>VWYH01009373.1:107025-218601 GCA_013399365.1 Pampusana beccarii
GGCGCGGGCGGGAGGCGCCCCCACCCCCCCTCCCGGCCCCTGCCTAGCGCAGCGCTCTCTAACAAAGGCTCCCGTGCAGCCATTATCGCCGCCGCTACGCTCCTCCGCGCCGCCAGAAAAAGAGTGCAAAGAGCCCCAGGGCGGCCCCCGGGCGCCCGGCCGAGGGCACGGGGTGGTGGGGAGAGAGAAGCCGGGGCGAAAGCGAAAGGTTTGAGCCCCCTGCGGGGCGTCGAGAAGGAGATTTTCCTCGCCGCGACTCCCCTCCCCATCCCTATGCCGCTTACACGTCTTTCTTCCCTTCGCCGGGGCTCTCCAGCGCCAGCCATATTAATGCCCACAGCACGGGCGGCGCGGCGCGGGGAAGAGGTGATACAGGGCCCCGCCGCGGGCGCAGCCCCGCCAGAGACACCTTTTCGGGTAGGGGAAGAGCAGCGGAGACAGAGGCGAAAGGATCGGGGGTGCTTGGAGGCGGCAGCAGCGAGAAAAAAACTGCTTCGCCGGGACAGACGGGCGCAGCGCGCAGGGTTTATCCCTGTCAGATGCTAAAGCGACAGCCATATTAATGCAGAATAAACAGCGGGCACGGCATTGCGCACGGCCAACAACTTTCCCACCGCCGCCAACCCACCGAGCCCATCCAGGGGAAGGGGGCAAATAAAAGCCGAGGGCGCCGCGCGTTTTGCCGTGCGACATTAGGAGGCGGCAGAGAAAAATCCCTGCCCATGCGGGGGAGAAGAAGAGTTAGTCCCGGTGTAGTTGCTGCACCAGCCATATTACTCTCGGCGGCACGGGAGCCCGGCGGGGAGAAACCGGGCTGCACCGGGGACAGGTAGCCCCACCGCGGCGGGGGGGACCTCCCGGTGGGGCAGGGGAGAAGTACGGGGGGCAAACGCTGCGCCTCGCCCGCTGTCCGCCGCCCCGCCAGCTGCGCGCAGCATCTGCCCCAGTACCACCGATCCCCTTGCGAGGGGCTAAGAAAGTTTTGTGTGATTTTCCCGATTTTTTTTTAATTAAAAAAAAACCACAAAAAACACAAACTCGGAAGAAGGAACAGAAAACAAAAAAAAAAATCATAGCAAAAAAATAAAAAAAATCCCGGGGCAGGCAGAGCAGAGGGGTGAAACGCGGGGGCAGGGCGGGGCGGCGGCAGGGCGGGCAGGGGGCAGCCGCCCCCCGAAAAGTTGCGGCGGGGCTGCACGTACCTGTATTGTTCGCGGGAGTGTGGACAGGAGCTGGAGCGCAGGGCACGACGCGGGGCTCGGCGCGGCTCAGCCTCGCGTTGGCTGCCTACGAGAGCGGCCTGATTGGCTGCGGGGCTCCGCCGTTTAAAACAACCTCCTCGCCCGCTCATTGGCGCGGCGCCTCATGAATATTAAGCGCGGCCGCGCGGCGGTTGGCCGGCGCGGGTGAAGTCATTCATTCAAAACGAGCGCCCGCCGGGAAAAGGAGTTCGGCGGCGCGCGCCTTGGCGGGGGGGGAGGGAGGAGAGGAGAAAAGTTGCCGCGAGGGGGGCTCGCGCCGCTGCGCGCCCCGCGGAACCTCCGCCCCGGCCGGCGGGAGCGCTGCGGACCGGGACGCGGCCCCGACACGTGTTTGCGGCTGCCCGCGGAGCCGGTTGTCCCGTTCACCGCGGAACGGACCGGGGCCGTGGCGCGGAGTCGCTGCGCGACGTGCGGTGCTCAGCCTCCCCGCCCACCCCCCGCGCTGCCCAGCGGAGAGCCGCGGTGACGGGCAACGCGAGGTCCGGCTCCGCACACCGGCCGTGCTGGTGCCCTGTTGAAGGGGAGATTCGCTGCGACAGCAGGGGGACGAGGGGAGCCGCGGGAAGCGGAGCAAAGGGACGAGGGACAGCTCCGGCAGCATCCCGGGGGAGAGGGTGGGACCCCGGCCTACAATAGCCTTTTATTGCGAATTTCTGCCCTAAAGCCGTAAGGGCCCGGTTCCAAATCCAATGGCACTGTTTGCAGAGCCGTTTACTACTGTGGGTAACAGGGAAGAGAACCGAGCCCGAAATAAACTCTACTGACAGTCACAACACACGATGGATGGAAAGGGAACTACAGAGCAAGCAACTGCGTGCTTGTCTGGGGGATCAGGGAGTTTTACCCAATCATTCATAAAATAAAACACCAAAACAACTTCGATTACTGTTTCTAACCTACTTCCACAGTTTGTTTAGTATTAACTGCCTAGAATTTGGTTATTATTATAGAGGCTGATTGCATACAAGGAAGTCTGTAAACATGCCCTTCTGACTGAAACTAACCCAGCATGGCTCTGGGGCTACAGGGACAAGACCTCCTTTGGGTCTCTTGAAAGAGCTCCTTCCTATAGGGCAGCTGCCAAATGGTTAAACTGGTAGTAGTGGCTGACCACAATTGTTGCTTGGCTCGGAAAAAAGAACTGTTATTTTAAGGCTGGAGTGGTAAGACTCAGAAACCACCACATACTGTTATGGGCTGGGTGTAACTGCCACCCTTCTTTTAAGATAGCCAGAAGAAACAGTTGCCCTCTTTAAGGAATAGATTGTGAAAAGCAGACTCCACCCTGGGCTGAGATGCTGACAGACAGTGGGGTTTACCAGATACTGCCTTGTGGAAGCACTTATGGCTGGAACAGATCAAAACAAAACAGGTGATGAAACATAGAGAAGTGCCAACCTCTGCTGACAGATCCGCTGGGAAGCATGCTGAATTTCACCCAGGATTTCAGCCAGAGCCCTGCCTGGATTTTTCCCTATGGGTACACCTCCTCAGCTGCTCTAGCGAGCACCCAAATCCAATTGCCATCCATACACAGAACCACTGAGGCTGATAGAGACCTTACATCCATGTCCTGGGGCTTTCCAAGGCATATATGGTAAAACCAGTCTTACTAGCTTCTTGTCCTATTTCTGCCTTCTAAAACCAAGAGCATAAAACAAGGGGTTCATTCATAAACATTAATGAGGCTACCTGAGGGACTGTATTCTGTAGCATCATCATAAAATAAGACAAGCAATACTACTGCAGGATAATCTCTTTGTAGCTGACAAACATCCCTCTCACCTATTTTTAGGGATACTTTAAAGTGTTTCAAACTAGTTGAATAATTAAGGCTTTTTTTCTTGGCTTTGGAGTTGCACCATTTTTTGATCTGAAGCACTTTCTTCCTTGAACCACAATCTTATCCCACAGAGCACACCAAGCTGGGAGCATCGCAAAGGCAAGGGGTGGCAGCCCCGATGAACAAGCTTGCTTAGGACAGGCACCTGGCATCAAATGCGCAGTCCTGATAGTCGTCTCCGGACCATCCCTCCCATTTCTCATAGGCCAAGGGAAACATTCCCTAAGATGCTTGTTCGAGGAAGGCCAGGAAAGTTTTGACAGCTGGTCAAGGGGCAAAGGAGATATTTTGGTAGCTGGGAGACAGCTGGGTTGAAGGTTTTGTCCTAGCACTCACAGCATGGTTTTGAAAGCAGTGGAGGACTGAGTAGCAAACGAATGAACATAACCCCCATAAGGAAAGGTTCTACTCACCCCCAGAATTGCCACTGCTGAAATAAATTCTCCAGCAGTGCCCTCTGCCCTGCACATTGCACCTGGCCCCTGCATCTGATCACTTTCTTGTGGTGCACCAAGAAAACAGCCTAGAAAGTTGGCTGAGCACATCTAACCTTCTGCTACAACCTCTCCCAGGCCATGCAATCCTACTGTCTCCTGCACCCCAGCTCTGGCCTTCACCTGACCGCTCTGGGAACCAAGGCAGCTCACTAACCTAACAGAAAATAAATAAAAGAAGCCCTAAATCCAACCTTCTTTTTAGCTGGGTTACTTTTCTGATGGATTAGTAGACTGAACCAGCATTCTGAGGGGCCAGGTGAGTACCAGAGCCAAAGCAAAGAAGGGTGCAGAAGGGTACAGCCAGGAGCAGGGACACACTCCTAAGAAGTGCAGGTTTGACAAATTTTAGATTTGGTTTGGTTTAATATTACAGGTTATTGTGTATTTACGCTATAGGAAGCTACAAATTACTGTGTATTTATGCTATAAAAGATATTTCATGATGCCTGGCCCTTGGGACAAAAGGCAGCAAAGTTTGCAACCATGCCAGGAGAGCTCAATGCATAGTTCTGTACTTTCCCTCCCAAAAGTTCTGATCTGACCCTCACCATGATTGCTACATGTGGGATTTATTTTGCAAACACTTGCTACATTTTTAAGCAACTGTGGACCATACCCTGCATCCCATAGCAGGGACCCAGGCATAAAATTTGGCTCAGGGTCCCACAGCAAGCAGACAGCTTCCAATACTTGCAATAGTTTGTTGCTGAGGAGATTGACTGCAAAGTCCTGTCCCAGCTAGAGCTGCCAAACACTGAAGGCTCCTGGCCCATGTAGATCATGTTGGCGCTGTCCAGGAAACGGCAGAGATGCAAACAGGTGAAGCCATGTCACTACCTGCCAAGACAGAATAACATCTCTTTTTCAGCTAGAGATGATAGGACAGGGAGGCTGCTGTGAAAAAATCTGAAGCCACCAAGGAGTCCTTCAACAAATCAACAGATTACACAAATACACTTTAAATTCAGGAAAGTCAGCCACAGTTGCAAATAAAATGCCTTCTGCTGCTCCCTAGGATTGCCTGAGGTCTAAAGTAAGTTCACTTATTCTTCAGTCAACGCCATATCTCATCTGAACACTAGTGACAGCTTGGTGGGGTCAGCCTTCTCACAGCTCTGTCCTGCTCCAGTTGCGTCAGATGGCTAGCAAAATAAGGCCCACCAAATATTTAAGTTGTTCAGAAATCAGAAGTGCTGAAAAGGAACAGGGTGATACCTGACCTTTGTGGAACACCATACCATGAGTGTAGTAAAGAAACTGTATCCTCACCACCACTGATCAGCTCCACAGCTCATCCAGCTACTCTCCTTCCCATGGGTAAGACCATGAATCCCTCAGAGGGATCCTCGAGGACAATAACTGTGTGTAAAAGATTAGTCCTCAAGAACTTTAACAAGCTTCCATTTGCAGTCCAAATTGTCTTGATGTACAAAGTTAGCCTGACATAAACTTGTACTTGACCTCTTTCTGGTTTCACTGGGCATTTTCTCAGCATTTGGGGTTTCAGCCAACCAGCGTCCTTGCTGGTTGTGTTGGCTGTCTTGATCACGAGTAGCATCACCTATCAATAGGTAGGAAGAGGCTGGTAAGAATTCACACATTGAAATTTCAAAGCATCTCAGTGAACTAGAAGCACACCAGTCACAGAAAAATTACTAGGGCACTCAATACAACAATATCCTCAAAACGAACTAGTGTGTCTGAAAAGCTTCCCAAACATACATGATCATTTTCAGGAGGAATAAAACAGTTACCTGGTTCCCATTTTGAAGGGGCAGCTCAACTACGCAGTGCATTGCCAAAGCAGTTTCCTTACTGAGGAGATTCTTGGGCTTAGGTTCAGCAGCATCACTGGAAACAGCCACAGAAGTTCTTCTTGTCTGCAGCATAAACACTTGTAGATGTGCTATTTCGCCCCATTAGCCTTTATTTTGTAGTGCTGATATCCAAGTTTCCACCTTTCTATCCACCAGCTGACGCAGGTATCAGAAACCCAAGAAAGTCTGCGGGGCCAAATAACTGCAATGATGTGCTGGATACCAATACAGCATCCGTCCTTTTGCTCTTTTCCCAGCTTTGGAATATGTCAAGCCCATGACTGTGTGGTTAAATCAGGAGCGCCCATGTTGTTGTGCTTCTTATCACAGCACTGGGGAGTCTGTTCAAGGCAAGGAGTACAGGGGGCATCAAGAAATCTCACTGGAAAGCCCAAGACCATCTGCCTGCTGTCCTCCTGACCTAAGTAATTTTCTGAGTTCTTCTAGGCCACAGAACACTGTGGGTCACAGGAAAAATGTAAGTCTCCCAAGAAGAAACATGCTGGCTGTTCACAGGGTGAGGAAGTAGAATAAAACATTTCTGATAAATATTCAGTTCTGTCAGGAATGCAACTCGGTTCCTGTGAAACGCTTTTTCGAGCAACCTGGACATCCAGCATCAGCACAGTAAAGATGTGCTCGAGTCCTGGTAGAAACACCAGACCCCCATCTCCACCACGAGGGGTTACTACAAGGCGGGTATCAGCAGAAGGTCCTTTCCACCAGGCCCGCTCAGAGCTCTACTTCCCCGAGGCTGGGGCCGACCGGGCTCAGATGTTTCCTGGGCGGTTGAAGTCCAGCGCACCAGCTCTGTGAGATGGTCCTAGCGCAGACACACGCAACCCCAGCACATCGTCACGTTCCGCACAGCAGAGTACGAAACCGTCCTGCCCTTTGCAAAGCCAGATATTCCATCGCAGTCGATAAGCTGCACTTTAAGCAGTATAATTACAACTGCATTTGGCGCTTCCACTTCTGTCTGTATCACATCTCTTCACAACCCTTACCCACTGGCAAAATTCTCTAGTGAAGACTTGACCCGAATGAAAAGGCTGATATAAATACATCCGTAGGGTTCTGCCAGCAATTAGGAATAAGGGCGGGGGGAAATCCCTCCAAGGAATCTAACAAAGCCAGGAAACCTTTTTAAGCAGAACCAGCCTATCAGAGTGACAGAGTTGACATTTAAGGTTGGATGGACAATAGCGACATGAAAAGTGTTAAATGACCTGTTCATCTCAACAGCATATTCATTAGGCTAGTTAGGGGGCTGTTTCAAAAGCCTGCAGTTTGGACCTAGCTTCTCCCATCACTGACCTGTGTTAACATGCAATAGAGACAAAGAGGCTCAATTAACTCTTCTCTAACTGATACAGTCAAAAAGCTGTTCGCAAAGTTTTGATTTACAAGTACAAGATTTTTTATTTTATTTTTTTTTTTTAATCAGGAGTTTGGCTTCAGTAAACATGAGGAGGAATCCCTCCATATGAAACCCTCCCAATCTTACAACACGTGGAATTTCCACACATGGATTTTTGATGCCCACGGCCTGAGGCTGAGTTCCAACTCCTGTAACTATAGTAAAATATTTGTAATTGCTCACTGGGATCTCAGCCAGTGCATATATTTCCTCTTTAGCCTATGAAACAAAAAGAGTTATCTTAAATATGTGCTGAAAGTAGAAAATAAAATTAGCAATGTTGTTTAAGGAGCTTGCCAGCATGCAAGGTCAGAGAGACAGAGGTTAATCTGATACCAATTCAACCATGGGAAACCTAATGTTGCAACAATTAAAATATTAGTCCAGATGAACAGGTGACCCCCCAAAACACCTAATGGGGTGCCACAGGCTGTTATCTCCTGTAGCCATATCCTATTAAGCTGGCACCTCTGCAGGAGTAGGATACACTCCCAGTTGCACACACAAGATTAATTATTGTCAAATGCACTTCATGGGGAATGAGGTGAGAAATGCAAGTTGAAGTAAATGACAGTCATATTAGGCAGCAGTTCAAAACCTCCTTGCAGTATAACCACAGAAAAGATCAACAGACACTCATGGTTACCTTCACAGGTGGGCTCCCCTCACTTCTTGTCATGCTGTCCCTACTCCTCTTGGCTTTCTTTTTTTTCCTTTCCTTCCCTTCTCCCCCTCCTGTTTTTGCTCCCCTTCACACCTCAGCCCAGCTCTTTCCCAGCACAGCCTGCCGAGCTGCCCGGGGGGTTGCAGGCAGGAGGTTGCCCCTGCACACCTGCTCCAAGAGATTTGCTACCACCGTGTAGCACCTCCTATGCTGCCAGGCTCCTGGAAAACGCATGTCCCCCTCCTTTCATTTCAATCTTGTCTCTGCTCCCTCTTCTAACACATCCTTCCTGCCACAGCACACCTTCTTCAGGCATCTCCCTCCCTGCTCAGCTACCACAGGACCATCTGCTTCCACGTATCTTCCTTTTAAAGAGGCACTATCCCAAACCTTGTAATCCGCAAGCAACCTGGTGCATGAGAAACGAGCAAAACTCAACTTCAGAAGGGCACTTCTGCTTCCATTTTGCGTGCAAAGAACCACAGTCAAAGAAATAAAAGGTACAGAAGAAAAAGAAAAAGCAAAAAAAAAAGCGTTTATCTACCTACCCCACCAAGCTAAATATTATACTAGAAGCAGGAAGACAGGACAACAGGAAACAGTCTCTGCAAGTTTCCCATAGCCTTCAGAGGAGATGGAATCTAGATGTAATTTTAAAGGAGAAGATTGTAAGTGTTTTCCTTGCACTTTAATTGGCAAGTAATCAAGACCGCATTCAATGCAACACAAGTTCTTGCAATCACGCTGTGACAGCAGACCTAGAAACTCTGTTAGGAATCCAATGCAATTACAACCCAACAGCAGTCCTGCAAAGGACTGGATAGAAAGGGAGGCATGACCCCACATTAGACAGAAGCTGGTGATGACACAGCCAAGGTGTAGTTCAGACACCACTGAAGTGACAGTAAAGGAAGCAATCAGAAGGACTGGCACTGGGGCAAGAAAGCTGCCATTGGAAATTTATTTCACAGTCCTGAAGTGTTGCTGTAGTCAGAGTTGCTTTCAGATCATCCAATAGCTGCCTCCAAAACTGTGAATACCCCTGTCCCACACTCAGCAATATCTGCACATGAGTGTGTATCCTTTTCTGTTTGGCCATCATGCCTCTGTCCTTGCTTCAAAACAGGACTAGGGCAGCGCACAGCATACAGACAAGAGGATACATGAAAACCACTCATGTTCAAATGAATGAAAGAGGAGAATGTTCTCCAGGAAGCATGATCGTGGTTCTACGCTATTTCACAACATGTTTCTGAATGTGGCTTTGGGTCTGGCCATGGTTTTTAACTTTTGAAGACAGGCTGCCTGTCTCCAGATGCCCGTGTCACTGCTGAGATGGGGGGTGATGCGCAAAGTCCCTGGCGAGAGAGAAGGAGGAGCAAGTTTTCTCCACAAGAACCATGGACCAAGCTCTCGGTATCTCCCCTGCCTGGCCAGGCTGCCAGGATAATCAGCTGCCAGAGGGCATTGTGCAGACCAGCAGTTCCACCAGCATCTTGGGTAGGTTGGAGGTCTGGGTGCAAGGAAACAAGGAGAACATTGAGTGATTCCAGCCTGACGAGGAAACACGCTGTTAGCACAAGAGGGCTTTAAAAGAGCTAAAAATGTAATTGTCAGAAAAGGTATAAACAATATAGGTCCTGCAAAGGCAGAAACTGAAGCAAGTTTTCTTAAGCTGTGACCAGCACTACGCTGCTGGGACATAAGATTCCCAAAGCTGACTGTAAAGCTGGGAAATGAATAGACTGCCCACATGCATAAAGACTCCCAAAAAGCAAAGGAAAAATGAAAATTTAACTTATAGGTATTTATAGTTCAGGAGAACATTTAAATGGTTGAAAAACAAACACAAACAAAAAAACCCGCCAGGGTGACACTGCACCAGATGATTCTTGGATTGTTCTCAAAGGGTTAGACGGACCTTCGGTTAAAGGGGAACAAGAAACACTGGCTCAGGAAAGCCCTCAAAGTCCCTTATGCTTCACCCCCTCCATGACCTCTCTGTCTCCTATACATTTTTTTCTTCTCACAAATATGTTCAGAAAATATAATTTCCTTTTTGGTGTCAGTTTGGTGCTATCACTTCACCATAGCAACAGCCAGCAAACAGCAGCCCCAACAACTGGAAGCTGTTGGCTGACTCAGGTAGGCTCTCCTGCAGCAGCAGGCTCGAGAGACTCCCTGCTTTTGGAAAAATGATCAGTTCCATAATTCTAGATTTGATTCCACTGAAAGAGAATATACACAACTAACTAAATGCCGCCAATTAAACTATCAAGAAGGCAGGAATATTTTCAGTCACCGTGCTTTGTATGCAGCTACGCTGTAATTAAGGTGTGACAGCAGATCCTGTAGACACACCAAGCTACTATAAAAGTAACTGCCTCAATTTCTGGAGACAGACATGGGCAATGAACCTCAGTGGGACAGCAGGGTCCATCCCGGGCAGTTCTCCTGCATACCCCTCTCTGCTGGCACGGGCCAAGCTGCCTGAGCTACCAGAGCCTGGGGGTGAGATTTTGTGAAAGACCACAAGCCCAGGTGACTCCCAAGCAATGCCCAGCGGTGAGGATGTATTTGAGCCAAGACACCAGAACACAAACTGAAGCAGATGAGGGTCAATCCCACTGCTAGACCATGGAGGTGTTACACTCAGAAGGATAGCAGGGAAATAAAGAGGTCAACAGGATGGTGAAGCAATGAAGAAGAGGAAGGGGAGAGTTGCAGCGCACAGTTGGGACTTACACGAATGTCTTAAAATTACTGAAAAGCATAGGAGAGTTGTAGACTCTCGAGGTATCCGACTCAGGTTGATGATGTAGATGGGATAATTTATTTGAAGGGAAATTTAATAATAAAGGGTGTAGATTTCTGCCAAGTACTCCTGAATTCTTCTTGCTTATGAATTCTTCTTGCTTTACATTCATTAAACATCTGCTTTGTTAATGTATTTGAACCCTGTTTTGCACAGAACTGTAGGAACATTACAATGGGTGAACAGAAAATATATTCACAGTGAAATTGTTTTTAAAATTGTGTAACATACGTGTGCATACATTCTTTATAGAGACACACATACGTATACATACAAACATTAAGAATCACTTTACAATTAACTGAAAGTGAACTTCTCATCAGAAATTTGCAACTATTTCAATTTTATTTTATGTTTCTTAACCCTTTTCAGGTTTAAAAGACATTGTCTATTGAGATCAGGGTGTATATTGTATACCTATCAAAGATTCCACTGAAGTCAATTTTTTTTAAATTACAAGTTCTCATATCAAGACAAAGGTGTTTGATAAAATTCCCCAAAAATGTCTCAGTTTTGTGCTTTTCCCCAGCTGAAAGTAGACACATGTCAAAGAAAAACAGCTTCAATCACAAAAGACAGACAAACATACTGAAAATATTAAAATAAAAATCAAAAACCTGCCAACCTTCCTTCACTGTATCCTCAGAGACAGCACATTTTCAGGATATCATCAGCAGCTCAGTATATCTGGCATTTAGAAATATCCAAATAGCTTAGACCCTGCACAGCTTTTGTTGTTCTTTAATTTATAAACTAGTGTCCAAATCCTGACCTCCAGTTAGAAAACCCCACTGAATTCACTGGAATTTCATAGATTAAATTCAGGACAGAATTATACTTTTTGTTGCTTAATTGGCCCATAGTATATTGGTTGGTGGGAGATGATTTATTTCCCACCACTGCATAAACTGATGAGATAAAAATTCAGTAACTAAAAATGGTTTTCAGAATCCCATTTTCTTGGGAAAAAGGTGTAATTATATGGAAATGGCAAAGTTATTTGGCCTCACTGTGAACGTGGTGACTGTGGTCCCTAGGTCGTCTTGTGCTCTTTCTGTCTTTCCATCAGCTCATTTGTTTTCCATGTGGCTGCTTGTATATACACAATTGTCTCTGGTTATCATATGCTGAACACGATTGTTACGTGCTCAGATTTATTCCCACATGAAAATTATTTGAAAACGGGTGGAATGAGGGGGAGAAACACAGCCATCATTTGAGGAACTCACACAGCAGAGCGCTCAAGAGCTTCCTTTCAGATTTGCCTTCCCTGCCAAGAAAAGGCATTGTTGCGGTGACAGCCAAGAGGCGTGTGTTACAACAGGGAAATCATATGGGATGCAAAATTAAAATCTCAATCACAGGTGAAAAATCAAGGCAGTGGAGGAGTGTGTATGCAGCATTGCTCTTTTCTTGCTGCCTCCTGGAAAAAATTGCAAATGCCTTGTCCGTCCTGATGTGACACTGTAAGATGGCCAATGCCTAAAGCAGGGTAGATGGGTGCCCTCCCAGCACTGCATCCTTTCCCAGCACGGTGTGGCCTTGGGCTCTGCTTAGAGCAGGAGAACAGCGACTCTCCAGTCACCAGTTACCTCCAGTGCCTGCACTTCACCAGCCTGGGTCCCTGGTCCTGCCAGGTCTGCAACTTCAGGCACCTGGAGTGTTTGTCACCACTGCATTTGCAGCAGGGGCAGCATGTGGAGCGCTACAGGTTTGGGGAAGAGGGGCTGGAAAGCTGCCTGGCAGAGAGGGATGTGGGGGTGTTGATTGACAGCCGGCTGAATATGAGCCAGTGGTGTGCCCAGGTTGCCAAGCAGGCCAACAGCATCCTGGCTTCTATCAGGAACAGTGTGGCCAGCAGGACTAGAGAAGTGATCGTCCCACTGTACTCAGCACTGGTGAGGCCGCACCTTGAATCCTGTGTTCAGTTTTGTGCCCCTCATGATAAGAAGGACATTGAGGAACTAGAGGGAGTGCAGAGGAGGTGATGAAGCTAATGAGGGGTCTGGAGCACAAGTCTGATGAGGAGAGGTTGAGGGGACTGGGGCTGGTCGGCCTGGAGAACAGGAGGCTGAGGGGAGACCTTATCACTGTCTACAGCTACCTGGAAGGAGGTTGTAGCATGGAGGGGGTTGGTCTCTTCTCCCAAGTAGCAAGTGATAGGATGAGAGGAAATGGCCTCAAGTTGCACCAGGGGAGGTTTAGATAGGATATTAGGAAAAAATTCTTCACAGAAAGGGTTGTCAGGCATTGGAACAGGCTGCCCAGGGCAGTGGTGGAGTCACCATCCCCGGATGTCTAAGATGTTTAGATTTAGAGTTAGTTTAGTTTAGAGTTAAGTTAGATTATGGTTTGACTCCATGATCCTGAGGGTCTCTTCCGACCAAAATGATTCTATGATTCTAGGTCACCTCTTCCACCACCATAGCAGCCCATGGCCCCTTCCAGCTACAGCAGACCTCTGCCAGCACAGCCAGACCTGCAACAGGTCCTTGCCAGCCCATCCCACCAAAGGAAGAGCACGATTCTCCAATGCCCCAAGCCAGCGTGGCCACACTGGCAGCACCCTGCAGGACGGCTCGAGTGCCAGAATGGCTTGTACACCTTGTCACAGTCTCCACAGAGGAGTGCGGGGGCTGACACTGATGCTCAGCGAGGATTCACATCATGCCCAATAATAATTTAAGACAAACCTGCCAAGCCAATGCAGATCCAGTTAGAAACTAGGTGGGTTTTCTCCACGTGCAGACCACTGTATTTCTCAATAGCAGATTATGCTCCTCAGATTCTTCTGCTCTCAGCTACTCAGCATTTC
This sequence comes from Pampusana beccarii, assembly GCA_013399365.1. Taxonomy (NCBI): domain Eukaryota; kingdom Metazoa; phylum Chordata; class Aves; order Columbiformes; family Columbidae; genus Pampusana; species Pampusana beccarii. The sequence goes on from VWYH01009373.1 coordinate 120,159, forward strand.
TTCCCCATTGTAGTAATTCTGGCCGACAACTCTCACTACTACTTACCCTCTTTGGATAATCACACCCTTACAGTACCTCTCACAGCCTAATGTTTTACAATGAAATCTGAGAAGGTCTGAATAATCCTAATAGCAGTTCGGCAGCGGCACTCGCACAATTATTATATTAAAGGTAAGTGTGCTCCTACCAGCCCTCCATTTAAATTTATAGTTATTGGTTCCATACGGCGACATGGTAAATGAAAGAAATCCCCCAGCCTTCATTGGAGAGGTTTATAGTAAATAAAAAATGCTGAGGGCTGTGTGTTGGCCCCCAGTCTGTCAGCTCTCTGTGCAGGAAGGGGATTCAGGCCCCTTTTCCTAGGCACGTGTAAAGTGGCGGGTGATATACAGCTCTGCTCTGCCAGAGGAACTCAGGCCACCGGTCCTAATGAAACCTTCTCTGCAAATCCAGGCTGGCAAGGCTGAGGCAGAAGTCACCCATGGTCTCCTGCAGCCTGCTTTCCCAGTGACACCCCAACATCCTTTCAGGGATTGGCCATTTCCCAGGTGCGAGGTAACATGGAGTTGAGATAGAGTTGAATCCCCGATTCATTCGGTACACAGCGCCCTTACCATATCGAACAAAAGCTGGCAACTCTGACAGATGTGACAAGTATCGTCTGAATTATTTTTTCCACAAGGAGCACAGACCTTGAGAAGGTTTTTAAACTATCTCCAGAGACTGAAGGCCGCTCTGTTGTTTTGAATTTAGACTGCAGGGAAGACAGGTCTTCACTTCTGAGGTTTTAATTTCAGTAGCTGCACAAGTAACTTTAGAAAATACACCTTGGGTCTGATCCCAACTCTTACTGAAGTCAAAGGCCAAGATCCTGTGCAAGCTAACAGGAAGAAAGGTGTGATTCTGCTACATAAAGCCAAACACGTGGAGGATACTCAGCCCTATCCTGCTGCAAGGTTCATTGCTCCTGGGTGAAAACACCAAGGTGCCTGCTGCTTCTAGGTGAAGCCACTTTGGTAACCTGCAGGTCTCCTGCCCCTCACCACAAGCCTCAGGGGGAAGAACAGCCAGTACAAGCCACACTGTCCTCAATACATTGCATATGTTGCAGGCTTTGGAAGCACTGATCCGTGAGAACTTCCCATGGCTGCTTTTCCCAGACCAGATCTGAGAAGGGTCCTGCTGCTGAATCGATCAGCACAGGCACCAGAGAGGTCTCCGTCACCTTTACACCCCCTACATCACCTTTAGATTGCCCGCATCATCTTTACGCTGCCCAGACCTACCTTCCCTGCTTGCCATGAGCTGTCTCTCACCATCTCTACTCCTGATGGGGAAGGATGGGTGGATCCTTCAGTTTTTCATGTGAATGCACCTTTATTGAGCTGCTGCTCTGATGGCAATCACCCTTGCACAGCTACAGCATCTTGACTAAGAACACTTCCCACAGGCTCTACCACCCAGACTGGCTGCAGCTGCTGGAAGGAATGTCTCAGAAACTGCCCTTACAAAGCATCTGGCCACCAGGACCTGCTCAGCAGAGCCCCTGGCCCACGTGGGAGTTCAGGAGCAGGCGAGCAGATGGTGAAATCAGCCAAGGGGAACTTGCTCGTTGTCATCAGGGAAGAAGATTCTGAGCATTCTCTCCCCCAAGACTCCCCCATGCTGTTGCAGAGCAGCACGTGGGCCAACGAGGTCTGGCTCAGTGACAAGGAGCCAGAGGTGGGTTGAGGAGTCCATCAGTACTGCCTGAGAGAGAGAACCAGCGTGTCTGATCTCAGGAAGCTCAGCTTTTCCACTAGTTTAGCAACTGCAGGAGACCCCAAACCCCTTGTTTTTGTCTGAAGCTGCTCCTGACCACGGCAGGTGAGGAGAGATGCTGGCCTCTCTGTACCACATCTCTGAGATGGTGTGACCAAGAGGACTAAGAGCCACCAGGCACCCTGGGGCCAGTCTCTCCAGAGCAGTGGGGTTACTGGGGCACCCTCAGGCTCTGCTGCAGCCCTCCCATGATAGCTGGCACAACGAATACACACAAGTGGATACATTGCACTGGTGTGGGATGAATCATTCCAGCCAAGAGTAGACACCCTAACAAAGAGGAATAAGTGCCTCCTATTTTCCCCTCACATTCCTCCCCATCTGTTTCCTCCTTAAAATAAATAAACAAACAAGTGCATTGCTGTATGAACCTTGACCCTGAACAGCCCATATCACTCACAGGTCTCTGCTGCTGCCCGACAAGACCTGTCTCCCCAGAGCTGTCTGACATGGCGCTCTGACCTGCCTCCCTAACCCCGGTGCAACTTTTCCCCTCACACGCCCACACAGGGGATTTTGTCTGTTCCCCTAATTTATTGGGATTTCATGGCAAGAAATGAGTGTCGGTGTTTCTATGATGGGGAAAAGAGTCAGCAGCCATGCAACATCAAGTGACAGCCACCAGCACAGCCAGCTGTGGCTGGCGTCTCCCTGACAGATCACTCAATGTATTTCAAGACTTAGAGAAACTTAGAGAAACTTTCCCCTTCCTAAAAGGAGGCACAAAGCAGAACTCAAGACGTACTGGGGGTCAGTAGTGAATCTGCATGCAGGAAGGGGTCTGAAAAACTGCACTCATAAATCCCTCAGCGGGAGAAGTTATAGCCCTCCCTCCCCCTGCTCACAGTATCTTGAACGTCAGGGGCTTTACACTCCAGCAGCATGTTCCCAGTGTGCCTTGCACATCTGCTGAACTAAGGTAAAACGGACACTGCAGAGCTGTGATTTATGTCACCAGGGTAAGGCGCTGCTGGAGAGGTCCCTCCCTGCTGCAGGAGGAATACACACTCGCTTCTTTCTCTCCTCACACACCCTGCCCTTGCGATCCATGCACAGTTGCAGAGGGGAAGCCTGTTATGAGATTGTCACCGCTACGCCTCCTTTTTCAGTCTCCAGAAATGCCAAGGCACACGGCTGCTGTGCTGCTCTGCAAAGGCACCGGGGAGAAGAAAAGTCCTGGCCTCCCTACCACATGGTGCCCCTGGACCTCCGTGCTTTGGAGCAGCACAGGCAGCTTCACCTTTCACAAGTGCTAACTGGATGCTCGAAGGGCTCCACCAGAGCTGGCCAGCTAGGCTGGCTACAAGAAGAGTTAACTCAGCGGAAGCAGGCAGAGGAATAAAAGGCATTCCTTTCTCCATTTGTCAGGCAGCAGGTCACACATGCTTGCAGACAGATCCCAAAGCCTGTCTCTACTCTCACATTTCCTTTCTTCCTTTTCCTGACACATCTTCTTGTGCACTTTGCTCAGCTTTCGAAGTAACACTCCTCCCTGCGTGTTCTCCTTCCCACTCCTTGTCACTGGAGTCCTGCTGCTGTCATCACACTCCCATCAGACTTCTCCTTTCAACTGTGCGTTTCCACGCTGTCTCTCCCAACTGTTACATACGCTTCTGGTTCAAACATCTGTTCCTCCCCCTCGCAGGGAAGTTACTCCAAAACATGCTGCTTTCTGTCTGAATGGCAGGAAGGACAGATTTGGTTGTACACGTGGCACTACACAACCATCAATTCCGCAGAGTGAAAGCCTCCTCTTTCATGATTTGGTCACATCAATTCTCAGGGATGCAGGCTCCGTCCCTGCTTATTCTGCCAGGATGAAAAGCAAGAAGCCTGTTTCTTGCATCCTACAGCCCAGTTGCTCAGAGCTGACATCCTCTGCTGGACAGAGAAGTGAAGGAGAGGGATACTTGCTCCCCTGCCCAGAAGGAAGGTCTGCACAACCGTTTTCTGTAATGGGGTAAATGGATATCCCTGCAAGAATGACTTGACTCAGTGCTGGTACAGGGAGGCCACATGTTTCACAGTGCCAGCAAGGGACATGTACAGGAGCAACATGACTAGCCAGCACCTAATAGCTAGTGATGCCAAATGGTTTCAAAGGGCTTATGCCATTGCATGGTGAAACTGAGACTGGTGCTGAATTAACGCAGGGGTTAACCCAGGCAGCATGCCCAGCAAGATGTCCTGCACAGTCTGTGAGCGTCTCGGGGCTCAGAAGCAGAGCATGTTTCCAGGTCTCTGCAGCAGGTCACAGCAGCCCCACTGCCTGCACGCCCAGCTCTGCTGGCAGCCCTTGAGCTGCCCAGCCTCCCTAGCACTGGGGAGGCCGCGAGGCGACCACTGGGAGGAAAAACAACTGGTCTCTGGCCTCCTGCTTGCCCTGTTCCCGCGCACTGGCTGGAGGCAAGGCCCTGGTGCAGGAGCAGCGTGCCTGAGCTGTCTTTATGCTTGGACAGACAGAAACACCAAAATCTAGTTCTGCATAAATCCTCGGGGTAGAAAACACCATTCCAGTCCTTGGGTCCTTCCATCTTTCTCCAAATCATTTGGTGTCACTCAGCAGAGACAGTAACAGGAACTGTGAGGGGTCTCTGGTCACACATCACCTAGTGATCCTCTTCCAGGTGGAGGGAGCACTGCAAGCCCGTGCTGTACATCCACCATCCCACCAGCAATGGCTCCTTCAACACCTCAGCCATCCCTGTGAGCTGATATCAGTTGCAAGCACGTTCTCATTCACCAAGCACACCACACACACAGCACGAGGCTGCTCACACCCCTGGCAAGCCCCTGAACAAGTGGTACAGCTGGTCACAAGCCACTTGAGACAGGGCAGGTTACATGGTCAGTTCCACTATCTGTGTGGTCACTGAGAGGCCCTCCCTTCATAGGGAAAACTGGTCCTTCATGGGCTTCAGGCTCATTCCCAAACCAGACGTCAGAACTTACAGAAGAAGGTTCAGAGGGTTTTTGTTACTGGTGGTGAGTTCTGACCATAGCTGCAACCCCAGTGAAGAAACTGAAATGTAGTTTCTATTCTATTCTATTCCCTGTTCAGCTGCTTATAAGTTTCTCAAACAGATTCCTATTCAGGGTGAAATGTTCAGTGCTTGGTCTCAGCTCAGAGATGATTTCTTTTATTTCCCCCTGCAGGAACTGTGAGCAAAATACTAAATGCATAGACTTGGAGTTTGGGGAGCACGAGCAATCAGATATTTCCCCCTTGTTCCCTCTGATACCATATGTTCCAATTGGAAATTTTACACTTGCATACTGGTAACTCATAAATGGTGGAGATGATAGACTTCAAATGTTCTCATTGAGAGGCAGAAAACAAACCCAGGTTTAACAAAATAATTGGTTCAATACTGTTAAGATGAGTTTAAAGAATTCTGAAAATGCTTTTCCCTTCCCTGGTATCCCAGGAGGGACAAGTACACATGTTTTATCTTAATCTATGTGCTATAATTTTAAAGATAGCTGACACAAGGTGGTCTTTGTTAAGATGTATCTATTTGCTTTGAAATCCAAAGAAGTTCAGCACTTACAGGCTGCCAGAAATCACAGACCTATTATTCAAGAAACTTTCGAGCTCCACTATCAAAACCATCAGAAGTCTGTAAACAGAACGGCTCCCATTCAACGCATTTTTGTGCTCATTTGCAAACTCTGTGGTGGGATTGCTTAGAGCCTTATTCCCCTCAACCCCAAATCCACTCACAACTAAAGGCAGAGAACCAGTGTTTGGAAATCCAGCCTTCCAGAAGCAATGGCACCCTAACCATCCTCACCCACAAGGTCGGCTAGGTCACCTTGCATGTAACACGCTTAGGTGTTTTCGCTTCAAAGTCAGCCCTAGAAGCACCATGCAAGCTTTGGATAACCTATTTACACTCTACATGTTGGTATAAATACGCGGGTTATAAGACACAGTCAACTACCTTTAAGCACAGGTACTTCCTGATCACAAGCGTTCCATCATCATTAAATTCATGGATGTACATAGATGGTTATATACTTTTTTTTTCCAGGGTAAATTTACTAAAGGGGTGTTGGGGGCAATATCCGTCTGTCCCATCTCCTGTTACCACTGCATGGCACAGGTGTGCTTTTGCATGTGGCTGGCAAGTTCCCGAAGAGCTGCCCAGCCCATCTTGTTTCCCCCACTCCATCCGTAGTCCTGGTTACAACAAGAGTCACTGCTGACAGCTCACATGCATTTAACAGCTTGACCAGCAGATCACTACCAAAACAGACTAGCACACCGTGGCATAATAAAACAGCATCTAAAATCACCCTGTCCGGGCAAGGAAGTCTCAAGACCTGAAACTCACCAAACACAAGGGCTGGCACGCCGCGCAGGGAGCAGACGATGGCTCTCTTCCAGTCCCACTGACCAAAGTGACCCAGCAGCCGCCTGGAACACAGCAAGAGACGAAACCTCTTTGGCAAGCAGCTCCCAGCCTGTTCTCTGCCTGGCATGGGCTGGCTCCACGTCTAGAACCCCTCAGTACTTTGATCCCTCAGATAGTTATGTACCTTAATGATCACAACTGTTACTCAAGTCCCACCTGTGAGCCAGGACGCCTCCCCACCAGCCTGCCAGTGCTGCAGGACAGCTGTGGGCTCCCTTCCCCGGCCTGCGGAGCTGCCCCCTTACACCAGTCTCGCAACAGTGCTATGGAATTAATCTTGAATTATGGCAGTGGGAGGGAGAGAATAATCAAGTCCTGTGTCCTCACCTTCTGAGCTACCAGTACTGCTCTGATCTTCTTCATACTTTGAAGTGCTTTATTCTGCTCAGGTTTGTAGAATTACTTCTGTATCCTTAAGCGCTGGTCGTTCTTTGCTGTAACTCCTTGCAGTGGCTCCTGGAAAGGTGTTTTTCTCCCTCCACTCCCCACAGTAAATGAGTTTGTCACTTGAAATATACTACCAATGTGTTACATGTCCCACAGTGTTTGTGGTTATATCACAAGTGTTTGTTTATAGCACCATAACTCAGCAATATCTTGATTACAGGAGAGATGGTGTTGTAACTCACTGTGGCTAGAGAGGATATTATTTTTCTTTTCCTTTAATATAAAATGTTGATTTTTCAGTCAATACGCTGCAAGAAAAAAGTGCAGTTGTTGCCCTAGTAACCAGCTGCTTTGTAAACCATAAGATATTAGGAGCACAAGGTGTTAATTGTTCCAAGTGCTGCTCGTGGTCAGGGATAAAAGCTAGAATGGGTGAGATCATGAGAAACATCTGGGAAGATAAGGTCAGCTGGTCTCTGCTTGGAGAGAGCCTAGACAACAGCAAGCAGAGAGGCAAAGCAAGAAGTAATGCTGCCACCAGAGGAGCAGAATGATCTGAATTGTGGCCGCGTGTGAAAGCATCCCTGAGTGAAACCTCCAAGAACAACAACGAGAACAACAACACAGTTCTGGGAACCTGGCAGGTTTTACCAGACACGCTCAGAGTTCAGCATCTCTACCACCAGATGTAGCAGCTTTTCCTACAACTGCTCATTCCCATCTCCATTTCTCCTTCTGCTCCGTGTCCTGGGGTTCCATATGCTGTGCTGCGGGAGGCTCCTTCCCATGTGTTTGCTATTCAGCGTGAATTAAGGAGGCTTGTCCTGCAGAAGGTGCCACCACCTCCCTGCAGAACGTTTCCCCTGCCAGAGCAGGCCAGGATGGGGCACCCTCCCTGTCACATACCCACCTGTGTTGCAACGCAACTTCATTGCCCTGCTGCGCAGCTCTGGCTCTCAAGCTCCTTGCACAGCACACATCACCTCCCTGGCTGCTCCTGCTCACACTCATCCTGGCCACGCTGTCTGCTGAGAAGCAGGAGCACTCGATCGCCTGGAGGGCAGACTGAACTCCACAAAGCATCTGTGTGTCTGCCCCAGCCTCCTGCGAGACAGAGCCCCTCCGCTCCAGCAGGCCGCACGCCGGGGCTGGGAAAGCAGCACCAGAAGGGCTGCTTCTGCAGGAGGCCTCTGAGGGAGAAAGACTGCGTGAGGGCTTCTCCCCCACGTCTCTCCTCTCTCGAAGAGAAAAGCAAGCTGGCGAGACAGCAGCCTCATGCTCTGCAGCATCTGCCACCTTGCCCTTCCCTCCACCCCCTCCCCAGTGCCTGCGAACATGAAGACTGCTAGATCTAGAAGGAAGTTTTCTACTTTAGCCCTTTTTAGCCATCTACCTGCTCTGGATGCCCACTGCAGCCTGCCAGTATCCGCATTCCTTTAGGAAATAAAGGCAAGAGGCACAGAAAAAGCAACATTATCAGCTAAGCCCCTCCCAGGGGCAGGGTTATGCTAATCAGGGAGCCTCTGTCCCAGCATGGTACATGGATTAAATATAGACGATAGTAACATATGGAGAGGAGGGCTCATGTCCAGCACACCACTGCCCTTCCCGCACGCGTGGCCGGGAGGTTTCACACCGTGAGTTAGCCATGGGCACTCAAGAACAGAGAAGTGAGGCCAAGCTCCTGCTTTGACCTGAAGAGAAAAGGGATGGAATGCCAGGGTTGGTGCCCTCATGGGCTCCACTTTCCAGGGCTACATTCCTGATGTCTCATTAACTTCTGGGGAAGAGCTTTTCCCCCTGTTGCTTTTATTTACTGACTCCTGGCATTTGTACCTGGTAATAAAGCTACAGAGCGCAGTGAGCCACACCACAAAGCCCTGTATGCAATCTAATGATGCTTTGTCACACTGATGATGAAGGCTACATCTAGCTACACAAACTTCACATAAAATTAGAGGTTTATTTTCTTCCTCTTTCTCCTGTGACAATGCAGCCATCTCTGTCCCAGCATAGCCTAACATAGATTTCTGCCACTGACCAGGGCTGGGATTTCTGCCATGTATCCTTTACAGTAAGAAAACACAGTCTGAGTGAATAAAGCTGAGAAACCATGACTTTTTCCAAGTGGAGATTGCCTGGGCAACACTTCACATAGCAGAGCTGCATTTAAATGTGGTCTGTGGGTAAGAGTGAAAAATAAAGATTAATGAGTTTGCTCGGGTAATTAGATAATAAAATTGAAGGCTCTGGAGTTTAGTCCAGGAATATAATCCAGTATATGTGCCTGGCTAGCCTGTTCCGTCTCCTACTGCTAGCAGCACCATCTTAACCTAGCAAGGAGACCGGTCCTTCACATGGAGTCCACGGACAGAAATGCATTTGAGTAGCACAGCCTGTGTGCTAGCACAGGGTCGGAGGCCCAGGATCGCTCCTGCCCTCCGTCCCTCTCCCTGCAGCTGGTTTGGTGCCCCAGGCGCAGGCAGGGCTGCAGGGAGGTGCTGCAGATCGAGGTGGGCTCGCCTGCTGCTCCCCCAGAACAAACCCCAGCCCAGCGAGGGTCTGCAGGAGGCTCTGTGCTTGGTAGGAGAACAGGACAGGTGTTTAGAGTCCAGAAACCTGGCTGATAGCTTGGGGGCTCTGCAGGGCTCATTTGGGCACAGGGCAAGTCGTCCCGTGGGTGGGTGTCAGGGAGACCTCTGCTCGGGGCCCACCGAGGCAAAGCTGGCTCAGGCTCAGAGATGTGCTTGGACAGAACTGGGGCTACCTCACCTCATCGTGCCAGTAAATACTAAGGCGGCTATGTAGAGGGTGGTGTCTAAGGGTGGAAAGGGCAGCACAGCCAGTCTAAAAGGAAAACTGAGGTTGGTTTTGCTTTCTGGAGTGACTGCTCTCCTACATTCAGCTTTCAAATTGCCGCAGAACTGAAAAGTAAAGCAGAGGCAAGTTCTCTTTGACTTGGAAAATCCTTCAAAAACAAAGCAAATCCATTTTGAAAGGCAGACTTTGTCAGCTGCCCTATTTTTAGGATTGACTCCTACAGGTCCTTCCTTCAATGATAGCAGTTTTGCCTGAGCAATGACTAGGGACTGCAGGATTTAGGCTTTTAATAAAGCAATTGTGTAATTAAAAATAAATGGGTCTCTAGTGTCACTATTTAAAAAAAAAAAAAAAAAGAAAACTTAGATCAAATAAGGCATTTCTTTTTGGTTTAGCCTGCTTGGATCATGCAGAGCTTTAATGACGCAGTCACAAATGTTGTATTTAAAAGGCCTCTTAGTTGCTGAGAGGAGCCCCAGGAGAGGGCTATTAACTGCCCAAATTAGGCTATTTATTTTTGTGAGTTTTGCAAGTTTGAAAAAGAGAGGCACATTTTCACTTAGGAGAGTGATATTTCAAATAGGTCACAGGAAACTCTGGCAGGCAGGGAGCAAAGCATAGTGTCAGTAGGAAAACATTAACCAGAGACATTTTGCGAGTGCAAGTCAACATTTGGGTTCCTAACGACTTCTGAAGTCCGTTCAAAAATCTTTCAGTGGATATAAAATAGGGGCAAGGCACGGCAGCTGTGCAGGAGCCCTGGCCTAATCCTGAAAGCCTTTAAAACTGCAGAGCTGTGCTTGTGGGTGCTGCTGCGAGAGAACCCGGTGCTGTCAGCACAGCCGACAAGCTCAGCCGTAAGCGTTTGAAGGAGATGGACTCTGCCTGCTGGCTAGGGGATAGCTGGTGCTTGCACAGATGACTGGTCAGACCTGAAATTTCACTGCACCTTTGCCTCCTCCAGCCTTGATTTTGATTCTTCAGCCAGGATTATCGTTTTCCTCTAACATAATCGCAGCCCAGAGCAAATCAGGAGCGACTTCACTAAAGCCTGCGAAGCAAGCTGCACGCACACCCTGAGTCAGGCCCAGTCCTTTTTACATGCGTGAGGCTGGTTGGGAAAGGTCCCTCCACACCACCTCAGCAGGCACGGCACATGCTTGCCAATAGCACATCATTTCTTCCTTTCCATATGTGCAAACAGAAACAACTAACCTAAAGTCCGCTCAGAAATTATTCACATTAAGTTACTTTGAAGGACTGGGACATCTCCCATTGACTTCAGCAGCTCAGGATGAAGCCACCCAGGAGCTAAAGAAGCCTTTGGGGCAACATTGGTCTGTTGCTGGGTCCTGTCCCTGCTCCAGGAGGGCCAGGGTCGCTTGAGCTGCTGCCACACAAGCCACAAGAGCACCACTGCATCTACACATGGTGGAAAGGCTTTCCGGGATCCAGATCAAGATGAGAAAATAAATTATATAATAAGATAATAAAAAGCAGTGTTCATAGAAAGGGATGTCTAATGGGTTCCCCTTGATGCGTTGTAAATCCACCAGTCATAAAAGTCATAAAACCAACTAAAGAAAAAGTGACCACCCACCTATTAGAGCAATCCTTCTCTTTCTCAGCTGTCTTTTTTTCTTCCTATATAAACCAGTTAACTGAGGACTCAGAGCACTGGTACATCTGAGGCTGTGACTGTTGTCACATCAGTGCTTTGGTCAGTGAATAACAAACCTCTGTCAAAACACCTTTCCATGACTCTGCTTGGCTGGGCTGTCAGTACCATGTTCTCCTCCTCTGGCTGGCAAACCTGTGGAGTTGCACGTCCTTTCTGCCCAAGACTTCCACAGCACTGCAGATTTTTATGGTGCAGAGAACCCGGCAATTTATTGGATCAAGCGGAGGGAGCTGACGCTGGAGCAAAGGGAGCTGAGAGGGAAATATGAATCATGCAACTTCACTGAAAACTTTGTCAGTCCATACACAAAAAGCCAAAAGTCAAACAGATCTACCCCTAACTTTATTCTTATCGTAATTATTGTATTCTATCCTACTAACATAAAACAACCCATCTCGCCTTGCGCAAAACCTGGCCGAAGCCAGGAGGGATCTCTGGCATGGTGAGGCCATGGGTTGGGTGATCAACACCACTGTACGCTTAGCAAGAGAAAACCAGAGGTAGCCAGAGCCCCTCCAGCCATGCCGTGGAACAAACCTCTGCCGCGACCTGTGTCACCAGCAGCATGTGACAGGGCAGGCATTAAAGCACACCCTGTTTTGCAGAGGTCAGGAGGGAATCTATAGGGACAAGGAAATGACAAACTTGTTGCTTGTCCATGTGGCACGAAAGGAGCTATAAATATTGTGATACTTGTCTCCAGGAACCCAGGACAACCTCTGCCCTGAGTTACAACCACACATTGTCCCTTTGGACTCTACTGAAGCTATTCAGGTTGCAAGTCACCAGCTCCACTGGCTCAATTGCCTGTTATACCCATTAAAAACACCCTAGCAAAAGCAGCCCTTCCCAAGGAGGTATGGGGGTTTGTTCTCTGTCTCAGATAAACCTGCTGAAGCCTCAGTTTTGCTCATCACCCAGTTGTACGGTGCTGTTCTCCAGCTGGACCTTGTGCCTGCTCCAGCGTGGTAATGACTCCAGGTCTATTCCATGTATTAGCTTAGCCCAGAAATATTTATTTAGCCAATAAAACTTCAGTGTTGCTCCTGTAGAAACAGTTTGCAATGTATTAACAAGTACATAATATTAGTCAAAACCACTTCTCATGTGCCCTCAAATGTTTGGCATAGAAGAAGCGGTAGATGCCAAAGGTCACAAAGCAAATTAAGTCCTTATGAGAAGTTAGCCATTAGATAAAGAAAAAGGATGAGGATCTGGGGGCACTATAAACCATAAACCGCTTTTTCCTCCAGGACCTTGCAACCCACAGCATGTATAAGATGTGCAAGGTTACCACTTAAAGCAACTAAATACGGATCCAAGTCCGGCAAGAGACACAGAAATAATTCATCCTTTTTCCATGGACAGACACAAAGCAAACCACGCCATAGTGCAGTCCCGGGACAAATAAGTGTTTCTTGATCAATCTGCAAAATTGCTCCACCATCCACACGTCTGAGACGCAGCCTTCAGGAAGACCTGCAGTGACATGGGTCACTCTTGCTGTCCCTAAAACACCAGCTCCCCACCAAGGTGCTGGGGCACCTTGTCCCACCGCTCCCCTCCCCGGCATGGCCGCGGGCAGCAGCCCCCAGCTGACCCCAGTCACAAAACGGTGCTCCCAGTCCCACGCTGGGGGTGAGAGGGGAGGCCCCACCTGTGGCCAGGTTGCCTTGCCCAGCAAAGGGCAAAGACGTTCCTCGTGGCAGCGAGGGGCTGGCAATGCCCACCGCAGAAACCTCTCCTTGGCCTGTTTTCTTTTTGTCTCTGTTTCCCCATTCAGGAAAAAGCTTCTGTCACAACAGCTGCTGATTCATTTTCTGACTTGGTGCCCAGCGTGCCAGACATAACATTTGTTTGCTGCCAAAGTGGTAAAAACAATGACTTACCAGCTCATTTTTCTTCAGTTGATTATGTTTGGGAGAGGGGGAAGGGATGGGAGAAAGGAGTTTTAATTAAAATTTGATAAGGAGGAGAATAAATCCACTGAGATGCAAAGAGCAATGCTTCTGCAAGGCAGGAGCAGGGACAGCATCTAAGGTGGTGCGGGAACACCCGTCACCAAACAAAGAGAAACAAAGGGGTCCATGGTCAATGATGAGGGACTCTGTGGTCATTTGCTGCCCTTCACCAACTTCTTCTCTCTACGCTTTCCACCACTCAGGTGTCAACAGCTTCCCAGACCAGTAACTCTCAGATCCAACACAATGCCTTCCACACTGAGAGAAGCTGCCCAAAGATGGCTCTGATGAGGGTGGACACGTACACTGGTCTGTGATCCTTCCCATCTTTCTTTCCTGACTTCTTCCTGGGATGAAGGAGGCCCTCCATCAACATTCATTTGCTTCTTAAAACACTGGCTAGTAGACAGAATCCACATCCAACCCAGGTTTTGGAGGTGCTGAGGACAGCAGTGACTGGACTGAGACTTTTACTTTCCTGTTAGACATTATAGACAAAAGAGCCAAGTCTGGACCTGATGAGTGAAGTCTGACCTGTTAGACCCTCCAATATTTTTCTCAGTATTTGACAAGGTGCTTTAGACGCATGGGAATTAAGCTGATCCATATTCCCTGACCTCAGTCATACGCCACAGGTCATACTTGGAAATAGCTCACCAGGTCACTAACTCTCATGACAAACGTCCAAAAGAAGCTTAGATGCCAAGAAAGCACTGGCACATGTAGCCTGACCAGAGTATTGTCCTACTGATATTTAGCAACAAATTAATTTCCTAGCAGACTGACCTATCTGCAACCAACACAGAGGAAACAGCACTCTGGCCCAGTTCTGCTCGCCAAAATGCACGGAGAACCTCATTAACTCACATATTTAAATTCTCCAATCCTTCTATTACAAGTTAGTGTAGAACATAGCACAGTGAAGTGCTGATCCCCCACCTGAAGGCTTTGACTCCACTGTCTTCAGATAACGGCCAAGTCAAGGTGCTGTCCTCCTCCAAGTGATTTATTCCCATGGGGTTTGCTTCAGTTCTTATTTGGAAAGGAATGGGAGTCAGTCAGAGCAAGGAAATGCAAAAGAGTCACAGTAACCAGCGCCAGGATGAGGACCAGCTATGAAAGAACCATTGTCCAAACACTGCTGTTATCATCAAGTCCGATGATAAAGAGGCTACATCATCCAGAGCACCAGAGGCTACAGGAGAGATTTTTAACATAGCTGAAGAACAGTCATTCCACAGGTCTCTGGCTAAGTGTCTGGTGAGATAATACGAATCAAACCAAGGACTCATCAAGGGCTACTCATCTAATGCCTGGTAACCACTCCAAACATATGAGGAAGAAGAGCCTTACCTTTATTCTCAGGAAGCTTTTGTGTTCTTCGCTTTAAATGGCTGGTTACTTTCTTTGCTTGAGGGGAATATAATGAATGGCTATTTGGGAATGCAAACCCCAAGATCAAGAAGTCATTCTTGTTCACCAGAGAAAACGAAATAGACACTAGAAATAAGCAGGAATGAAGGATTTTCAAGAATGCCAAATGAGGCACCTAGTTACCACCAACAAGCCACCAAAAAAGTTGTCCACTTTCTTGGAATACTTTTGGAAATCCAAGTCATTATGTCAACTTCTATTCAGAACCTGAAGGAAACAGTTTCATCACCACCCTCTCACTGAACAGGGAAGGGATTTAAGAGATCTCTTTGGTTCTCCATTATTCTCTCTGCTACACAACCAAACTACTTTTTGCTTGACTTAACCTACCCGCATCATTTCATGAGGGCTTGTACACACCATTCCTTGGATGACGTTGTTAAATCACTTCACTGTAGTAAAATGTAAGTATTTAAGAAAATACCAAACTCAACCAACCATGTTCTGAGAACACCCACCAAGAAAGATTTTTCTCTCCCATGACCTTCTGCTATTTCAGATTTTACAGAACGCAATGCTGCACTGCAGAGCAATGCTTATGCTGTGGATCAACACATCTGACCATCCAGAGACACCCCACTCTTCTTGGCTACAACTGGACGTGTAGCTTCTCAGCACCTTTACAAATTAAGCCTCAAAACTAACACATCAAATTGCATTGCTGCATAAAGACCTTCATTTCCATGCTTTTATCTGCAAGAATGATATTGCCATTCTATACACCAGACCTGTTTTTGTAATACTATGGTTCATCAGAAGTTTCTATGTTAATACCAAATCAGAAATAATACACATGTGATTCATAATAATCTAAGTGAATGGCTGCACTGAATGTATTGTAAGAAATTCTGGTTAGGAAAGAAACTCATTAAAGAAATAGTGACTACTATTATCCCACTGCATATATTGTTCTACTGGAAAGTTTCCTTGAGTAGTTTCTTTAATTAGCAATTTGATATTTTGAAATAGTGTGATCTCCACCATACACAATTTATAGAACAGACTTGGCTGGCAATACAGAGGAAAACAAGCAATCTTTTCAGAGTTTGCATCTCTAGGGCATAGCTTGTCATTTTCTAGCTATTCAGCTGCTGTATATATGTGTATAACACGGTGACGCTGTTCTTGTGGGATTTTGATTCTTAAAAGTTACATAGATAAAGAGCTTTTTTATTGGAACAGAATATATTGTTTTGGGTTTTTGTTTGAGAAAATCCACACAAAAATATTTGCATAACTTTGGTCTATTCAGACAGAAGGTGTTGACCCCAGCTGTGTTCTAGTGAATGAATCATTTATGTAGGAGCTCATTGCACAGAACGTATGGTATTTTATCTTTGCTGGTTTTCAGCCAAATACAGTCTGTAACAATTTTTCCCCTTTGCCACATTTGCCGCTTGATATCCTTTAAAATATAACAGTTCCAAGTGTGAGAAAGCAAAACAGATTTTGGGCCCGCTCTGGCTGAGAGCTCTTTGTGTGGACGTTCCTGTGCTGGTACCGAGGCACCCTTGCTTTTGGAGAACATCCACTCCAGATCTGGGATCTCCTTGTGCTGAATGCTTTGGGTCAATGTTGATTCAAAGTTCATTTAAATCTGCAGGTAACTGCATAGCCCAGGAGCATGCACAGAAACAGGGATCCTCTTCGTATACAAAACAGGAGCTTCCCTGAAGCAGAGGGACAAAATTCAACCACCTCAAACACCCCAAGCCCTGCACCTGTAGGGAAAACCTGGAGCAAGGGAGGACATTTCTGCCATAGCTCTACTACAACTATCCTCCAGGTATCACTTAAGTGGTATTTTGGCAAGACATATTTCTACCCACGAGGGCAGGGAACAAGATTATTTCATTAAGTGATTGAGGTACTGCATGGCCAAAGCCACTATTACACTGGCTTTGATTTGAAATGGTAAGCAAGAGGTCAAACTCTCTCAACGCTGATCTCCCGAGGGAGAAGAGATAAGGAGGAGTGCTAAGATTTCCACGCTCCCACATGAGTAGATAAGGCCTGAATGAACAGCCTCATCCGCAGGCTGCTTCCCTAAGTGTTTTTTATAGCTCACACTGGAAACCCTCATACCTCTCTTCACTGAATCACATAATTACGGTTTCCACAAGAAATTCAGAGCAGGATCTCCTCCCACAAAATTTTCTCTCACCTGCACTGCTTTCATCACCGAAGATGAGTGTTTGTCAGCGCTACCTCTGCTGCTGAGAGGGCTCACATGCAGCTCAATTTAGCACCCGATGGAGGCGAGAATATTGCCCCATGTGCAAGCTTCTGAAATGTTTGCCCACGATTGTGTGCGGTTTGAACACCTCCACAAGGCACCGTTCACCCAGGACACACTTGCAGTCTTGCTGTGTTCTCCCTGCTAACAAGGAACTGCTGTTACAACAGTCTCCATCATCGGGAGGTTACCTTCCAGTTTCCCAGGAAAGCCTTGCTCAGATGAAGATATTGCAGATGGGATGCAGCCCCATTAATCTCTGCCATCCCAGCCTCCTCATGGCTGAGCTGAACTCCGTCACAGGAGGCTTCCTCTTCCTTACACCCTTCCTCCCACGGGCAACAGAAACTTAATAGCCCTGCTAAACCTGACCCTGGGTAAACACTGAGCACAGACGAGACACTGCTCTGAAAGTCATCAGTTAACTTGTCTTCCAGAAGCACATTATTTCTGATGTTAAACACTTGCTCCATCCCCTCAAATCAGCAAGCTGGGGTTTATGTGCAGCTCTGCAAGAAAGCTTTTCCTGAGAGAGCGACCCAAGAACTTACATTGACACATGTGCCAAAGTTACAGGCAGAGTTGAAAGCACCACTGTAATTACGGTTGACTATTGCATAACTCCAGTTTTGGTGGCTCATAACTTCATCTATAATTAATTGTTTGGGCTGAAAATTTCTCCAGCTGTGTTTGGCCTCAGGCTAAACTTTTTCATTTCAGCTGAAGTGGCTCAAGTCTTTCCAAAGAACATGTTTAAGGAAAAAGACTCTCTCTTGCCCCTGTCATTTACTGAAATGCTCTCACATCTCCATGCTTCTAAAAGCAGTACCATGGAATACCGGCAGACTCGACTGCTGCGAAACACGTCTTTTAATATTCTCAGGGGGGAAAAAGGATCATAATTCGGCTGTTTTCAGCCTAAGACTTTATATATATACATTTGCTCTCTACACACATGCAGCGGAGATCCAGCAGCTACTTTGACTACCCTCAGTGCTGAGCAAGCTCAGTGCTCCACTGTGCCAGACATTCTGGTGAGGCAGCACATGCAGCTTCCAACCGTGACCGAGGATGCTCCTGCGGGGTTTGATGGGGCTTTCACTGCAAATGTGCACTTTGGTTGCAGGGTCTCTGTGGTACCAGGCCAGAGAAGAGCTGGGAGACAGTTCAGGCTGAGCGAGGGTACAGACACGACACCTCAGTGAACACCAGGGAAGCAGCTACTAGAAAGAGCCTGTGATCAGCCTATCTCCAGAGCAAGGTCTGACCTGCAGACAATGAAGATGACTTCAGGTGCACATAGAGCAGCGAAGACAAGGCAAAATATTCAAGAGTTGTTCAGTAAACAGCTGCTGTCTGCTCTGGTAGAAGGTGGAGAAAATGAGTGTGTAATTACTCATTAAAAAGAGCACAGCACAACTCAACAGGTCTGAACACGACCTGTGTGAACAACCTTAACCTAACGTTTCCTTCTTCTGTAATATCTGAACTTGAAACCTTATGACAGATTTAAAATATTGTACCCACTTTCAGAAGGGGTGCACACCCAGTGACTTCTGGTCATGCAGAAAGCAGGCAGAACAAACATCTCGCTACAGAGAATAAACTCCAGAAACACAGGAAGGGAAGTTTTGAAAAATCTGAATGAAAAAAATGCAAACTACTTCATTAAAGTCTACACCTACCCAATACAGTCCAGAGACGTCATTAAGAAAAAAGAAAACCCAGCACTCAACTGCCTAGGAGCTAACTGGGAACGCAAAATAGGCCCGCTCGAATGCAGAAATTAAAACACTTAGAGACGGTTCTTACTACTCTGTGAACATGAGTCAGTACAAGTGAAAATGGTGCACAGATGGGCCAGCACAGAAGCAACAGAAGTGCTGTGATATTTACATGGGGGGAAAGAAAAAAAAAATCTTCCTTTACAAGTGTAAATATACCAGAGAAATCATCCGCTCGCAGCACAAACTGGAGCTTTGATGTAGCAAACACTCCCACCAGGGACAGCGCTGGCTCTGCTGGGAGGAGAAGGGATGGCAGACGCTGCATCTGGAAGCCAGGAGCTCCCAGCACTGAGCTTTCCCACGGAGTCACAACACACAGAGACACCCCAGATGACACGCACCATTGTACAGTCTTCATAGAACCAGCAGCAAGGGGCCAAGCACTGTCCCAGGCTGTGGAAAGACGCTCAGAAGGGAAGAACCACAGTGAGCGGTGGCTCTAACACCTGGCAACAGCAGCGTGAGAGCCCCACCAGCCTGGCCTCCAGACGCGTGCAGCCTCAGCTCCAGCAGGCCAATGCAGCAGCTTAAACACGTGGGAGTCAAAGCTGGTGTTGTTCTGCACAGAGCCAGGCAGGTGGCATTTTGGGGTCCTCCGGTCCCTCCTGGAGCATTGATAACCCATGGGGTCTTTCTTCCGCATCTCCCAGGCTGCCCCATCAGTGCAAGCTGCTCAGTTCACAACACACCCACGGCAAATCCCACTTCTCCCCACTCTCTTCCCCTCACCTGTAAAACGGCAGTAACAATATTTACACTTCTGCAGTTGGCTCAAGACGGGGGAATGAAAATTTAATTGTCATCAGTGCAATTCATCAAGGAACAGCTCATGGCCTGACCGTGGCGGGAACAGCAACAGAGTCCAAAATGCTGGCTGAGCTCCCGAAGCAGAGCTGCAGGAGATAGCACAACCCTCACTCCAGCGGTAAAAAGGTCTGACAGCTTTAAATGGGAAAGAAACAGCTTCTCCATCACTTAAGAACTTGTTTACAATGAATTATCACAGAATTTCATAATGCATTTCCAAATGGGTCAACCAAACTCCTTCCTGTTTAGTGTCTCTGACTGCTGACTCTGCAGTGGCACACACACTTGTGTTTTACAGGAAAACCATTTCTAAACAACAAAACCAACTTTCAGAACCTCTCACCTCCTCCAGGTCACTCTAACAACTTTTGTGGGTTTGCACTACATTGTCTCACACTCAAAGACTTTTTT
This sequence comes from Pampusana beccarii, assembly GCA_013399365.1. Lineage (NCBI taxonomy): Eukaryota > Metazoa > Chordata > Aves > Columbiformes > Columbidae > Pampusana > Pampusana beccarii. Next base: position 139,923 of record VWYH01009373.1, read on the forward strand.
TTTTTGTCCCTGGTGTTGTGTGAAAGACCAGAGCACAGCAGGAGAAATTAATTAACTGAGCAGACAGCAATTCAGCAATCAAATGAGCAAAATGAAAGAGTTACAGAGACTTACACTTGTAGTCACCCCTAAGTGTTTCAGATGACAACAGCAGGGAAAACATAGTCCAGACTGTCTTTTAATGTTGATAATATTGCAAAATCTGCAGCACTTACCAATTTCTCAGTGGAAATAAAACCTTTCGCGTTGGTTGGAATTCTGTCTGGGCATGAAAGCTGGTTGTTACACTTCGGCCAAGCAACAGCAGTCTGTTTTGATAGTAAGATCTTCAGCACAGAGATGGTTCCTCTCTGTGCCTGCCCAGAGCACCTGGACCGACAGAGGACAAAATTCTAGTCAAATTGCATTAGACCTGAATACATCGATGCACTCAGGTGCTTCCTGCCAATGCCTGTGCTAGCAGAGAATCTACTCTGCCTTTGCTCTGAGTAGGGTTTATACTTCGCAATCAGCTGCCCGGCACGTCAGCCCACGCTGCTGGAGAGCGTTCGCTCTCGGCATCCGAGCGGGCTCGTTATTGCCACACGCATCCCGCCGGAATGCAGACCAGGACTGGATGAACCAAGACTCTTAAATTCCCCCAAAATTGGGAAGACGTTAAAGAATATAGGAGGTGACGGGTGGAGTGAAGAGGGGAAGGAAAGCGTTATGATCACAGCAACAGGGAAAGGAAAAGAGCTAAAACTAAGGAAAAAAATTCAAAGCCCTACAAGCGTAAAACGCAGTCACTTCGAGCATGTGTCAAAATAGTGTCAGATCTTTTTCTGTTCATTAAGTCAGCAGTTAAACATCCATCAGCTCTGCTTTCTGCTAGCCCTGGAGTTTTGCTGCACCTGGAGATCCACTCTATGGCATCAGCAGCAGAAACAAGTGCGGTTGTATGTAAATAATCCCAGTTAAGAGCGCATTGAGTGAACCCTTCCACACTGACTCGTGTTATGATGCCTGTCAGTAGGGGCCGGGTCACATATTCCATGCAGTAGAGACCAGCCTAAGAGCTGGGAGCAGAGCACAACAAAAAAACATAGAAAAAGGGCCTGAATTGTATCAATTTTTCCTATTTTTAAGTCATACATTATAGCGCTTAATATATGTCCCCGGGGTTTGATAAAAAGAAATTTAGCCCCATAATACTGAGTTAAAAACACCAAATTCATACCTATCCAGCTGATGTGGTAGAGATTATCAGCCTGTAGTGAGCCTGAACAGCCCCAACAAGGGAACAACTGCACACTGGTCTCAGAACTTGTCCACCTCCAGCACTTGGGGTTTTTAACTCTCACATTTACAAGAGAGGCACAGAGAAAGTACCAGACATATGAGCACTTTTCAATAGGGTTTTGAACCTGTAACAAAATTTAGTGCAAATCACTGTCCAACTGCAAAATTTTATGTCATGGTAAAAAAAAAAAAACCAAAAAACCAAAAACAAAAAAACCCCACAACAAACAAACAAAAAACCAACCAAACAAGAACACCCAGACACACAATTACTTAAGAACAATTCCAAACTTTCAGGATTTATAAGTATTAGTTTCCTTTTTTGTACATAACTTCCATTACAGCTGATGGAACTTTTCCATTACAGGTGGAATGATGAGTAAACAAGCAAAACCTTATTTACAGAAGAGGACTAACATTGTACAAGACAACGCATAGTAGATTGAGACCACGGTAGTTTCCTAGGACTGTATTTAGATGGAAGAGTCTGGGGTTTTTTTTGCGGTTTTGGCCTCAAAACCCTTCCCAAGGGACACGTACAATTTAGCTGCGCTAAAAGTCTCCTTTAGGTTCAGGAGCAAAGAAGATACATCATCTCTTTTCTCCAAGGGCCAGCATCCAGGGTTTGGCAACAAACCCACTTTCCTCCCAAGCACTATCAGCCCTGAGTCATAGCTGCTCTTCGCCCACCCCACCATTGTACTAACCCAGCCACACAGATCACACCTGTCCAGTGCGAGGAAAACAATCCAAGCAGACACCTTGATTGCCCGACACTACCTGTCCTGCACTCAAATTTCCACACTTCTCAGTCTGAATAAGGCTGCTTTATGCAGCATTTTATTACTGCAGGTAATATTGCACATTCTCAGCAACAGGCACAAAGATTTTGGTGAAAGCAAGTTTGTTTGTTTGAGGGTTTGTTTTTTTATTTCCCTTAAAAAAAAAGAAAATCTCCCCGTTAGTAACTATGAACATTCCTTGCCAGTCTTCAGTCAGCCAAAAAACACATGAAGTCTTTCTGAAAAAATTAAGTTCTGTGCAAGGAAGTTATTAACTGCTGGGAAAGGCAGGAAAGCTCTTTTACAGCTGTTCATTGATCCACTGAACGTCACCTTACACTCTGTAGCCCCTTTTGGATTCTGCAGACTTCTGGAGTAAGCTGAGAAAAAAAAATAAAAACCTTGGCCAGAGCGGTTACGCTGCTTCATGAGATATGTTTTCTTTGGGTTCAGGCCTCGGATTCTCAGCCAGAAATTTCTATCCCTGGTGGAATTTTTTTTTTTTTTTTATTAAATGAAAACACCAGGTTTTTCTGCTTTTCAGGAATCCAGAGAACAAGCGTAAGTTTCTAACGCGTTTGAATTGACCCAAATGCCCCAGTGTCTTCCCATTTGAGACCACAGTTATTCTGAGAAAACAAAGTCCCGAATGCCTCTCACCCCAAGTCCTGTCGCTAGAAGAGCAGCACAGTGCCCAGTGCTGCACCAGTGCGCTCCCAGCAACACGGTGCTGGGGGGCGGGAGACGGGGCAGCCTGGCCATGCCAGCTCCCGTTCGGCACCGGGGACCTCCAGGCACCCAGCAAAGCACATCCCTGCGCACACTCCGGTCACGATCCCACGGAAGGGGAGAGCCTGGTCCACCTGACATCGAGGTCCCCATGGGCAACAGCTGAGGATGTTCGCACAATGGCTTTAATGCCTCTCAGAAACCTTTCACACAGGCACCATGGCTTGTGTCAATTACTCCGGTTTCAAAGAGGTGTACTTAAGCCTTGTTTTAAGCAATTGGCTATCGTCCCGGAGTAGACAAGGCCAGAATTAATTTCCTCTATTTAATTTATGATTCAACGTTTTTATTCTAAAACTCTACACTGATGCTTGGGAACCGGCAGGTGCATTTAATCAGCACATAAACCATACCCAAGCAGTCCTGTTTCTTCTCATTCCTGCACTCTCTAGCAGGAGCACAGCATTCCTCACACCCAATCTGCTGCTTAGCTTTCTTTCCTCTTTCCCTTTTAAATGGCACAGACAGCTGATGAAGAGCCAGGCACTCACCTTGACCCAGACTCGAAGCTCCATCAGACTTTCTCAGCAGGAACAGTCAGGCTCGAAATGAGAGGTAGCGCTTGGCAGGTGCTCCCGGAGGACTGGCCAAAAATAAATGCACTCGCCAGTTAATTTCCATCCAAGTACCACTAACATTTCTCCTTTAAGAGTGAAGCTAAAGCATTTGATTTACACAAGGGGAGGGGGTTCTGTACTTGTTTGCAGCAGCGGTGGCAGACCCAGCACACAACAGGGAATATCGAGACCCATTTTAAGCAGCTATGAAAGGTGCCCACGCTGCCCATACAGACAAGGGATCTTTCAGGGTGTGATTCATAGTGCTGTAATTAGGAACTTGCCTCTTACCTTTGATTATAGCAGGAGTCTAGACATCTAATTTAGGCAGAGAAATGACATGCTTAAAATTAGCTTGTACAAATATCCCCCAATGCATCCGTTCTGCAAAGAACCAGACTCGAGGCTCTCTGAGAAGGTGGTTACAGCAAGTAGCACTTGGCAGGCGGTGAGAAGCGGAGTCAGTCTGTTTACGGGGAGCTCTACTCAGCCGTGACTTTCACCCAGTGAGCCACAGCACGCTGCGGGCTGGGGAGGATCCCAGGACCCCCAGCAGCTTCCCTCAGCTCAGCTGCTGGAGTTGAAGGAGGGAAGTCTGACAGATCTCAGCTCTGGCACAGGACCAGGGCCAGCATCATGGCAACCCACCAGCCCATTGCCCGGGAAACCCGCTCCTGCCTTCTTGACAGTGATGCAGCTGTGACGGAGGAGACTGGAATATCCCCGAGTCCTTTAAGCAGAAGGCTGCTGGGGTGGTGCAGGCTAAGAGCAGCTTGTAGGTTGCCATCTCATACTACTGCTTGCCTTTTTTCTTTTTTTAAAGGAACCAAGACTTTAGAAAACAAGGTATTTGGCAAATTTGACCAGATCTGTTCCAGCTTCATAAAGGAATTTAAAAGACCTTCAAATTAGCAATTTTTTGAACTTAAAAAATAATTGTTATATTTGGAAACAGGGCCATAAAACAACAATACTGCAGGCAAGAGGTGGACACAGGTGGAAACGTAATGCAGCCTCTTAAAGTGCTCATTTTATATTGTGTATAGTATTTTCATTTTCCATCATAGACAACTGTCTGGCAAGGCTATGTGTTGCTACATGACAGCTCATTCTGCTTTTAAAACAGCAGCACTTCAGTAGCAGCTAAATTGATGCTTTTTATGTGTCCATCACTTATCAAGGGTAATTGATTAGTGCCTGCAAGGGGCTCTGAGATCTAACGGATTACATGTTCCGAGCCTGCTTAATTATTTTAATAGATTCCGGAAGAAAAAGATTCTAAATCAGATTTTTGTCTGACCCAGCATTACCTTTCTGATCAGCGTTTTCCCTTCTCTTTAAACGTATTTTCGTTCGGGTAGACGAAAGCGCGTTAAGCCCAGGGAGCAGATTTTTTGAAGGCAGCAAGAAGAGTTAAGCATGATACCTGTTAATGGGAAGCAAGTATATTTTCCCACTGAAAGTTTTCTGATGGGGGTTTATTCTACTGTATAAAGATTACAGCTTTAACCTGGCTCAAGAGAAGAAAATGAAAAGGTCGTAGGCGCCTCGAGCATGGAGGAAAGCGATCCAAACGGACAACGGCACCGCAGCCCTGGACAACGTAACGAGTGCGAGGCTGCAGCCCCGGCACAGGCACATCCTCTGGAAGTGCTTAAATCTCGGCTGCCTGCCCTCAACACAGCCCAACCCAGAATAGCCCGGGCTCCTGGGCACAGGTCAGGCGGTGCTGAGTCACTTGCTGGCCGGTCCCCAGGCTCTCCAGCTGCCTCGGCCTCCCTAAAAGGCACAACTGGTGCCTGTCCCACACAGCCGGCCAGGGACGGCACCCTCGGGTGTCGGGTTTGGCCAGATGAGTGGTTCCAACATGGATTCCCGGGTCGTACCGCCCCGTTTCCCTCCAGCTTCAGAGCACAGCGCTGCTGCCCTCCTGCCAATTACATGCTACATTCATACATTTCTTTGTAACTATGAATCAACTCTCAAGCATTGGTGCGCGCCCCAGGCTCGCACGGAACGGCAAACAATGTACTGTCATGGGTTGCATCAGCAGCTGCGCTGCTCTCTCATGCCTTCAGGCTTGCTAAAGCTGATCTGACTCTACTATAATAGCCTTTTTACCCGCCTCCTCCCCCAACAATTACCAGAGGCTTGGAAAGCCATTGAAATGCAAATAGCTGATGGAGAGGTTATTGGGGAACCAGACTGGGAAGGTACAAACGTCCTGCTGGTTTCCTTCAGTTTAGCTCGAACCGGACTGAAATCCTGGATTTCCCTCCATATAAAAAGGAAGCGAGACAATATCGTGAATGCACGGACAGCTTTGTATAGCAGCTGAACTGCATCTTCTCCAGCTTAACTTCTCTGTAAACCGGGACCCCTGTTACTGCCGTTAGTCGCTGCAGTAGCAGAGAGAATTGCACAGTTTATAAGCGTCTACAACTCCAGTGACACGGTACGAGCGTGGAGAGCTACACTAACTCACTGAAATCCGCTCCCCAGAAGGTTTGCGGAAGGCGAGGCACCGGGAGCCATGGAGCCTGCAATCTTCTGCGTGGCCACAGACGAAAATCAGCAGTAGAGCATCCCTCCTCCTGCTATCCCACCACAGCCTTCCACCCGGGCACTTCTGTAACTCCTCCACAGTCTGTTTGCTCACTATCTTTCCAAACAGTGTTCCCACCAAGGACAAAAAGCACAGTCCCGACACTCGGCTGGAGCCGCCGAGGCACAGCACTATCTCCCAGCTGCTGTAAAGTGGGGTGGGACTAGGACAACCCAGACGCTTCTTCAGGCTTTCAGTCCCCACTAAGGCTTTAGGAATTCCTCCCAAATGTGGGCTGCATCCTCACCCCCTTTTCTGTAGTGAAACAATGTATAAATATCAACAAAATAGATGTTTACTGTATTATTAACTATTCCCTCCCCCCATTTAAAAGAGATGTAGAGAAGAGGGTCCAGCACCTTGGTGCACATGAACTACAAGGGGCAGCTTGTTTGCTTTGGGAGGGAGGTGCCTGAGGGCAGATCTCATTGCAGCTTAAAGCTACGTAAGGGCTGTTATTAAGACGACAGAGCCAAGCTCTTCTTGTCAGTAGCAGACAACACAACAGGGGGTGATGGCCAAAGAAGTGGTTAGCGAGGGTCAGATTAGACCCAGGAGAATCTCCTTCACTGGGCAGTGGGGTAGCACTGCTGTAGGCCACCCAGAGAGGCGGGAGTGCCTCCATCCCTGCAGGTTTTCAACTCCCCACCAAAGCCATGGCTGGCGTGACCTGCTGCCCGTGGGTCCCGCTCCGAGGGGGCGTTTGGACTAGAGACCTCCAGAGGTCGCTTCCAGCCAACATTTCTATGGCTCCGTAACCTGCGCATTAAATACTTGGCATCAAAGAATGAAATTGCAGCAGCTGCCTCCCCTGCACTTCCGCGGAGCCCTATCCCGGGAGCCAGGCAGAGCACACACGCCGGGCACCATCGCCCCATCTCGGCACCACTGCTGCCTCCCCGCTGGCACACATGGTTCCAGCAACCCCCGGGGTCCGACACACACGGCTCCCACAGCCCCGAGGGTCCTGCCCACCGGCACACACAGCTCCAACACTTCCCGGGGGTCCTGCCCACCAGCACACACAGCTCCAACACTTCCCGGGGGTCCTGCCCACCGGCACACACAGCTCCAACACTTCCCGGAGGTTCTGCTCGCCGGGCCTTCCCCGCTTCGCCCACCGCTACAGCGCATCCCATCCAGGCAGCAGCAGCAGCAACCCAAAGCCCCGCACAGGTTTCCTGCGCATCGCCTCATCGCCATTTGCAGCGCAGGTTCCCCCCGCTTCACTGAGTAAATACAGGACCGAGCCCAGCAGCGGCCGGGGCACACGCCCCGCCGGAGGGCGCCGCGACGGGAAGAGGCGGGCAGGGCACGGAGCCGCCAAGCGCGGCAGCCTCCGGTGGCGGAGCTCAGCAATTCCCCGGGGCCCGCAGCTCCCGCTGGGGCGGACCCCTCCGCAGACTCCGCGCTTACGGGCGCGACCCCACCCCGCCGGGGGGCCGGGCGAGAGCGCAGCCGGGCGGGGGCGGGAGGCGGTGCCGTGNCGGGGGGGGGCGCGGGGCGGTTTGCGCATGATCGCGGCGCCGGGCCCGGCCCAGGCACGGCGGAACCCGCACTCCGTCCTCCCGGGGTCACCCCGCAGGATGCACCCCCGAAGGGAAATCCCGCACAGGTTGTGGCCCCCACCTCGCTGTGGGGGCTCCCCAGGTTGGATGCATCCCCCGGCAGCATGGGGCCTTTCCCCGGGGGGGCTCACGGGGCTGGGGTGACGCACCCCCGAGGAGGGTCCCTAGCAGGGGCCCCCAGGAGGATGCACCGCCCGGGGGATCGCCCTTAGCGGGGGCCCGCACCTCCCCGGGGCCCCACCCTGCGCGGAGCACCCCGACACTGCAGCGGCTGGCGGGACGCCAGCCTGTGCACCAGGGCCCGGCCCGGCCAAAGCCGCTCCCGAGTCACCCCCTCTTCCCCCCGGACCCCCATGCCCGGGCTCTTACCGTCCCCTGGTAGCGCCTCTCCCTTCTCCCCCCGCCCGGCGGCTGGGGATGCTCCAGCACCGGTATCTGACGGAGATGATGGCTCTAAACCTGTCATTAGTTGACAATACCGGTGATTAAAGCGTCTCAGAATGCAGCGTATGCCTCTTTGTCAGAAAGTGTCACAACGGTGTTTAAAGAAAATAGTGCAGTGCTGCAGGTATAAAGCTCTGTAGCAGCCTGTGTCTCGAATAATCCAAAACAGAGGGAGTCACAGAGCTGTCACGAAAGGAGTTTGGTTTTCTCTCTGCTTACTGAGCTGTTGGATTAGATGATCCTCTGTGTGTCCCATATTTCTCGGGCTGCTGGTTGTATTCTCACTCTTTTTCAGTCCCACTGCTATTTCTGCGGATCAGAATAGTTTAACTGCAAAATTTGTCCCAGTTGGACAGGAGCGACAAAGACAGGGAAAAAAAAAGCAACGTGCTTTTTGGGGGCAGGGAGGGCAGGAATTAAAATCAATGCAAAGTTTACCACAACTCTTTGTTTGTTTCCTTTAAAAAAAGATACTCTTTAAAAGCTTTTTTTTTTCTATTCAGACAAACAAAGTCCTCTTAAAGGTTGTATAGGGGAAATAGACAGAAATTATGTAAAAGGGCTTGGGAAAGTTTTTCTAAAAAAACCTGCTGTTATCTCTGAGGCATTCATCAAACACAGATTGGTTAGAGGATATTCGCATCAAAACGAAGAGTGGACTGGGCCTGGAACAGCGTTTGCTGTTGGATGGGATTAGATTTACCATGAGTCAGCCTGGAATTAGTCTTGGTTTGCGTTAGGTGCTTACCTGCTTGTGCACCTGGAAGACTAACAGCATGGTACAGATTTGCTTATGTTCACCAGTTTAGCGTCTACATTTTTAATTGGTGGATATCAGCTTGACAGGCTGAGCTAAGAGACTGTGCATAAAGTCCTGATTTTAGATTGAAATTTTTAAAAAATCTGTTTAGTCAGCAGTAAAGCTATTTGCATTGTGTTGTTTGCAACGTGGGCAGAGAAAAATGCTGTTCTGTTTCATTTTGGAGTGCTGGGCTGCAGGGTCCAGCTCTTAAATATCTCTGGCTGTGTTTGTATCAAAATGAATTTCACTGAAACATTCATAAATCGTTCCCACCAGTGCAAGGCTTCACAGGTAATTGAACAACATTAAGTTCAGCTCCTGTCTGAGCTGCTTTAAATTGTCTCTCCGTGGAAATAACTATATAAAGGTAAGCGGGCTCTGCACTTGCAGCCTGTTGTGCTCAGAGCCCTGCTGACACTGGATGCATAGAGACGAGGTACCTGGTGTGCGGCTTCAGCCTTTCTGTGCAGCCTCAGGTTCATCCTCCAGTGTTTCGGTATTTCGGTGGTGGCTCTCCTGACCCACGGGTGGTTTCCTGCTCTTCTCTCTGTCTCTCTCCCAGACGTTTTGGAGCAGCTCTGCAGTGCCCTGACAGAGGCTTGAGAGCCCTTCCCCACCTGAGCACTGAACTGGCCCCCCGGGTACCAGGGTGGCCTCCTCCCATCATCCCGTGCCCACAGGAAAACAGCACGTGGTGGTGAGGAGGTGGGTTTTTCTGCCCCAGCAGCAACAGAAATCAGATTTCTTCGTTGTCTCTATTTGCTGGCTTTTTTTTTGGCTTCTTGTTCTGAAACAGTCTTTCCAGCGCTGCCAGTGGTGTATTGCAGACAGCTGAGTCTCTTCCAAGCTTGGAGGTTTACAAATTACCAGGAACCAAAGATGGCAAACTAGACAACAAAGTTGGTACGTGGCTTGATTTCTGCAGCTGAGGTCCGGATCCACCATTGACAGAAGAATAATGTGCAGCTCGGCTGTGGCTGCCCAGTAAACCGGGAACAAAACCGCTTTTTAATTGAAAAAATATGGTAGGTCTTGCGGTTTTCTTTGGTCAAATTCCAGTGCGTTTCCCTCCATACGTGACGGTGCTTCAGCACCCGGTGTGCTATCGGCCACAGCCGTGCTGCATCCGTCCGAGCTGCCGTGCTCCTGTCTGGCTGCGGGGGCGATGCTGGAACTGCCCACAAGGCACTCAGATGTGTTCCAGTGCCGTCAAACTCCGGCGTATTCCCCCAGTGCAGTGGGAGGCAGAAGCGTTATGGGATTTTGAGGCGGTGGAGGAAACCACATGCCCTGCACAGCCTTTTCGATGCAGCCAGAGTCAAGCGTTCCCTATGCTAGTGCGTTGCATGATGTTTTAAATGCACAGGTCTGTGGTTTTTCCAGAAAGTAGTTAAGTTTGTGTCATCCAAGGTTAGCCCCCTATTTGTGCAAAATGGTAAGGAAAACAGTCAAACAAGGAACTTTGTACAGTCATTTTTTCCCCTCTCCTGTCTTCACTCATGTGGTAAGCCAGACAGAAAGGCACTGATGTGTTTTCCTGGAAAGATGGCAAATTTGACATATGAGGTCAGTGTTCTTGCGGGGAGCATGAGGTTACCTTTTACAGGCCAAGCAGAAGAGGCATATCCAGATTTTGTGCTTTATGTTCTGTGAGAAAAGCTTGATTACAAACCAGCAATGAGAATATTTGGGCATGTCCTCTGGAGTTGCAGTATCAGCAGTCACAGGCGACTCTTCATGTTGTCATCCCTTGTCTTAATAGACAGCGTCTCACAGATCACCTCTCCTCTCAACTGTGACTACAATAGCCCACCAGCAATTACAATAATTACTTAAACGTGAAAGTAATATTAGACAGTATAATTAACTATTTATAACTGTTGCACAGATGGCTGCAGTCACTGCAGGCAGCTCCTCTGCACAGTCTCCGCACAGTGGTGCCCAACAGAGAGCGCAAAGAAAGCAGAAAGGAGCCAGCTCTTTTCCAGATGTTCTTCCAGGTGCTGGGTCTCTGTTTTGCAGCAGGCAGTGGTGGACACAGCTGGCACAAGAGGCAGTGCTGGTGCCAGGTCACCCACAGGCTCTTCGCCCATCACTTGCCAGGGTTGCTCATCATGGTTGTGCCGGGAGAGTTGCAGGGAGGAATTACTTGGAGTAGAAGCTAAAGCCTTAGTTTGGGATTGCTGTCGAAAGTGAAGGAGATAGCAGCGTTGAGTAAAGCATTTACCTGCACTAAAAATCTTAGTTATAATACATTGTTATGTTATTGAATGTACAATTACTAGGTATCAGCAGTGAGTCAAAGTAATACATTTAAAGAATAATTTTTACTTTGATAGTGTCTTTAGCGCATATGACAAAGTGGGAGGAGATAAATTTGTTTTCTTACAACTTATCTCTGATCTTGGAACAAATATGCATTAATTAAATGTGCCATGCCCATATATCTGTGTACAGAGCTTTGTAAAAAATTAAGTTCCATGCTTCTGCTTGTATTTTGGAACTTTTTCTTCAACCAGCCTAGAGATATCTGTGCTTGGAGATGGCCACTTAACTCTTGGGTTTTTTGCCCTCTACAAAAATGTAATTTTTTCCTTACAACTGTTGCAACCATTTCAGCCCTTAAAGCACATAAAACTGAAGAAGAGTCTATTGATCTCCAGTGTTGACTAGAATAAACGTTTAGGACTGCTCAGTTTAAAACCGAATTTGTTTCTCCTTGGAAAGATATTTCCTGGAGGTTTAAGGCATTGACTTGACAATTAACTAAAGGAAAACCTGGGGTTTTATTAGAGAGTGCTTCTGAAGCCACTCTAATAACAAAACATATGTTTAATAAACTACATAGCTCTGATGGCGAAGAGAAAACCTTTGCGATAATTCCTTTGTAATCTGATTGACTGATGTAATTCACAATTGGTGGAAGAACTTGAATAGAGGAAAATGGGAGAAGATGAATGTGGCATATCAAAACACGGAACATGAAAGGACTTTTAGAAAAGGAAACTTCAAAGTTGTAGATCCAGATGCTGGAGTCACTGGCTGTGATTTGAGATGTGAACACAAGAACATATTTGCAGAGTGAACAGTGTTTTTCAGAAGAAAACAGAGCCCAAATATAATCCCGTTAGCCACTGCAAAGCGAGAGGCGAATGCTTTCTATACACTTGCAGGAATTTCAGTTGAACAGCACAGGGTCAGGTTTGGGTTTGGTTTTCTGAAAGCTCATCCCACTTGTGCGATGTGGATAAAGTTAATGCTAATACATATTTACAAAACTGTCTTGTAGTCACTCCAAAATCCTTTTTCATTGCCTTCCAACATTGTCTGGAAAACACAGAAGATTACTGCAGTGGGAGTGCTGGGGCACAGGCAGAAAGCTGATGCTGAGTGCAAGCTCCTCTTCCCTGAGATTCCAAGCCACATGAGCAGCGTCTTCAAGGAAGGAGCGGGCCAGGGCCAGGTCTGCTGTAGGGATTCAGTGCTGGCAGGGCATGTATGTGTAGAAAAGCCAAAGAAAGCAAAAACTAGAGGCACTGGTGAGAATTTGGTGGTGGCGGCTCAGACAGGGAGGAGGGATGCTGCGAACAGCGTTGTTGGGCTGTTGGTGAGGGGCGGTGTGGCTGGCACAGGGCTGCCTCCAGCAAACAGGAATCTGGGAAGAGAGAATTGCTCAGCGTTTTCCTTGCCCTTTGAAACACTCTCTTTGACCATGCACAAAGAAACCTGGGTGACAAAGGAGGTGCTTGTGCTGCAGAAGGGACCTTAGGTACAAGGTAAGATTTTGAACAGCAGATTAATATGTGACCATAAAGCGTTGTCTGCTGACAAACATGCTTTTGGGGTAGGAGCTTAGGGAAAATTGTCTATCTCTGTATTGGAACTCTATATGACTGATACAGGATGAAAGCAAGCAGCTTGATGGAACACATCTCTGTCATGACCAGCCACCTCTGTTCAGGTGTCCTTGCTATTGCGAGACTTGGGTCATCTTCCCAGGCAACACAATCTGAGCAAAGCTAATTCCACACTGCATCTACATCATTTGGAGCCGAAACCTCCCCAGGTCCCATCCTTCCCTCTGGTACATAGCATTCCTCTCAGAGACTTGCATAATTTCCACTACAAAGCCCAAGCATACGTACAATCTTGTGTCATGAGGAGGTAGAAAGACCAAGAATTGTCAAAACCTTCCCCTTGCCCGGCACATTTTCCCACCCTGGACATTCTTTCGACCAGAGAAATCCCCATACAACCTGATGTCATCACAACTCTGGGCTGAGGTAGTTGCAGCCCCACAAAGCCAAACCATCCAAGGTGACACGTACAGCCGTCCCTGAGCGTCCCCTTCTCCCCCAGGCAAAGCCCGGCTTTACTGACCCTGAACCAGGCTGGTTTCTAACCCGGGTGCGGGTGTTCAGCCTGGCCCCGCTCGCTGGGCATCAGCTACTGCTGCTGGTGACAGACTGTCTCACGCACTGTCAAGAGACACTGAGCGGGTGCCATGCAGCTTGTAATTATTTGCCAGGAAACCAGAATTTGTTATTTCCAAAAATCCATAGGACAGCACTAAGCTTTGAGCTCGCATATATTTTTAGAAGTGCACATCAATCCCAATATGTGTCTTTGGCCTCACGCAGAAAATAAAGCATTTTTAAGTAAGGTTAAAGCATATATTTGAAAAAAAAGGTACATCCCTTCCCTTATTTTTTTGTAACAATGGTCTTAACTGAGTGAATGATTTAAGTACTTTTGCAGAGGAAATCTCAGGGCCATAACACTTGAATTAAAGTAACAGTTTACAAACCGTTGGTTTTGTAAACGTTGATGCTGTTTCTTCCACAAGTAGGGTCAGAGAGCACGAGAGACCTGTTGGTGGATTTCTCTCTGAACTTAGTGTGCTCCTATTTTTGTGTTTAAATTATTTCATGCCACATCAATAGCAAATGGTGCTCTGCTTTTAAGGCACCTGTTACCCTAGTGATGGGAGGCAAAACCAGGTAGCTGTGCACCACCATATAGAAGAATTTTTTATCTGAGGATTTAACAGCTATCTTTCATGACTTAAAAATGACATTTTAAATTATAGTAATTAAATTATTTTTTAAATAAAGTTAATTTCTATGACAAGAACTTTCAGAATTTGTCCTGATAAATTGTCATTGTCTTAACAGAAACAGCTTTCCCCCTGGTAGAAGTTCAGTAGACCTTTCCCACTCACATAGCAGAGGAGGCGGGTGAGGCTGTGCTGGGCACAGGCAGCAGCAGGAGGGGTGCACACCCCAAACTCTGCTTCCCGGGGGGCTTCTCCAAACTCCTCTGTCAAAGCAAGGAGCCAAACCCACCTTATTGAAAATGAGCCGGTACAAAAGCCGAAGGATGTGGCACAGCTTCCTTTGCCGTGGGTGAGCTAAGAGGGGTGATGGCGTGGCTGCCAGGCTGGCCGTGATCAGTGGTTAACAATCACCGCCAGTTCCTGCACCACCTGCCCAAAACACAGCCCCTGCCTCTCTGTTCTCCGTGCTGGAAGCCCCTTCCCGCAGCAGGACGTAGCGGTCCTGGGTCTGCGATGCTCCAGGGAGCAGCGGAGCCACCTCGCCCAAAGCCGGGTGAGCCCTGTGCATCCCAGCGCAGCCCATGTGAGGAGGGTGCAGGCAGCGAGCAGGAGAGGCTGGATCCTAAACAACTGCCCACCCTGATCCAAATAGCCAGTATTTGCAGGGTAAGGTGCTGTGGAAAGCCAAGCAGGCAGTTGCAGGGGCTGCACCGCAGCAGTGGCCCTGCATTGCAGGCTGCGGTGACAGGGACAGACAAATGCCTTCAGCCGGAGGAGGGGGCTGTAGCCTCCCACACCCTCCCAGCGCCTCGCTCCATCTGTCAGCATCACCCAGGTCTTCATTCCCAGTGCTGCTCTGCTTCCGATTTTAAGTAGCACAGTACAGCAGGAGCAGCGCATCCCAAGTGATGAACCAGCATTTTTACCGTGTAATTCCCTATTTACCTACTTTTAACTACAGCGTCTTCTCTTGATCTTTATCTGATGAGAGCAATCTCTCTCCATCGGGAATCAGGTGATAAGCATTTAATCTCCTGCTTCAGTTTTCTTTGGGCTCCTGCATCACTGGTTTTATTATCAGTTGTTTCGCGCTGGCTTATGAACAAAATGCTTTCATGCCACAATTTGTTGTCTTGTTGATAAACAGGTGTCTTTTGGCCCTGGGCAAATTTGTAGTCATTACTTAATGCAGAAGCAGAAATCAAGTGGCTATTGTGAATGTGCCTTGTAATGTTTCTGGGTGGACCGCATGCAAGAAAACACGAAAGCACCCTAGTTTTCAGTCCTGCACCCACCGTCGTAGGAGGAAAAGGAACTTGCTGTGTTTTTTGACCTTCACTAGGGATCACGAAGCAGTTGAGTTGGAGCCTGTGTTTCCCACTCTGCGCCTGCTGATGCTGAGCAAAGGGCAGGGGCAGCACAGCTGGACACAGGCAGTGCCGAGGCTGCCGCCAAAGTGGCTCCAGCTGGGATCCTCCCTCCCGCTCCTGCCTTTCGCTGGCAGGGCTGGCTCCCGGCATCACCGCACGGGGCCGTGGCTGTCTGCCCTCTGCTGCGGGGAAACCAGCCCGGGTCCTGCTCAGCAACAGGGTCACAGCACCTCATGGCTCCCCTTCCCTTGCTGCAGGGCCAGTAATCCAGTTCACGAGCAGACCCCTGCGTCCTGGAGGGGGACAAACCTGAGTCCTGGATGGCATTATTGGTTCTTCCTTGACCTGAGAAAGTCACCTTTAACCATTCCCTAATCTGTGCAGCGGGGTCAGTGCTAATTTCCCCTCTGCCACTTGCAAAGCAGTTAGGGTCTGGAAATAAAAAAATGCCGCCATCCACATACTTTCCACCTTTAGGTGTAATAAATTGTTCTTCCTTTAAAAAAAAAATATATATATAAAAACAAACAGTAAAAGAGTGAAAAGAAGAAAGAGCTCCTTTCTCTATCAGATGCACCTTTCAATTATTGAGAGTTACCTGGGGCATTTTTCCAAAGTCACAGAGAGGGTCAGAGATTTCCTTCCTAGGCTCAGCAGCAGAGCAGCCAGGAGGGCTGGGACAGGCTGGTATCCTCATCACAGGTAAAACAGAGCTCAGGCACTCCCCAGAAAGGGAGGAACCTTAAATACTTGTGCTCAAAACCTTCCAGCCTCTTGTTCCTGGTGCAATTGATCTGAGACTAATTGAAAGCAGGTTTTGGCAATGCTGCAGCAGAGACCTCTTTGACACAGACTTCAAAGAACGATTGTCTTATTAAAAGTAGCTTAGAAAACGTCACCCGCTCCATGCACAGACGCATCAGAGAGTCTTGGAAACCTTGAAAGCTTTGAGTGCTGATACTGAAGAAAGCCATTTTGATTGGCATCTTGTGTTGCCAGAACAAGGCTACCTGCTTTCCAGCCATGCTGGGGTGGAAGACGACGTGGTGAAATGTTTGTTTCTCGTGGAGTCAGGGAGAGGACGATGCTGTGGAGCCAGAGATGGGGCAGACCCCGTCAGTGGCTGCTGGTCTAATGCATCCTGTGGGAAAACCTGATATAAAGCCTTTTCTAGCCCCAGTAGCGCTGCCCTTGATGGGTCTTTGTTTTTCACTCTGAGCTGTTGCTGCTGGCACCTGGGGGTGTTCGTCTGTCCGTGGTGGGGGGTACTGCTCTGACCAGGTCACCCAGGCACTGGGGCTCCTCCACGGCCTCACTGCTGTGACACTGACTTCTGTCACATCGCATGGCAGCGTCTGATGCAACGTGACATGTGGCGCGGGCCCCTCGCTTCCCCCTCCCCAGCCTTGCACACATGCAGTCCTGGGCTGGCACCCCCCCAAAACAGATGCTGTGTGGCTGCCCAGGGGTGCTCCGTGCATCACCCCAGGATTAGGACATCTCTAGCTGAGCCAGCTGGCGCTTGCAGCCCCCTCCAGCTCGCAGCTTTAACACGGCGCTGTACTAACACCGGCAGAGAAGTGAAACATGCAAAAACCCAGTGTTTTCCTCCAGCAGCAAAGTTGCTCCTTCACGTCTCAGTCCCCAGGTGTGTGGAGAAAGACCCCTTTGCCATGCTTCTGCGTCCTCAAGCTGGCAGCCCCATGCTGGTTTGAAAAGCAAAATCAACTGGCTAGGACTGAGCCACTCCCTTGATATCTCATCTCGTTTTTTTTAATAAAACATCGAAATACAGTAATCGCCACTGGTTTGAGTCAGTGAGACTGAGAGCAAGTGAAAGAGCAATGTTGTGAAGAAGGGGAAAGTTGGGATGAGAATTTAGCATGAAGAAACACCTCTGGATTTAGGGGTGCTTTGTGCCCCTTCGGGAGCTGGCTGGTGGTCATGGAGGCTGGTGGGTTTGGTGGTTGGAGCTGGTGGGTTTGGTGGTTGGAGCTGGTGGGTCTGGTGGTTGGAGCTGCCATCGCTCCAAGAAGGGCAGTGCTGGGGGAAGAGCAGCCTGGTGGCAAAGCTCATCCTCCTGCAGACAGGTCTGGGGCAGGGGCTCTTCTCACATGAGAAAACTCAGGAAGAAGGGGCCAGCCGCCATCCTCAGCCCTCAGCTTTCAAGGTTTCCTTGCAGGCTCTGTGCAGGTGCTCCCAGTACTTACCGGGCCAGTTACCAGGTATGGTTGTTGGCAAAGAGGAAACAAATGTGTTTCCTCTGGCGTTTTAAATCTTGCTGTGGAGGAATGAGAAAGGCTGCACGGGATGGCAGTGGATGAGAAGCTCCTCCCGGCTGTGTTTTGTGCCTGGTCTCTGCAGACCTGCTGGCAGCTCGTGTTGCGATGGCAGAGGCTGAGCCACCAGCTGCTCCCTGGGGACGTGAGACACCGCAGGGTGTGCGGGACAGCGCTGCTTCTTCAAGTGCTTTGGGAGCAACCTGGAGGTCTGTCTTCCACCTAAGATAGGGAGAAGATGTGTTGGGACAGTGGCCTTTCTGGCCTGGTCGCAGATCGTGGTGCTAACGGGTGTCTGCTGAGAAGGAGTCTGGAGCCCTGCAGACCCAGGCGGGTTTTGCTGGTCACGTTTTCCTTGCTACCTCCGTCACTCTTGCTGGGTACTGAGCGTATCAGATGCTGCTACCGAATAATTTAAATTATTCCTAGTAATCCTTGCAATCAAATGGCAACAGACATCTCCTTCTCATCCAGCTGCCCCAGTGCACAGAAACACAGGATTTTCCTGTGGCTTAAAGTGCAGAATTTTCTTGTGGATTAAAAACCCAGGCGTGGTGCGTTGCCCGGCGCTGCAGACAGCGCTGCTCGCGACGGGGCTGTGCTGCCCATCCTGTCCGTGCTGCTGTGCCCGGCTTTTAGGCATTTCTGTTAATAGGTTTCAAACATAACCACCATTAGTCCCTCCGCAAAAGAGAAAGTCTTCATTATGCAAATTCTCATCTTAAAGCTTTATTCATGTGCTTCCTGGCAGGCTTGCCTTTAATCTCAAGAGCAAGATTGCTTGGAATTACCATATACCCTTGTTAATTGCATAAGAAAAAAAAAATCCGCAGAGGTTGTTTTTGCCATAATCAAGAGTGATTTTGATTAGTACTTCTGGAAATCAAAATGTTTCTCTGGGAATGTGGAATGAGGACGGCGGCGTTGCCTCGTCCCCCGCGAGGCGCAGGGGCCGCCCCAGGTGGGGGCTGTGTCCCACCGCTCTCAGTGCCGGTGCCCAGACCAGGGCCATGTGCCCCCGCATCAGCCACCGACCTGGGGCCGCCCTGCCTGCCCATCCCCGCCGGCTGCCGTGTGTGCAGGGGCAGCCCCGAGAAGTTCAGAGTCTGCCTTTCAGAGCAGAGCTGGCTTCAGGAGGAGCTCTGTGTTCAGGAGACAGCCTGGGCACGTCTCTGGAGAAACGTCTGGCTGCTCCAGACTGTCCTTCCCCGCCTGGCCCGCCAGCGCTGCTCCCAGAGAACATCTGCAGTGCCCCAGCTCCAGAGAGCTCTGCTCTCCCCGTGCACGTAGGACTGTGCCTTGGTCTTAGCAGTCAGCAAGAACTCAAGATTTGCAAGCGACTTGGCACTTAAAAGTAAATTTACTATGTGTTTGGCAGGCGGCTGGGGTCAGCGCCCAGGCAGTGGTGGTGGAGAACATCAGCAAGGCTCAAGCTCTGGTCTGTGCTGACCAGGATCGCTGTTCCAACTGGTATTGTTGTGCCATTCCCTGCTCCAGGGGAGGTCCCTGGGGACCCCTGGCGGCACCCCAGCTGCAGCAGACCAGCGCTGTGCCCGCAGAGGAGCGGCTGTCTGCTCCCCGCAGACCTTTGAGGCTGTGTCTTTGCTGAGACAGTGGGAAACGCCACTGCGAGGGTGCAGCCCAGCACGGGCAGCGTGACACTGCACCCGAAAACCCTCCGTCCCCAGCGCCCTGCCCAGAGGTGCCAGCGTGGCCGTGGGTGCCCTGCTCAGGGAACCGCCTGCCTGTGCCAACGCCATAACTCGGAGCCAAAAAGATGAGGTTGGTCACTGGGGAGACCCTGGTGCTTTTGGTTGCCTCAGCACGTGCTATCCCCCTGCTCTCCCACCCGCTGCCTGCTGCGTCACTCCTAAGGTAGATGTGTAAGTCAGGCAGTTTGAATTACTTTCCGCTGCCCTTGTACCTGCTTTGCATTCTCCCGTAATCTCCCAGGCTGTCAATCTCGTACCGTCGCGAGCTCTCAATTCCCAGGGAAGCTAAACACATATATATTGCACAAAGAGATCCGTGGGCTGGCACTAAAAATGGAATACACCTCGTTCTGAGTGCTGCAGACGGCCTCGCGATATACTGGGTATGAATTATGATACTGTAATTCAAGCTTTGTCAAACAGTGGGGCTTAATTAGAATATATATATAATTGTAAAAACTAAAAAGCTGACGAGTACAATTGTGTGTTTGAGCTGCCTACTACAGAAAATAATGAGGAGAGAATACATTAAGGCACAAAACCTTTCTACCTTCAAAGAGCAGCTAGCTCTGATTAAAAATACCCCTGGCTAAGCAGAGGGACTCGGTGAGAGGCGAGGGAGCCTGCGGTGCCAGCTCGGCCGTAACTCACACCTCTGTTTTACAGCCTTCACCCAGCGCAGCTGCAGCCTTGGGGTCCCCCCACCTCCATGCTCTGGCACTGGGGATTCACATTGGGTACCATGCATTGTCGCAGCTCGGTTTCTTTTTATTGCCATATTGAAGAAAAATATGGAAAACACACTTTGTTTGCCTATTTTCCCCCTCACCATAGACCTACAGCCCCATGGATGCTCCAGCACTGGTACATGACTGCTCCCCAGCGTGCGGGGCTCCCCTCTCGTCCCAGCTGTCCTTGGGGACGTGCCTTTGCTCCCAGTAGCCAAAGAGTCCTGCCAAGGACACAGTGCAATGGTAGAGAAAAAAAACCCAACAAACTGGTCACCAATGCCAGCGAAGATCCTGTACTGCTCCCTGCCACCGAGCAATCAGTGGAGGATGATTTTGCTTATCAGTGGATTTACAGTCCCGTACCAGGCTGCCGGCAGCGCGGGTGGAGCTGAAATGTCGGGGTTTGCAGGACCTCAACTGCTGAGCGCGCATCACAGACACCTCCGCAACTCACAGCGGGATGCTTGTGAGCTGTAGTATGTAGACACGTGCCTCGACTTCTCCCGGAGAGTATAAACCCTTAATGTAAAAATACTGTGTGCTGCTCTTGGAATCCCATCCGAGGATGGGCTTTCGGGCCCCAGGAGCCCCACTCCTCCAGCAATTGCAGAGCGGGACCAGAGCCTCAGGGGCAAAGGGATTTGCCTGAGACATTACAGGGAGCAGCAGCGCTGCCTCCCAAAAAGCTGTGTTTGCAAGGTAAACATGCGTACCAAGTGCTGGTTGGGTTTTAAGTATCTGGCTTGAAGTGCCAGGTTTGTTACCGCTTAGGAACTGAAAAAAAGAATGAGGGAGGAAGTGTTCAGCTCTTATCTGCCGGAGCAAGCAGGCAAGTTTTCGTGCCTTTGATGGGCTTGATCATTGATCCATAAAAGGTGTAATACGTCTCTATAACACCCTTTGCATGAAATAAAGATGTTGTCAGCTTCAATTAGCTGGCAATCTATTATTAATCCTTGCCAATGCCAGGGGATTCCTAGGTTTAAATTGCCCTGGAAAAGGATCTCGGTTTGCGGTGGGCAGCCGTGGGAAAGCCCTGGGAAACGGGCTGTGCCAAGCACTGCAGCCTCTGGGGAAGGTTTTACCGTGTGATTTCAGTGTGTCGACGCTTTCCTAACCTTTACCTGAGCTCCATGGGTGCCTCTCCCCAGCGGGGGGGTCCCCAGGACACAGCTGCAGCCCAGGACACATTAGCGGCTTCTGGTTCACATCAGCCCTGTGAGGATGGGGGGCCCTGAGCACCTTTCATGCCTCAAGACCCGTTGGTGCGCCAGCTGGCTCTTGGGAGGCTGATTTTGGAAGCAGCACCCTCCTCCCATCTGTGGGGAGAGATGCTGAGGGGACCCGTCACCAAACCCGAGGAAGTGTAAGGGCTGCTCAGCCGGTGAGTCCGGTGAGCCCCCCAAAGCCAGGCAGGGGGGAGCCCGTTTTTTGAGGCACTCACAATGCCTGCAGGACCCGTGGCCCCACTGGTGGGGGGCGTCTCCATGCAGCCCCATGACCCCCTCAGTCCTTCCGCAGAGGCGCAGGTGGGCTGCACACACCCCTGGGGCCACCCGCTGCCCCTCGCTCGGGATTTGGGCTCCTATGTCAAAGGCAGAGCACAGGGAGGATGTGCACAGGGAGGATGTGCTGTCAGCGGGGCGGCATGCAGCAAATCAGCACCCTTAACATGTATTTAATCAAAGAGAGGAGCTGGCTCCTGGCATACCAATGCCAGTCTTGATGCCACCGCCACATCCCTGCTGCCAGCTCGGCCTGCCCGCTGCGCAGGCAGGGGGAACCGAAACGAGACGCAGCAACAGCGTGTTTCCCCCAGACAGATTTGTAGTGATTCTCATCCCGCCAGAGACGCGCCGTGGTTTCCCCTTTCCACCTTTTTTTAAACACTGTTTAAAACAGAAAGACAAGAATGACAGAGCCCCTGAGATTCCTGAAAACCCAGTAAAGGCTGGGGTGAAAGCCGTGCTGGGAAAGGGAACCTGCATGAAATTACCAGAGTGGCAAGTTTGGGACATTCAGCCGCTGCACTGACGAGCTTGTGGGGTCTCAGCAGGGATGTGCTGGTGGTTCAAGAACACCCTGTGCAAGCGCAGGAACTGGGCTGTACCTGCAGCAGGACACGGCCCGCGGCCGGCCGCTCGTCCGGGCTGCACGGGAAGCATTGGCATCCTTCATCGCCATCAGAAACACGGCCCCGGGCTGCGACATCTATTACTTACACACCCCCCACGCAGCAGCTTAACACTGAGTGCTTTGCCGGGAGAGAGAAGCCCACAGCAACTTTAGGGGCATAGACCCTGCATTTAAATCGCCCTCAGCTTTGCTGAGCGTACGTTTAAATAGACGGCAAATGAAACGAGATGTGATGTGTGAGTAAGTGAAACCGGAGCTGGAGGTGTTGCAGTACTTAGTGACCACTCTTGGTAGAAGTTTTTCACTGAAATGCTGATACCTGCTTTCTGATGGACTGGTGCCTTCCTGTTGTTATTGTCCTTGTCAGTAAAGCTTTAAATTTATTCATGAAGCATGCTGGAGCTCAGGTGGCAATAGCTAAATCCATTTAGCAGTCGGAATAAGAGGAAAGCCGTTTTAATGTTCTCTTGCAGTGCTGCAGTACTTAGCAAACCCAAAGGATATTAATTACTCAGCATGCTCTGAGATGTAAAAGCGTGAATTTATCAAGACAAACACATTCAGAACTAGGGTAAGTCAACAGTAATTAACGCCACGCAAAAAAAAAAAAAAAGACGGGGAAAGGAAGGATTAGCTGGCCCTATCGCAGGAGAACATGGTGTAGCACCGAGTTATCCCTGGGATATTATAAAGTGACTGGAGTTGTGGTGAGGCATCTCTAACAAAAAATCTGCCTGTGCCTGTCAGGTGTATCCCTGGGATGGGGGTTTGGTCCTGGTTTGCATTATCAAGGCAGAACGATGCAGGCGGTCTCTGAAATGCTAAGCTGTGCTTGGCAGCCAGCAGCAGCATTTTCATACGAACCCTTTGATGTTGGAAGGCACTTGCAAGGAAAAGGTGCACAGGGCTTTTTTTGTTTTTCACCGGATTTGTCTGTGCTGTCCCAATGTTTTCATGGTGTTTAGCAAACGTATAATCATGAGCACAGCCACAGATGAGTGGCAGCTTGAGAGATGAATTGGTAGGCTCTTCTTGACAAATTTAAGCATAGCATGTGTTTTTATACTGCATCCATTAGGGCAGACAAATGGAAAATCCAGAGATGACTGCTCTGCAATTTAACAGTCACAGCATTCAGAGAAGGCTGATGTCTTCCTCATCACTGACGGTAGGTCAGGTTCAGAAAAAAGTGGAAAGCCCTCTAAAAACTAAAGCAATTTGAGCTAACAAGTCTAGCTGTGCTGTAGTTAAAGGCGGTTGACTTTGTGCAGAAAGAGTACAACCAGTGCTGATTCTTTGTCTCCAGGTCGTGGGGATGACACAGATGACTTCAACCTAGAAGATGCCCTGTATGACCTCACCACTAAGCGACGTAAGTCACGTTTATTTATTCTTTTAAAGAGGAGAAAACAAATAGATTTTAGTAGAGGTGATTTGTTCTCTTGGGATCTGAGGGTGGTGGAGGATACGGTGTGCCTCGTGTGCCTGGGGAGGTGCAGTGCCTGGGCTTGCCAACCGGTGGGACTGGGGATAGTCCTGGAGAAACTGGTTGCTGACCTTGTGCCCTTCGCTTTTTGATTTCTGTGAGCAAACCTCGGAGGCACACTGGTGCTTTGATGTAGCAGCAGCACTGACCACGTCTTTTTGGCTTCCTTGCCTATCATAGTAACAGCTGCCATCAAACATGCCCCACTCCATGCCTGGAGGATAATGCATTAACTGCTCTCCTTCTCCAGCGGGGAAGGCAGCCTGCTGAGCCTGGCCAGGCAGGGCAGCGCTGGGTTCTTCCCTGGTCCCGCTGCAACACAGCGCCCGGTGGAAGCAAACGGCGCTTTGGGTTGTTGCTTTGCTTCGCTTAATTTCGAGTGTAACCCATCAGTTAAAGGAAACTCATTTCTGAAGGGGGTGCGTTGCTGCTGGTATGTTGATATTTAATATTTGGCTTTGATATATATAATTTTTATGTAAGTCGGGGCCGGGCTGTGTCACTGAGGGGACAGCAGGCCTGGCAGAAGCAGCAGCGAAGTCAGGGGGCTGGCGGGGGGGGTTGCACCTCCCTGGGGGAGGAAATTCAGTGGAACAGCTCTCATTTTACACCCAAAAGAGATAACCCAACCACCAGCACAGCAGCTGATGGGAGGAGGCTCGTGTCCCTCCCAGGGGCACATTGCACACCTGTCCCCAGTGCTGAGGGCTGAGCCCAAGCCGGGTCTGCCCCTGGACACATCGCCACTCCCAATCACTGCCTGGCCACAGCAGTGCTGCGGTGGAGCTGCGAACGCCAGCGCCCGGGAGCCCTCACTGCCCATCCCTCCCCGTGTGGGTCATGGTGACCATCCCCAGACCCAGCGCCTGGCTGGGCGGTAGTGGGGAGCACTCTGCGAGCGATGCCGGCCTCATAATCGCACAAAATACACCTACAACTGTTTAAATGAAAGCTAAAAGAAGTTTTGAAACCTCTCACTTTATAGTCTAACAACACAAATACTTGTGCTGTGTTACGTTGGAGTTTACATGGAGCAGAGTCTGGATGCTCCATGCATCTCTCCTGCAGCACGCTGGGTTCAGCAGGAGGGGGATAGGATAGACCACGGGATATCAGACTTGGTCACAGGTCTGAGTGATCTCATCTAGGATTTTGCAAGCCCTTTAATATGGTGTGTGGAGACACCTGGTTAGAAATGCCGAACAACCACCTCCTGTAGAGGGAAAGCAGCATTTCCGAGTCCCAGCTGTGAGAGGGGGGGAAGTGACAGCGCTGTCCCTCAGCCTCCCCCGGCTGCTGCATCCCACCTTGGACTTTGTCACATCAGCCCTGGAGTAAAAGCAAACGAAGGGTCTGGCATCGGGTCACATCAAACCGTAGTGGCACACTGGAAATAGAGCCCAGCAGTATTCAGAGGCGCAAATGGAAATTAATGGGAATAGAGCAGCTACAACTCTTGCTCATAATTTATTCATATATGCGGTAATGCTAGCCACTATTAATAGATGGTGGTTTACAAGGGAAAAGAAAACAAAACACAAACCAATTCAATCCCCCTGGAGGCTGGCTGGAGCTTGTTTTAGCCCAGGAGCAGCTGGGGGAGCTGGGATCTGAGCATTGAGGTGTCACCAAAATTCCTCCAGCTGATGGGAAACCTCCCATATATAAAGCAGCCCTGGAAATTATCTGTTGTTTAACTAGCCTAGGGGTTTTCGTGGCTCTGGGCTCCAGGTTGACAAACACAGACCAGCGATGGTCAGCTATAAAGCTCATGGTGAAATCTGCTATTTATTCTCAAAGCACAAGTGAGACATTTTCAGTGATGCCCACAACTAACATTTTCCTCCCTGTTTTGTCACAGCCACTCCCAAGGGACCCAGAAAGCCGGCAGATGGGACAGGTGAGACCTTGTGTGCATGTCTTTTAAGCACAGCATGGGGTTTGCTTCCCATGGGGGTTAAACCATGCGAGCCCTGCTGTGGGCTCCGCCTGTGCTGGTGGGTGCCGCAGCCTTAGCAGAGGCTTTGGGACACCTTCACTTGCCTGTAAGAAAGCTGGTGCTGGTGTGCATGTGTGCACTCCTCCCAAAGTAAATGCAATATTGATATTTCTGTCCTTGCTGAAGACAAGTGGCATTGGTGCATTTATGGCCAAGGCTGAATTTCACACACTTTTTTGTAGTATCCCAACGGAAAAGACACAAATCACTGCTCAGCCACACAAGGGCTTTTGTTTCTGCCTGCACAGCACATGCTAGCTGTTCTTCCAGGAGGGAGCCCAGGGGATATTTTCCTCCCTTTTTTTACTCCAAGATATCCCCAGCCCCCATGGAAAAGCCCAGCCTGGTGACATTTCCCCATCCAGGCAACTCTCTCCAACTGCTTGTGCCTGTCAGATGTGCTGTCTGGCTCCACAGCATCTGCCCTGGCTAAGGAAGCTCCCTTAAATTCACCTGAGTTTCATTGCCGGCAGCTCCTCTGGCTCTGTTCTGGCCAAACATACCTACTTAAATATAGCATGGTCACAAGAGCTGAGGGTTGCTCAACCCTGCAAGAGGAGCCTAAAATAACCTGCAGCAGGGGAGTGCTCGGAAGTGAACCCACTCGCCCTCGCATGAAGATCTTGGCAGAAATTTAAGCAAATCCGACTGTCCAGCTTCTTGGCTGCTGTGGTCTTTGCTAGGGACAAGAAAAGCCAAGTGCCCGAAGCATGTGCAGGGCTTCAGCATTTGGATCACAGCCCAAACAAGAGCCCTTTCGATCCGTTAGATTTTCCCTGGGAAACGGGCCCATGCCGAGTCTGAGGCTTTGTCTCGGTGAGTTTCTTCTTCCCTGCAGAGTGCTTTTTGGATGAGTTGTTTCACCCAGGGGCTCCTGCAGCGGGTTCCTGTGTCCTGGCCCTGTCTGCTCAGCCCAGCGTCACTCACAGGCAGATGGGTCCCAGCCACCAGCTCAGTCCCCACAGCACCTTCTCATCTGCACCGTGNGGTCACTCACAGGCAGCCGTGCAGGGAGCAGATGGGTCACAGCCACCAGCTCAGTCCCCGCAGCACCTTCTCATCTGCACCGTGTGTCGGGAGGTGCCGCAGGACAGCGACAGGTGTCCCCCGAAACACATGGTTTGGGGTCGCTCGGGCTGGGGGTGGGTGGCAGCCGCAGCTCGGATGGGGAGGGTTAAATGATGGCCGCGGTGATCTGAAGGCTCTGCAATACGGTTGTGATTGAGCAGCTGGATGCCCTTTTCAGCTCCGCGCCGATGTGGGTGCCATTGACCCCCAGCAATGGTTCAGCGTCACCGGTACAGCACCCGCAGGGGATGTGTGCCAAAAGCCTCACACCATCCCCACCAAACGATGGGGGTTTTAATGGTCCTTTCTCTCCTGCAACAGGCTTTGATCTGGCTGATTACTTTGACACCCCTCTGGAGACCACGACCAAACCAGCCAAGCCCACTCCGAAGCCCTTCCCCAGGCCGGGGAAGCCAGGTACTGCAGAGATCCCTGCGCCCGGGGGGTTGTGAGTGTGCTCGCCTTTGGGGCTCTGGATGGGGGAAAACGCTCCCCGAAGAAACCAGGAGCCATCCTGGCAGCCAGGAGACTGAAACTGGGTGTAGACAAATGAGCTCTGGCAAGTTTCGGTGTCCGCCAACAGGTGACTCTAAAAGGTGACCACCTCCTCCTGCTCCGCTGTTGTAGGAGCCAGCAGAGCTGATCTCCAGGCTCTCTCTGAGCGTGGACACCAGCATTTCGCCATCTCCCTTCCCTCACTGCCCACGCACCCCTGCCTGAGCCATATTGGGGGGCTTCACCAAGCAGCATTTGTGAACATTTTTAGCCAGGACAGAGCTGTTAGCTGTTCTTAGGTGGGAGATTTCGTCGATGAAGTGGCACGTCCTGAAGTATCTTCTCAGTGGCACCTGGTCCTGTTCCTTTGTGCTGTGGGTAGATCGTGGGGGTGACATGGGGCTGTGCTCATGGTGGCAGAGCTCTCACGAGCGTGGCGTGCGCCCTGCTGGCAGCGTGTTTGGGTGCGTGTTCCTGGCAGCCCTGCTTGCCCCCTTCTCAAATTCAAGCTCTGTGCACACATGCCATGGTGCAGGGGATCCCCGCAAAGATGCCAGCCACCCACACCAAGGGCTTGAGCATCCCCAGGGCACCAAGGGGGTGCCCCCTGTGTCAGGGGCAGGCGAAGCTGTGGAGGGACCAGAGCACTGAACCACCCCAGCACAGCCCCAGTCTCCCTGTGGGGAGGGGATCCCCTCCCTGTGCTCTTTCAAATGCGTGTTTCAGAGGGTAACATCATGTTGGTCTCATTTTTTTCCCTCCCTTCAGACAACAGCTTTTGGGATATCATCCACACCACCACAACCAAGCAGCCAAAAACTACGAGGGCCCCCCGCAAGCCTAACCCAGGTGAGCATGAGCCCGCCCGGCTTTGTCCCTGCTCTGCTGCCAGCACAGCCAAAGGCTTCAGGATGCGCGGTGACGCTGCCCCTCGCCCGGTACTTCCAGCCTCTCGTCTGTTCGTTCACATGAGACACTGAGGTGGGGGGAAAAATAGAAGACCCCTGGGGGTCTTGGTGGCTCCTGGACCATTTTGCATTCCTCTGCCTGTTTTCAGGCTGTGGGCTTGCTGTCCTCCCCAGCACAGCACACAGCCCGGCTGTGCCAGGGTTCACCCGCACGCTGTCCCCCAGGCTCAGGGCTCCCTGTCAGCTGGGCGCTTTGCTCCCTGCTCCAGCAGTTTTGGCAAAAGGCACTCTGAGGCTTAAAAAAAAATCAAACTAAAACAAACAATTTTGGATCGTAATAAACTAGGGTGCAAGCTGGCAGGAGGGCTGAGGAGCTCAGGTTGGCTCCGTGCCGTGGTTTTAGCCTCCTTTTGGCAAAAGCAATAGCTGCTCTGTCAGAGCCGGGCTGCTCAGGGTACCAGCCGGGGGGGTTCGTGAAGGAAAATAACACCAAGCGATCAAACCGCTGGCCACTCCAGCCAGCACGGCAGTGCGGCACAGCCGCCTCTGTCCCCTCTGCTGGCCGGGCCCTTGGCAGCGCCTGTTTGGCTCTGACCTTTTCTACCTGACTTGATTTATCCGATTGCCCAGTGCTCAAGCCACAGCGTGAGGCTGTTCTGAAGAAGAACACGACATTTTTCCCCGCAGCAGCACAGAGCTGTGGAACGGGATGGGTTTGGAAGATCTGCCATGATGCTGTATAGTGAAACCAGGAGATACTTGCGTCAGAGGCTTCATCTCTTTCACTGGCACTTTTCTCTGGCAAAGCTGAGCATTTCCTTGATTAACTGATTAAGTGCTGAGATCCTCAGCCTGTGGCCAGCACTGCTAACCCCCTTGTTGTTTTACAGCGAAGTATCCTGGGGATTTGGACTTGGCTGATGCCTTTGATGATAAGAACGATAGGAAGGATGGTGGGAGACCAGACATAAGGCCAGGTGAAGGTACGTCAGCCTCCCCGCTCCCTCCTGCTTGCCACCAGGGAGGGAGGAGGGAGATCCTCGCCGTCCCCCGTCCCCTCCCGGGAACAGGCTCTCAGTGCCAGACACCGTTCCTGGTGGGTGATGGGGTTTGGAGCCCCTGCCTGCAGCCAGCACCCCTGCCCTGCCCACGCAGCTGCTTCCTCAGGCACCGAGGGGAGGGCAGGAAGGTCCTAGGGGAGGGCAGGAAGGTCCTCGGCAGAGGGGGCTTTGCCTAGCGGCACTCTGCCTGTCTGCGCGCTGCTTTCCCAGGGTCTCTTCTGACCCGTTAAACTGCGGTGATTGTGTTAAGTTCCCCCTCGTCCCTGTACCTGACAGCTCTTTAACCGAGGGCATGTGCTGTTGGGGCTCGCAGTTGTTGCCAAGACATAAATTTAGGGCAGGTTTAAGTCCTGGCATAACATGCGCTATGGGCTGGGAGATTTTTTTTTTCCGTCTCTAAAATACTCTGGTGAATGAATCATTTGTCTACAAGGATTGTTCCCTTGAGCACTTGAGCTAGAAAACAGACTTTGCACGGCTAGTTTATTGATGTCGAGATGGCCATATACCCTGCTCACACATGTAATGAATAGTCAGATATGTTATTAGACTGTATTAACTAGGTGACTTGTCTGCACTTTGGTACCGTGGGCTTGTTCAGGTTTCAGACTGCTGCAGGAAAGGTTGAGGCGTTGAGCCACTGGAACGTGGCACTGGTCACAAACCAGCACATGGATTCCCCTGCGTGCTGCGCCCTGGACTGCCTGGGACCTCTCCAGGTTCTGGCATAGTTGTTTTTTGGTTGTTGGTGGGGGTTGTGTTTTGTGTTTTTTGTGTTTTTTTTTTCCCTTTTTTACACTCATTACTAAGCCCATAAATCTGTTTTTTGGAGTAATCTAGTGCATAAGGCAGTCTCTTCCAGGCTATTAAGGCAAAGGTAACCCTTCCCAAGGCACAGCATCAGAGAAGGAGCCTTTTGCTGGCTTGGCTCAGCGTTGGGTCTCTTCTCCCATCACACTCCTTGCTGCACCCCCAGGCTCCCTCTGGGACCAGAGCCGAGGGGTTCAACAGCTCCACTCATTCAGCTGCTGGTTCCCAGACTGCATTTCTCTGCGCTTGTCCCACATGGATTAAACGTTCCCACTGCAACCCTGTCCGAGAGAACTTTTTCACCTGCACCAAGGTGTTTCAGTGCTCAGTTCTTCCACTGGGGCTGCTCAATCCCTCTGGGAAAAAGGAGAGTCCCCCCTGCCCGCAGGACCTGGGCCAGGCTGGCGCTTCTTCCTCTCTCCTGCTCTGCCAGCTGAGGCTGAGCCACCAGAACATTTCATGAACTCGTGAATATGTCAGTCATTTCAGTTAGAAAAAAAAAAAAAGGATTTAAATTTTGATTCAGGGGTATTTCTTTCAGGCTAGACTTAAAGTCAATTATTACCTCTTTTATGAGATTAAAATAAGTTGGAGTTAAACATTTTGTTAACATCTGGTGACTGGGAGAGCAGCAGAACTGCTTGTTAACTGGTGCCTGTTCTCTCTGGGGACAGAGTAGCCAGCTGACTGGGAGCTGCTGGTTGAAACGGGTGTGCAGACCCCTGCTCTAGGCCCTGCTGCACAGAAAGCCTCACACAGCTCTTGAAAATAGACGGAGAGTCTTAGAGAAAATACTCAAATAGAGTAGCCTCCATCTGCCTGGCAGAGAAGAATTTCCCCAGGAGTGGGGGTTTGCAGGAGGCCAGTCGACCTTGGGGGTGTGTGATGCTCACAAGTGACCCCTGCCCAGAATCCCCCAAAAGTCCCATTTCCAAGCCCTGCCCATCCAAACACACTCAGTTTTTTGGATCACTCTCATCCCAAGCAAGGTATGCACTACTTTTCCTTCCTGTTGTGTTGTTTTCTAGGCAGTGCTGCCTGTGTTTGCCCTCGCGCGAAGGTGGCTTCGCTGCTTTTCTGGGTGACTTTGGTGTTATGCGGGTTGAGAGAGCGAGTCAACCCGCTGCCACTGAGCGCACGTGAAGCCCGTGGCCTTTCCCAGCGGGACCACACCTGCTTTTGGGTGCCAACCACGTTCTGTTCTTGTTATTTTTAAAGCGTTTTCAGACGACGACCTGGCCGGCATCGTGGACGGTGGTGGCTACAGCCCAGACAAGAAGAAAGGTAAGCTGTGACCTATGTGCACTTGTTTGCTTTAACAGTTCCATCTCGGGCAATAATCACCATATCAGCCAAACTTCTACAAAGCACCCTGTGCAGAGAGCGCTTGCCTTCTCGACGGGGCGTGCATGTGGGGAAAGGAGGTCTCAGCCGTGGGGCCAGGGGAACACACAGTTTTTGGCCTCTGTGGTCCTACCTTGTGCCAACGGTTGGAGTTGCTTATTTTTGATGTCCTGGAGGCTCTGCAGCTCCAGCTGCCACCAGGGCAGATGGGACCCACATCTCCCCATCCACCCCGAAAGCAGATGCCCCTCTCTGTGCCATGAGGGGGCATAAGCCTTCATTTGCCTTCTGCCACGCAACCATTGATGGTTGAAACAAGGAGGAAAACCAGCAGTGATCGGATAAGCCTGCGCGTTCACAAGGATCCACAGCATTAAATATTAAAAGCAGCCAAGCAAGAGATGAACACCACAAGCCCAATCAACATTTAATGAATCTCTGTGCCAAGGACAAACCACATCAGAGGCATTAATACAATGCTGACCTGCTTCCATAAATTCAGAATGTAAGTGGCTCGGTAAGGACTGCAGCTTCCAGCAGGAGCGGCTTCCCCTCACAGCCCTGTTTCTCCAGGGAAAGCGATTTTAAAATAGACTTCAAGCCAAGTGAAGATTCCCTGACATTATGGAGCTTAACCAGTCACCTCCCTGTGGTGGCACAAGCGTGCCATCTAACTCTATCCAACAACATTTTACTTACCTGCTCTTTACACCAAGAGCGCTGCAAGATGGGGACGAGGTTCGCTGTCTGCAGGCAGAGGCTCCCCCCGAGCTCACACGGTGGGACAGCGGAGCAGCTTCAGACCGCTCCGAGAAGTGACGAGGACCCACCCTGGCAGCCAGGCAGAGGAGTGGGGAGCAGGGACACAGCACCCCAAGGGGACACGCACCCTGGGGCTGCCCTGCCGCCCCTCCCCATCCGGCACGGTGGGGAGCAGAGGGGCCGCTGACGGGCTGGTATCTCTTGCAGGTTCCGGGGGCAGCAGCGACAGTGACTACGGCGGAGGTAGGTACCGCCGGGGCAGCGGTGGGAGGGGTGGTGCGTGTGCCCCCCCCGCACAGCACCCGCTCTCTGCACCCCACAGGCGGAGTGGCAGAGACGGGGACAATCGCCGGCATCGCCAGCGGCCTGGCCATGGCGCTCATCGGGGCCGTCACCAGCTACATCTCCTACCAGCAGAAGAAGTTCTGCTTCAGCATCCAGCGTAAGTGTTCCCCGCTCCCCGCAAGCACCTCAGGGGCACAGAGCAAGCACCCACCTATTTGTCCCCTGAACCCCGCTGCCATTTTCCAGCCTGGAGACAAGAAGGGGTGTCAGGCATCCCGTGACCCAGAGCTGGCAGAGTCACCCCAGCCATGGGTTACTGAGCCCCCGGCCCCGTTGGGCGTTGCACAGGCAGGGACCCCCAACAGCAACAGCCCCAGGACCTGCTGCTACCCCGGGGCTGCACACAGACCCCCCCCACACAGCCACTGACCGTCGCAAAGACCAAACCAGCACCGAACAGGGTAAATATGTAAAAACAAATCCCACCCCAAACCAAACAAACAAAGCCAAACCCCTAGATTCTCAGCAAGAGGCAAAAACTCAACAGGCAGCAGGGAAGGAAGCGCAGCAAGTGTCTGCAACTCTGGCAGCTGTGAGTGGTACAGCCCAGCCCACCCTTCTGCAGGTGTGCAGCAATCACTGCAATTAAGTGCAAATTAAGCAGCAAAGGTTCCTATTCCCAGAAAGTGCCTTTTGCATGAGCTGCCCCGTAAAGTTGCTTGGTGTAAGTGTTGCAGGAGGTGTCTCAACAGTGTCACCCGTTGGTGCTGGTCTGGCCGTGGTGGGCTCCTGCAACCCATTTTGGGGTGGTTGCAAACAGCTGGAAAAAGCTCTTTCCAAATTAATCAAATGAAATCTCCTGCAAGTCTCCTTTGCTCTGGGGGAAGCGTGTTCAGGGCTGGAAATTTCTGCTGGAATCAGGCTATTTTCCCAGTTCTGCTTGAAACAAGCAGGAGCATTTTGGTAAATTAGATCAGCAGGAAAAGTCAAATGAATGCGATGGAATGAAACACCCTTGTATATTCCCCCCACTTAAATGATATTTTGGCAAGAATAAATAATTAAAAAAAAAAAAGAGTAAAGGCTTTGATGAGGGGGAAGCTGAGACACACAAAGCCCCAGAAAGGCTGCAGGAAATTAAAGTTAATTATAAAGGAGGATTAATTTAAGCCATCAGACATGGCATGCTGGGCTAATGTCAGGCCTTAGATGCATTGCAATGCATGACAGAAATCTAAGAGCCGTCAGCCGCTGCAAAAGTGCCTTTTTATTGAAAAACATAAATTGCATTTGGTGTTATCCCAGCAAAACACATGTCTTGGGGGAGGCAGTGGTGGTGTGTGCTGACCACTTGCTCAAACTACAGAGGAACAGGCTCAGCTTTTTTCCTTGCCCTGCCGTCCTTCTGTGGTGAGGCTGCGGATCCATGGCTTGGTTTTGAGTCTCTTCTGACGAGTATTTGCTGGTTCCACTAACGGATGTGTGCGTCTTTAGCCACTTTTCTTCTTACACCGCGTCTCCCGCTCACTAGCCCTGCCCTCGGCTGCTGCTCGGCCTCCCGGCTCCCTCCGCCCTGCGCCTGCAGTGTCTGTGCTGGCGGGGGGGTCTGTGGAGTGTTTTTAGCCAGTTGCAGAAACTTTTGTTTGCTCCCACACCTTGGGGGCAGCAGTTGCCCCATTGCTGCGTGAGGGCTCTGGTCATACCGCTTGGCCTCGGCCGTGGCACCATTCCCTGGGAGGTACAAATTAGCCCCATCAAAGCCTGGTGGTGAGGCACAGAGAAGTCCCTGCCACACTTCTCACTGCATTTAGGTGTGTGAACAAGTTCAGGTGCCTAAGAAATGTGTGTCGCGTGGCTGCAGAGCGGATTACCTCAGCCTGCCTTTGCAAACCAGCACGGCCCCCTCCCCTTCCCTGCTCCCTCCCGGCTGGGATGCAACAGGACAGCACTCCCGCCTCTGCCTCTCTCCACAGACGTTCTTTAGAGGATCTGTAGGGGATGGCTGAGGTCCATGGCACACCCCAGACACTCTTGACTCAATTTTGTGCAGCTCTGAGCTGCACCAGGGCTAGCGGTGCCAGCCCGTCCCCCTTGCAGTGCCTCTTGCTGTCACCTTGCAGCCACCCGCCTGCCTGGCAGTGCCCAGCCTTGCCCCTCAGCCCGGGCTGCGCTTGTCGCAAGCACTGGAAACCTCTTTGCATTCAAATAAGTGACTTATTGGGGATTTGACACCCCACTGGGATCCTGCTTCATCACCACGGCCCTGCTCTAAACTGCTTCTTGCAGCTCTGCATAACTTAGATTTAATGAGAACAAAACCATCTCAACGCTGCGGCGCAGCCCCGCTGCACAGCAGTCCCGTCCCAAAGATGTACGTACTCCCTGCACCTCTAGCTGGGCGCCTGAGCGCAGTAATGAGCCCGGCTGCCTCGCCTGATAAAGATGAAGCAAGAGACTCAGAAGAAAGGGCTGCTGCTAGAAGCTGTGCCCTCTAGGCAAGCCTCTGCAGTCACTTTAAAATCCAGCAATGCTTTCTCAGCACTGTTTATGGTTTACTGATGTTTCTATACTGCTGTTAATGCAGAGAGGGTTGCAAAAAAGGAGTCTTAGCTTTTACAGCAGATAGGCCCATTTCCAGAGTTTTTAAGGCATCAAAGCAAATTTTGCGTTCTACCCTCCCATCTCACTGTCTTTATCGTTGCTTCTCAGAGGGACTTAACGCGGAATATGTGAAAGGAGAAAACATGGAAGCTGTCGTGAGCGAGGAACCCCAAGGTGAGACCCTTGCGTTCCTTACCCTGCCTGTGTCTGGCCACAGAAGCAGCTTTACCGAGGGACGTTCTTAAGTCCCTCATGCTGTACTGAGTTTCCGTGCCTCTTTGATGAAGACACCACTTAGGTGATGCTGCTCCTTTTTGTGAAACACCCACCACAGTCTTTTTCCCCCTTTATTGCACAAAAAAGAAAGCCATGGTAAGAGACCAAGGAGCTCATGCTTCAAATGCCGGCAGTTAATATTTAGCTTTCATGTTTTCAGCCATCAAGAGTGTCTTATACAAGAAAAGCATGATCCTTCTTTCAGTGGCAGATAGTCAAAGCTGCTGCAAAGGCTCTTCCAATGTCACATACAACCAACCAGTGCCGGGTACCCATTGCTTGCGGTCTGGTTCCATTGTGTGCTGTTGTACTAATTTGTTTTGTTTTGTTTTGTTTTCTCCATAGTTAAATATTCAGTACTGGAAACACAGTCAGCAGAACCACCAAAACAAGACAGTGCGAAGATGTAAATTATAACCTGGGGCTAGAAAAGAATCAGTCAGCAGCAAACGGAGATCTTACATGCTTGTAATTTAGCTTTTTGTTTAATTTGACTCCAAAGCTATTTAATGTATACTTAGGATCGAACTGGCTTCTTAATGCTCTAGGCTTTAGGGTTAGAGTGGTGGTATGTGTTTATTTTTTGTAAAGAGGTGTATGTTTACATTTAAGTAATATGGTCGATTTGATGTCCAGTTGTATGCAAACCAACAGCAGGTGCGTCACTAATGGTCAATTTTCAATTAAGGGACGAGATCTTTCTCAAGGAGCAGCAGAGCTGACAGGTATGAGGACAGCAAAGTGCCTGTAAATAGCGATCCAAAGCAAACTGGTCACAGCGCTTTGTAAAGCACCGCCAGCCAACTTCTGCCATCAGCTGCGGGAACGTCACGTCCCATGGCAGTGATGAAAACTGCACATTTCCTGAGGGTAGATCGTGGGCCTTAGTGTAGCTACACCTACAACTGAAGTGCCCGTGGGTTGGTCCCGGGGCTGAGGCAGGCGACTCCCTGCTCGGAAGCCAGGAGTCGAGGATGCTTCCCCACCACACAGCGCTGGGCTTCTAACCGTATAAAAGGACCTGATTTTCACGCCAAGTCATAAATACAGGTCACAGCAGTGTGCGCAGCGTTTACTTTTAGCAAATACCATTTGGATGCTTGGCTATGCTAGAGACGAGAACGGAGCTGAAGCTGCCAAGTGATACAGTCTGTCTGTGTGACATGAGATATCTACATTGTCACTGAGAAGAAAACTCTGTGTGTTTGGTACTTTCAAGGACAAGGCCAGATCTCAGTCACACTAGAACAAATTACAGATTTAACCAGAAAGAAAATAAAGTATGTATCCATTAAGACCTGTAACAATCACTACCACAAGTCAAGCTTAGCAAAGTGCAGTCCCCCCACCTTCTACTTTTGTCATGAATGCAACTGTTGAGAGCACTCCCTGGCACCTGAAGCAGAAAAAGGCTCTAAAGCTTCATCCTTTGTGTCACCACCTAACCTTCAAAGAAGGCAGGATCTCCTGGGAGGATGGGTCCTCCAGCACTGTCCCATGGGGGGTTCCTGCGGCTTCCTGGGCAGCATCAGGCTCCGTAGGACATGGGGCTGTGCCCCACAGCTCCGGGTCCCACGCGGTGCTCACACAGCCCTGTTCAACACCCTGGTACCGGTGTCGAGACCTGACCTTCGCCATCGGGCAAGAGTTTGTGTTCGTATTTTTTATCCCTCCCCAATCCTTTTCTTGTCGCTGCTAAAATGTGGATACTGCCACTTTCCGTTACATTTATCCAAATCAATGATGGCTTAAAAAGCGTGCTCTCAAGTGAAAGAAAATTCACTTTACGTGGCGTAAGAGGTACTCACTATTTATATATAAACCTGAAATGTGTGCATTTCGTACTGTTTTGCGAATCTCATATTTTGCGAAAGTATATTAAAAAAAAAAAAAGCCTTTCAGTTTGATGTACAAATTCACAGCTTTCAGGTAGACACGACTTAGACGGCCTTGCCAGGAGGTGAATCATCGTGGGAGCATTGCTGCCTAACAGCTCCATTTGAAAGGAAATTGCCTAGTAACATGGTTAAGTATTTTGCAATAGCTGCACAATTCTTTATGCTCTTTTTAACACGTGTGTTTTTAAAGCCTTACACTAGCACTACAGCTACGGTGTTTTATAAAGGAGATGAGTTCTAGGGATATATGGTGCCTCACGTCACGTGTATTCAGAATGCTTAGGCTACAACAATACTGCTATGAACTACTGCTGCTTTGTTTTATGAATGTGTTTGGATTAGAAAACAAAATATTTAATTATTAGCTGCTCGGAGACCGGAAGCAGAGGAAATAAGAGATGGGGTGCAGTCTGTGTTTGCTTTTGATGGAAGAAGCATGGTCTGCAGGATTCTGATCATCATGTGCAGCAGCTCAGATGCTGACGAAGCCACGCGGCCGAGCTTGTGTATCTCCGTTCCCAAATACCGTCGCCCGTTTTTCTTTCCTAGCCAAACACATTTGAAGGCTGTAGCATGAAAAATGTTTTTAGGAACTTACTGTGGAGGAAGCGTCAGAACATGGCATCGATGAACAGGAGGAGCCGTTTTCCTGGCTTAGATCACCTGGTGGTAGTTCCAGTTGTGTTGCAAATGACCATGTTTTCTGGAGCTGTAGATCGTTGTTTTTACTGCATTTCTCTTACCCTGTCCCCCTCTTTGTCTCGTGGACTGCAATGGAGTGTCCAGCATTGCTTAGAGAACGTAGCACCTGCCCCTCTTTTGGGAAACCCTTACACTAGAACACAGGAGAAACATGTGTCTTAATTCACAAATACCACAGTTAAAAAAAAAAAGCTGTTTCATTGAAAAAAACACCCAGCTTTTAGAA
The DNA here is from genome assembly GCA_013399365.1 of Pampusana beccarii. NCBI lineage: Eukaryota > Metazoa > Chordata > Aves > Columbiformes > Columbidae > Pampusana > Pampusana beccarii. The sequence continues at coordinate 177,956 of VWYH01009373.1, forward strand.
CTCAGAAATTGCTCCTTTCCCCAAGGCCTTTCCTATGATTTTGGTGAACACTTAATGCCTTAGTGTCATTTCTAGGTATGTGGAAAACCATAAATGCACAGTGAAAAGGAGCACTTTTTCAAAAATTTGCAGTAACAGAATTCAAGATCTTTTTTCTCTAGGATTTCAAATAGGAAAATACTGACAAATACTGCAGTAAAGAAATTAAACTTGGTCTTCTCTTCAAAACCGGACGAAAGTCAAAGTCTCAATGTGCTGAATGTCTATATAGGCTCAAATAGCGTTTTTATTGCAGTCTGTCTCCTCCATCTGAACTGTCAGACCAGTCTCTGAGAAACAGGGAGTTTATACATCATCTATATTGTAGGCGTTACAGCAACTGAGAGGATTCCTGTGTCTTTTCTTAGTAATGATCCAGGTTCTGAAATAACTGACCCAGCACTGATCTCTCTAACTACTTTCACTTGATTAGTATCTATTCTCTTTAAATCTGGATATGGAATTTTTTAAAATCCTGTACTTAGGTTCTGCATACACGGTATGAACTTTCTCATCCTTTATAAAAAAGGCCATAAAACATGAGTCCAAAACCTATATATACAGCTGCCCTAAGGGTTTATGTACTACCTGTGCTATGAGCCCTTTTTCTTATCACACCTCACTTCTTCAGCTTAACTAAAGCTATTTTTAATAAAATGATTCAGAAAAGGCTTCTCAATTACAGAGAAAAGAGAGCATTGAAAGAATTTAACTAGCTCTTTTCCTGTTGTTTATTCTATTAATTACTTGCATTTTCCTTTGGCAATACTGCAGTAGTTTGTTTTAGATTCTCAGTTGAGAATACTCTGACATGAATTTCAGATATTTTGGCACTATAATTCAGTCATTTTCATGCAACCCCACTAAGGAACCCTTACAAGTGCTATATTGTCATGCCTAACTACTCATTTGTTGTGATAAAGTGGAATTAGTCTATAATACCATTCCAAATTCTGAAAAAGTAAGATGAGTCGACAGGCTAAGGCTTTAAAAATTTGCTTCTGCAGCAAAGGAGGTTCAGAAATAAATGAAGTTCAGGAACAACAGTATTGTGAAATTAGAGAATCCTTTGTTTTGAGTGAAGTCCTTACTTAAAAGCAAGGCGTATTGTTTGCTGATGCAGAAGCAATCTATACCAAATAAAGGTCGAATGTTATGCTATGAAAATATTCATTTTGCTAATGTGCATGTAAGGATCATGGGGCTAAAAGCCAGAATTTGACTACCATTGGAAAACACCAAATAAATTGACTAGTAAGAAACAGATTTGGTTTTTGTGGGGCTTTTAGTTTGTTTGTTTTTTCATGTTGGAAGTAAACTTCAAATCATAGAATTACAGAATCATTCAGTTTGGAAAAGACCTTTAAGATCAAGTCCAACCATTAACCCAGCACTGCCAAGTCCACCACTAACTCACGTCCCTAAGAACCTCATCTCCGTGTCTTTTACAACCCTCTGGGGATGGTGACTCCACCACTGCCCTGGGCAGCCTGTTCCAATGCCCAACAACCCTTTCTGTGAAGAATTTTTTCCTAATATCCTATCTAAACCTCCCCTGGTGCAACTTGAGGCCATTTCCTCTTGTCCTATCAGTTGCTGCTTGGGAGAAGAGACCAACCCCCTCCATGCTACAACCTCCTTTCAGGTAGTTGTAGACAGTGATAAGGTCTCCCCTCAGCCTCCTGTTCTCCAGACTGAACAGCCCCAGGTTCCTCATCAGACTTGTGCTCCAGACCCCTCACCACCTTTGTACATAACCTCCTCTATAACTACACTAAGGACTTCACTTAAAAAACAAAAACCCAAACCAAACTAAAACCAAACAAAACCAAAAACCACCACAAAACAACAAAACAGACCCACAACAAACCAAACCAACCAACCAACCAACAAAAAACCCAAACCCACAAAACCAAAACCATATTGGACTTTGTGAGAAAACAAGTATAACTATTAAGACTTTAATTTAATGGTAAAAATGAAGTACATGCACACACACATGCAGATGCTCTCCCGGTTCCCCAGCAGTTAAACTCCCAGCAGTGCCCCGTGTCCTGCACTCAGCACAGCTGGATTTTGGTCCTTTTTGCTGCCCTGGGTTTCCTGCAGGTTTGTTTTGTTTTGTTTTAATTTCATGTCCAGTAGATGCATCTCCCATGCAGTGCAAACTAAGCTTTTGACTTCTGTATAATGATGCAGTGCTCAGTCAAAAAAAAAGGTGGTTTATATTTCAAACTAGCTAATTCTAACTCATACTTCTTATAGAAATAAAATTCTTTCTTCCCAAGTGCACAAGATCTGACAGTAAAAAGATCTCCGATAACCAGTTAGTTCAGCAAATGTGATCTCTCAGCAAATGGACACTCTTTTTTCTTTTGAACATAAATGCATTGCATGGGGAATGCTCTAAATTGCCCAGATTTACTTTGTCCTTTACTGTGGGGCTCAATGAACAGGAGTTGTTGATCACATATTTTCAGCTTTTAGAGAACCAGCCATAAAACATAAAACACATGAATTAGTACAGCTTTTCTCGGAAAATAAGAGAAAAAACAAACACTTCTTGTTTAAAGCTTTAACTCCTTGAGAGGAAGACTGCCTACGCAGGGAACAACACCAAGCAGATAGGAGTGTTTACCAGCTTTAAAAGCCGCCTTCCATTTTAGTGGAACAACAAAAAGATTACTTTTATCTACAAGGGATTAAAAAGTATATTTCAGCTCTGAAACAGGACTAAAATGGCCAAGTGTCTGGTGCTGATGGTTCATTTAACTTACTTTACAATCAAATAATGTTTCAGTTGGTTACCAAAGCTTTAGCCCATTCTAGGTCAACAAGAAAATCCTACGGGTCAAACTTAACTGCTCGCTGCCTTCGCACGTGCTCTTTATACTCACCGGAGTCAAAACCAAACACAAAAGCAGAAGAAGGTCCAGCTTTTGAATCAGAAGTTAATAGTTCTGTTCGAGGTGCATCAGACAGGGAACAGGCTTCTGCTCTTTCCTCAACCGGTTGAGTGCTGCCTTATTAAAAATAAAAAGAGTCAGATATAGTGGTTAAATCAACAGGAATAAATCTGATTATCAGGAATCAGACTGAGTACAAAGACAGTCACCTCTTCAATATAAAACTATGCTTGTAACTAGCATATACGAGCTATCTGATACCTTTGACAATTTCCATGCTCTGTACATACAGAAACATCCACTGTGCGCGCACACAGCACAGCAGGACCCTTCCCCAGTGCTCTCCCTTCAGATCAGCAAAGACTCACTAAGCTGTATTGAAACTCGTGGATAACCAGTTGAAATAACCGGTATTCTTCTATACAAAACTGAGTTCTTAGATTCCAGCTCTAGGAATCCAAGCTTTAAAAATCCTAGAATGCCCAAGCTAATCCAGTCATCACTTTTACAATAATTATAGAGAAAATGCTGTGATTATTAGCAGCAATAGAGGGAAACTTCAAAAGATTTTCTTCAGCACTGCATTTTGGAGATAATGTGTTTTACTTTAATATACAGTTAAAATGTCAAGGAAATCTAGAGTATGGAAGAGTTTAACTCAATAGCAGCTCAACATATTTTGGCAATGTAAAATTCACTGCTGGCATACTGTTCAGCAGAACCGTTTTCACAGCAAAACATCTTTTGTGTTTTTATAAAAAGCCTAAGGTTGATTAAGAGATGCAACATAGCAAGCCTCCCTCAACTTTGTTCTTGTAGGTGAGTATCTATTATCAAAAGCATTCACTGTAATAAAAGGGACATGCTGAGATACCCCGCGCTGCACAGTAAACACGTGAGCCTGGATACGGCACGTCAGCTCACCCGACTCAGTAACTATACACCACATCTGTCGGTGCAGAGAAACAGGAAAGTGCCACCACATATTAAGAAGAAATGCACAGTAAGAAATGAATGCTCACAGACGGTGTCGTGGTTTAACCCGAGCTGGCAATACAACCACGATAGCCGCTCACTCACTCCCACCTTCGCCCCCCCCCAATAGGGGAGAGAATCGAAAGGGAAGGGAGAAACTTGGATTGAGATAAACACAGTTTAATAAAATAACAAAACACTGATACACTACTAGTAAATGTATGTATATAAAATAGAAATAAAAGGTACTCAAGGCAATTCTTCACGAGCTCTGTCCACAACGGAGCAGCCAGTCCCAGCAAGCCACACCTGGTCCTAAAGCCGATCCCAGAGAGAGAAAAGAGGAAAAAGGCAGAAAAGCCCAGAGGCCTCTGCAAAATGGCAAAAGGCCGGGCTAAACGTCCCGACTGAAACTCTCCCGGCTGCATCCCAGGGCAAGCAAGAAGAGAAGGAGCAGAAGAGCCAACCGGAAGGCCCCACTCTTAAATCTGGAGCATGACGCTAACAGGATGGAATACTCTTATTGATCAGTCTGGGTGTCAGTCAGGCTCTGCCCCATCCGTGCCCGCTTCCTCGCTGCCTCACACCTCTGGGCAGAGCACTCAGAGCATCCTTGGCTCTCAGACCAGAGCAATTAAAACCATTCACTCTGTCCCAGGTGTTATCTTCTTGTTCTCAAACTAAGTCCAAACAATGAGCGTGCTAGCTATGAAAAAGAAAAGTTTCTGACTGCATGAAGAAAAATTAACCCATTTTCAGTCAAACCAGCACAGACAGTAAAAACCACAATCAGTGTGTAGAATCAATCGGCTCTTAAGCACAGGGTTTAATTCCCACCAGCAGAACTTGGAGCAATACAAGCACAAGGCAAAAAGCAGAGCTGCAGGATTTAAGTGTCCTAAGGAAAAGAACCAGATTCTCATGAAACACAGCAAGGAAAACAATTCAGGGAAAACTGTCAGCATGCACCATTTCTGGGACTTCTAAGAAGGCCACTGAATAATTTTTTTTAAAAGGATGGATGTTACAGTAAGCAAATCTTTCAGATATTAATATTTTGGAGGGGAGATGGAAGACAGTTGGGAATACATATTTTATATGAAAACACCATTAAATTATCCATTTTACAGAAAAAAAATGCTAGCAGCAATTTAAAAAAAACAAAAAACCAAGAGGCTTTATTTCAAGAAAACCAATTAAGATCATATTATTCAAAAACTTTGTCAAACAAAGTCATTACAAGTTAAGGTCTTCAAAGAGTTTGGACAGGCAGGATCCATTTTCTGAACTTACAGCTTGAAACCACAGGAGTATGTGTATGTTTACCATCACATACACATGTATATAAATGGACACAGCTTTGCATTTTGTGTGTACACTTTAAAACGAAACGCGCTTAACAAAATGTGGAGCTATACAGACTATACAATTTACACAGCTGGGTGTCGTTCCAAACCCAAATATTACCATTTGCTAGAAAACAAACTTTTACTTTGTACAAGACTTCGACATGAGTAAGTTTACCCCTCGCTCAGGAGGCTGAAACTGAACAATAAGCTAAACAGTCAAAAGACTTTATTTCAACTTGTACAAAAGGCATTAAAAAACCTAAAATACATGCTTTACCAAATATATTACATCATACAAGTCAGTGTGGTATACTTGACAAATCCAGCTTAACTCCATCCACTTTTAATGGCATATTTAGTCAACATGTAAAACTGGCTACACTGGAAAACATTTATTTTAAAATCTATTTCCAAGTGCATTAATCACCTAAAAAAATAAATTGCTCTAGCCAAAAAAAAAAAAAATACTGAGTGAAATAAGGAGCTCCCATTCAGAAAAACATTCTGTGTTCTGTATAAGCATCATGTGGCGTTCAAACTGATTCTCTCAACCAGGCATGGTACCCTAGGCAGTATGAGAGGCATTTTTCTGTCTGCTTGGCAGATGGATTCCTTTTTAGGATGGTTAAATTGTTAGTTGCTCAAAACAAAGTTTAATTTCACAATTGGTGATTTAGCTAGAGATGTCAAAACACATGTGGGAACTGCCAACAAGAAAATACATCACATCTATTGAAGCTCTTTTTGGCCTTATCATGATAATATCAGACACAGAGTAAGGCATGTAGATCATAGCAATTACAAGTCACTCAGAATCCTTTGTGATGGGAAAAGCATTTCACCCTCCTCTCTGTATTACCTGACACATATTTTTTCACATGGCTTTTGTTACACATCACACGGAGGTGTGCACTGGTGTGGCTGAATGGGAAGGGGATGAACCTCTATCGGAGGAGGAAGAAATGGATCGTGTAGCAGCTTCCCGCTGCAAATCTTCAACCTTCTTCTGAAGCTCTGTCCGGATGGCGAGCAGCTCTTTAAGATTTTGATGGATTGGAACCTGCCAGGTGAAGAAAGAAAAGGCTTACTTTGACTCTCATACTGAGTTATTATCTCTTCTCAAGCAATGCTTCCACTGTTGCCTTCAGTAACACAATGAATCCAACATCTATGAATTTCAGTACACCAATATTTAGGGAAAGTGGTTTTTTTAGTCATTTGAATGAAACATTTCAGCAAACTGTCCCTTTCTGACACCACAGTTGGCAGGAAATCTATTGAAAAGACTATCAGCAAATGGTCTTGATGGGATGCCAAACATATTCCAATAAATATACCCATATACCTTTTCAACCACTTTCAGTTGAACTTAAAATGCCTTTCCCAGGAACTACCTCCCCTGCCTGCTGGGACAGAACTGATTTTGTAAAGAGAGCAGAGTTCACAAAGCTGGCTCCATACAGAGCATCTTGTTACTTTTCTAACCAGGCATCTTTCCAAGAGTCTGACCCCTTCCAGCTTGTCAGGGAGGAAAGTGCAGCAGCCAAGTGAACTGTGCTTGTAATGGACCTCCCAGAGCCACACTCTGATAAACCTTTTGTAGAAGTGGATCAGGTTTCTGCCTCTACATCTGACAGTGCCCGAAAAGCACTAGAGATACACCTCTCCGCATCAGATGTCTCGGCGTTTTTCACACTCATCTGGAACATTCAACTATATCATGGCCAAAGGAAGACACAAGCCATACTGATTTTTGCAGCTGGATCTGTTATATCAGACAAGCACAAAGAGAATTCCCCTTCTTCCAAATGCCACAGAAAGGCCAAAAACGTTGGACCATAAATTGCTTTTTATTTATTTTATCCTGTATAAACTCTAATTGTTTACAGCTTTTGCACAGAGCAAGATGGGAAAAATAATTTAACTGGGCTGGCAAAACAACCATGGGTAAATGCAGCGATGGGAAACCTCTGGATTGCTAGATGTTGTAAGTAATTTATACCCCGGAATTCCAGAATGCCAGGCTCTGGGGAACCGCATTCACTCACCATGGTGTCCTACTGCTTAAAAGCAATTACAAGGCAAGGCCGCACACCTGAGCGTGACATTCTCACAGGGCGCTATGTGAAAAATACAGCAAAAACCAGAAAGGGTTTCTCTTCTTGCCATCAACACATAACTCAGTCACAACTTAGGGTTTTGTGAATTCAGGCTTTAAAAAAAAAAAATCATCAAAAATCCATGCATTTGATTTTGACACTTTCAAAATCTAACACTCATGTTTCTGAAACAGGAAAACACCATTTCATTTCTAACTTTACTTCTAATTTAATAAAATAGTATCAGTGTGGTTTAGGTCAACATCTTTTTGGCCATACACTTTTTTCTTGTTTGTGGCTTAGCCCATGAACAGAAACGTCAATGTATTCACAAAGTGCTGCTCCCGGTAACCTGGGAGTCATCAATTCCTCCAGCATGCCATCTACAGCAATTTTAAAAGCATAACTTTTTGAGTCTTCAGCAGAACAATCGCTGCACACCACCAGGCTCCCAATAACCCCGGAGTCCTGTCTTTGCTACGCAATGAATTCCTTCTCTTCCCGCAATTTTCTCCTGCATCCACCATATAAATTCTTTAGCACACGAGGCTACAAGCCTATAGACAGCAGCCTCCTTCACTAAGCAAACACAAAGCACACCCTCCAGAAAGCCAATCGCATCTTTCTGAGGTGGTCTACAGAAAACATATACACCTAAAACCATGGCAAAAATGAGGCTGGTGATGAAATTTGTCCAAGATCCTCTAATGCCCACTACAGAAAATCCAAATTTCAATTAGCACTCCCTTTCTACCTTTTGTTTTTCGTTTCTTTCCTCAAGTAAAAGATCCTTTCCTCATACACTCCCACTTCAGATTTCTCCCCTATGAAGACATTTTCCTAGAACACTTAGGTCTGTAACAGAGTGATTTACCATTGGTACCATTAGTCACGCAAGCCCTGGGTCATGGGAGATTTTTACACCTGATTTCTGCACAGCTTCATCATGACTCAGCTTAACAGGCCAATTTCTCTTAGACACCTTTCACACGGGCATTAGCCAGTGTGTTCCACTGCACGGTGCTCAAACACTCCTAAAAAGCAATTCCATACAACCGGCTTTTGAGGAAACCACTACAAATCCTTTCAGGATCCGCTACACAAAAGCCGCTGCAGAACTTGGCCCGCTGTGTAAAGTGCTTCAAGGAGGAGGAGCGTGGCTGCACAGCTCGAGCCTTCCTCGCCATTCCCCCAGAACCTAATTCAACATGTGCTCAAACTTGGACACGAAGCGCTGTTCTCCCCACGCACCCACACCAAAGAACAGGACTATCTTGAAATAAATTAGCTGAACAATGATAATGACACATTTTAAAAGTCTGTCTATACTGACGTCACACAAAGAACTCTACAACATTAAGGTTGCAAAATTACGCCCCCAAAAGAGGTGTCAGAATGAAGATTGCATCTCCAAACTTAATTCAGCCTTCCTGTATATCTGTATAAAATAGTTGGCTAAATAAACATTAAAATACTAGCTTCCCCTTGTGCAGTGTCTGACCCCATCCTTTATTCATTCTTCTGAACTTAAAATGCTTAAGTTTCCTTTTCTGTACTTTCATCTCATGTCAAGAAACAAATTTATTTCTGCAGCACCCTAATGAGATATGGGAGCACTAACATTCCACTTTTACAGACAAGGATCTGAAGCAAGCATCTCCTAATTTTGCATATCTTGGATCTCAAATTAGTTTAACAGATAAGTTCAGAATTCTGCAGTTTGGCCTTGTGGGTGTCAAGCAGGACACCCAGTAAGTAAGGAGCACGCACATGGTGACCATTCTGCTCCAGTTATCTCCCTTACAACAGAAGAATCTTGTGGCAAAGGCAGGAGAAACTTCATTTCTGCAGAGCAGCAAGCTGCTCCCTCAGCCATGGGGCAATTTTTCTTTATCTGCAGCCATGCCCCCTCCAGCCTAATTCTCAGGTTGTATTCCATGGGTTGAACAGAAAGCAAAGACCTCCAGCTCCTGGAGCATTATTCACTCTTAGTTCCTATTCCCAGTTCGTCACAACTCCCTCAGACTCTGTATCAAATCCATCTCTCAGTCCTTTCACTCTTATTTATTCTCAGTCCTTGAGAACTCACGGAGATTGTTCCAGCCTCAGGCTTCAAAATTGGATGAATTTCTTCCAGGATATAAGGAGGCACATTTCTGAAACATAATCTCTCTTACTGAAATCTCACATTTGCCCTAGAGATGGAATATTTACAGAAAAACATATCCTTCCCCTAGCAAAAGAAGTCTATAATACCAATATTTTCATATGGGAAAACATTTTTCTTAGTCACATTCTCATAAGCAACTGAGCCTTCTCGGATGAAGTTTTACAAAACAATTCAGTCAGACACATACACTTGGCTACTCAGTGGAGATCATTAGAGTCTGGTAAAGCTGTAGGCAAGGCAAATTAGGGACTTGTAAAGGAAAAAAAAAAAAAGAAGGGTCACCTTTAAAACGTTGGCCATCTCTTAATAACTGCATGTTAGATGTCAACACTGCAAGACAGTTCTACTTAAACATCACCATGCTATTTCATACGGTAGTGTTAACAGGAATGGTTTTCTAACGTCAAGTGTTTCGCAGGAAAAGATCCTTGTTACTTGCCATCTAACACAGCAATTGATGTAAAACAATAAAGTCCAAAACAAGATTTCACACACTTCTGGTAGGTACTTTAATTTCTTGAAATAACACGTCAAATTCAGTCTAGAGAAATCTTTTGCACTTTCAGAGTATTTCCAAGCAGCTGACAATAACTCATTTATTGACAAAGGTCCATGTTAGAATTATATGCTCATGGGGTAAGAAAAATGCAGTATAGGCAGCTGAAAGATACAAAAAATATTACAGAAGTTCTTACACAAACCTCTGAAAAGCAGAATGGCATTAAGAACTCTGTTTCCCCAGATGTCTTAAATTCTTCTAATATAACTTCCCCTTTTTGAGAAAAGTAGCAAATATAAATGTGAAAAAATGAAAAGAGAGACAATGGTGCTAGAGGGTACAAGGGAGAAAATGCCAAAAACAGAGCCTCAATCTCAAGTCACGTGTATTTTTTTTTTTAATGAAACTGTTAAGACAACCAAATAGAACTGGAATTATGCAGCTTCCTACTGTCTTGGAAGGAGGAGAAAGAGTAACAGGATGAAGCACGTTCAAGGTCTTGAAAAGAATGAAAGAAAAATATGTTTATTTCATTTCCATATTTCCTAAAGACCTGTTGCTGCCAGTGTTTCCTCATACCATCCTGTGCAAATTCTTACAGACAACTATCTCCATTTTTGTCACTCCACACCATTATATTTCAGCATGTGATTCCTCTCTCAAATAAAGCTCCTTTCAGCAAGGAACAGGTCCAACAACCCTCACAATGACACCTGTAATGGCTTGCTGTGACCGAGGTTCTCTTTTGCTTTGCCACTGTTTAGAATAAAAGGAAGTGGAAGAGTGACAGATTCTGTAAGGAACAAGAAGTTTGGAGATGGTTGTTTATTGAAAGATCTTGTTACCACTTTAACCCTAGAAGTGTATACTTGGAGAGCACAAGTAGTGTCTCCTTGGCAAGCTGTTATTACAGTCTTGTTAAGAAATCATATAATTGATTTGACTGAGATGAATTTGTTGGAAATCTGACAGCAGATGTACTGTTTCCTACTCTCTTATCCTGCCTGTTAAATTAGGAGTGGAAGCTCAAAAGACAACTCCGGACCCACCGCCCAGTCGCACTCAAGCTATTTTTTGCTGCTGTGCTCCAGTGTATCGATACAGATTTTCAGAAGAGTGTGCATCCTTTCCTTTGTAACACCAGCTTCCCCGCGCGTTGCCGCAGCGATGCTGCTAAGCAACACGCAGCCCCTACCACCAGGTCCCATCATTTCTACCCCTACTCCAGGGGAAATCAAGGACCCACTTCTGCAGCACGAGAGGAGCCCACTGGAAAATTGGCTGGGCCATTGCTCAGTAGGTCTTCAGGATGTTTTACACGTGGTATTCAAACTACTGCCTCAACGTGCTGAAAAACAGTAAATCTAATGTTTTGTTATTTAAAAAAAATACTCCAGTAAAAAATAAACTAGAAACACAAAGGTGAATATGCCACATTTTAACATACTTTGGTGGGCTAACCTCATTAAAAAATTATGTCATTTGACTATTTATAAGAAATAAGATTAGATTTATCTAATCACATAAAATTTACTAAAACCAGATTAGATGTTGATCAATCCAAAACAAAATTGGCACTTGCATCTGCTATAGCCAGCAATACAACCCAAGCAGGCACAAGAGTAAGGAGTTTGCCAGCAGCACTAGGTAGTGGACCCTTGGGAAGCCTGACCTTGCTCCAGGCATTAACCAAAAACCTGGCGCTGTAAAACCTGGAGAAGAATTTACCTGCTACACCTCAAGAAGATTTTTTAGTGTTTTTTGTTTGTTTCCTTTTAATTGCTGCTGTAATATTGACTCAGAAACTAAGAAGAATATGACTGAGATTGCATGTTGTTCCCTTCTCCCCTCCATAACTCATAACCGACTTTTCCCAGCCACTTCCTTAGCACCTTTTTGTTTGGTTTTAAGCTCTCACCAAGTTTTATAGTCCTTTCCCATTCAAATCCTTGTTCGTGTTCCATTACTCCTCTCTGATTGAATTATCTTAAGAAACTATTCTTTTGGTAATTTTTTTTTTTAAATATCAACTAATCAGGAAGATTTTTTTAACTGAAGTTCTCAGGTTTTTCTAGCCTTTCAACAATTCGCATTTTTGCCCATCTCAACATACTTTTAAGTTTCCAGTCCAGCTTTTCTGCATCAACCCATGATTAAACGTAAGATCTGAACTCTCTCCCCAGTCTATTCACCTTCTATATCTACTTTCTGCTCTTGCACTTCTTCCCTGCTACTTGCTTCTTTCCACTTCCCTTCCTTACCTACAATATTCCCACTTGCCCTGTCTCTCCAGAGAGTTTCTTCTCTCTGGTATGAGCAGCCTCTTTCCTCTCAAAGACCTGATATAGTTCTCCCACAGCTACTAACACTTGCAGTATTCGAAACCCTGCCGCCAGCCAATAACAAACAGCAAAACACTGCAAAATCGAGTGAGCCAAGTAGTGTTCTTCGCTCAGGCAGAACAATTGTGGGTTCCTGCAAATTAATCAGTTAAAATGGCTGGGGCTTTATTTTCCTGATTAGCCACCTTTGCTGCCCATTTCATTCAAAAGCAGATACTTTTTCTACACCTTAAAGATAAGGTACCCACTGCCTATAATGCGCTCAAAAATACTTGAAACACCGCTAAATAAACATTCTTTATTGCTTCAAATACCACTGATATGAAACCATTTTTTAAACTGAATGATCCATGTGTATATCGAAAACAGAACCTGCTGTACTGTAACTCTCAGAACACACCGATTCCGAGTTATAATAAATTATTCCTGCTGGATGAGGACTTGAGGCTAGATAAAGCTGTTTTTTTGTTTAGTTATACCCACATAGAAACTATGATTATGCTATACAATATACATACAACAACACATTAAAAAATCTAGACATAAGACAGCTTCATTTCCTAAAAAATTCAAACATTCCTCTTCACAGAATCACTACAGTTCACTTTCAGCATTGATTTTCAGGTTTTCATTCCTAAGTAATCCTTCAGGATTCTGGAGTGCTTTTGGATAGCAAAATTTGTCAACACAAGGATAGGTATAAAAGAAATTATAATAGCTACTCACTTACAGTACGGCCAAGTCTTAATTGGATGGATATCTACTGTGTATTACTGTACTAGCTCAAGGACAGTCATTCACATGAAAATTGTTCAACAGTGAATGCATTTTGTCTTGCCCAGTGAGTATACTTTATCTATTATATTTTAGCAACAGGGAAGAAAGGCTGCAGAGGAAAATGGTTATTTTAAATTCATTGCTTGACTTGTCAGTTTTTCAAAAACCTACTCTGTGCATTGGAAAGACAACAATATCTTTCACTTCAGCTTTTTGTTCCTCTTTATGAAGAGCTGGAACTCTGACAGACTTGCTTTTGAAACCTAGTTAACAGTATACTCATAGAAAAAGGCAATCTCGAAGGATGAAAACAGCTGTTTTCAATAATAATCAATACTTTGACACTTATTGTAGAGGTATGCTCCTGGGAAACCAAGCAAAATCCCCGAGCCTTTGTGAAAAGCAATGACTAGCAAACAGAAATTATGAATCCTATCATGTGGGAACTGGAACAGAGATTTTTGCAAACAACTGCATAGATATCCAGACTCAGGAAACTCTACATGCTACGAGCTGATGCCATTGCTTGTTAAAGCCTACAGCCCATTTAGATTTAGACATCTGATAGCGCAATGCTTTGCATGCTTGCTTTTCAAAATAAGTTAGAAACTCCCCAAAATGAAGAATATTTGTACAGTAATAGTTTCTCAGTTTCTGCGCGTGTTCTGATGCTGTGCTTATTAGAGAATACCAATCTTTTTTGTTCGCCTTAAATAACTACAGACACTTTCAGCACACAGGATAAGCAGTTAGTCTTTAATTCCTTATCAATTGAATGCTGAGAGTTTTATCTGCAGATGTAAGTTACCTGCAGTAAATCAGACTCTGGAAATCTTGACTTTGGCACCCAGATAGAGAGAAACTATCAGGTACTGTAAGAAACTTGCTTTGTCTCACAAGAAACTCTGCAGTAAGTGCAGGGATGAAATCTCCTCAGCTAGGGCAATGCTCAGCTATCTGATCCACAGGGCAATTCCTTTTCCTGACACCTCTTCTCAGTCAATGAACTCAAATAAGACAGGACTAAAATCTATCTAATTTTCTTGGGACAAGAAGTCAATAATGATGTAACACCTCCAAACTGAAACCAAGGAACGTTTTATTTTACTTAAGAATTTGAATGACCTTGTTGAAGCACAGTTTAGCAAAGACGGAATCTACAAGAAGCATCCACATTTAACCCTGAATTTGCCATGTTATTGACTTCTCAGACACTTAAGCTTTGAACCCTGTGGAAGGCGACTGTGTCACCTAATCGCACAGCACCTATTGCAATACAGCTGTAATTCTAAAACAAGGCTCTTGTTGCAAATAAACACCATCGAAACCACCAATTCAGCCTTCCACAAAACTTAGATAGAACTGAAGATATATCATTATAAGTAGTCTCTTCTTTACAGAACATAATAACTCTGAATTCTATGTCCTAGTGCAATGATAAATATGATCAGACCGTACTGTACTGAGACCTGATGAGACACGTATTTGAAGACAAAGTACAACAAAGCAAAAATAAACACTTATATCCAGTTACCATTCAGTAATTTTCAAATTTAAAAAAATGAAAGGAGATGTATGCTAATTTCCAATAGAATAGTCAATGAAGTGCACTGATTAACTTCTCTCAGTCCATTTAAAAATTCAGGCCTCACTGATTAATAAAGCTGAAATTAGAAAACCTAAAATATTGCCTCAATTCAAAAACTGTCCTTTTGCTCTTGTGAGTTTCCTCTCCTGTAACATAAAGATGGTTGATAATGGGTATCAAACATCCATTCTGATTATATTAAAGGACTATTCTTTATCTTCCCTTAAACTCATGTAATTAGGCATTTCTCCTTTTTAGTGAGCTCCTAGAAAACAATAAACATTTTCTCATTTCCTAAAGAAGTTTTCGCAGCTGATAAAAGAGTATACGAAGTTGCCTTGAATTGCTGTTCATCAGAGAGCTCTTCATTAACATTAAATATTTAACCTTCTCTTATTCTAGTTGAAAAACAGAAGAGCCACATTAAAATTTATTCAGCAAAAACACCTTTTCTCATCAGGCTGAGATATCTGTTCTTTTAATAAATCCACTGATTTTTTAAGAATTTTTTCACTGAAGATAAGTGAAGATCTGCTGGGTGTTGCAATAGTGATTGTCCTTTTTTGCTGTGAGCAAGCACACACAAACTCACATCTCAGTGAGCAAGTAAGCAATTCAGACTTTTCCAGGACCTTACAAAGTATTTCTCAGACGCCAGGACTTCTACCAGTGCACTGCCCTTGAAACCTACCTTAGAACACTATTTTTGACAACCGCCTCTCACTTGTGGATGTCTCATAAATTTGAAACTCACGTCTCATTCTAACTGCTAGAAGACAAAAGCAGCTTTCGAGCAGTCACTTAATGCAGGTAATTTATCATAATATGCTCGGGGGTACCTTGGAATGTTACCTTAATAAAGAGATGGCGTAGCAGCCTCAGATATATTACAGTTGTGACACAAACTGAGTATTCTTTCTTCAGAATTCTAAGCATGAGAGCATATAGAGTATCTGTTTGAAGAAATTCAGATTTTTCTGAATAGCAGACGTTACTTAATAAGAACAAAAACTAGATGAATCAATGAGCATGTATATAGTACAGTAATTGACCGTAAAGGTCAATTGAAAACAATCATCTGTGTGATGCTGAGTTTAGAGACCCTACAAAATGAGTCAGTACTTGGTCCAAGATTCTTTCAGGAACTGCTGCTGTATTTTCTATCACTGTTGGTGAAAGGTAAAACATTATTAAAAACAAAGGTACACTAATTCTACAAGAAGGTGAAGGCAATAAAAGCATTTAAAAGTGTTACAAAGTGTGATAGAAGTGTTATAAAAGTAATCTTCTGGCAACAAAGACTGCTAATCTGCTACCATTCTAAGCCAATAAAGTGATATTGTAACTCCCTTTTCTACTGGTGACTTTAATGAAAACCTCATTTTACCAAGTTTGAACACATCCCGCATCTTCTTCGAGAAAATCACCTTTTTCCCTATCAGCTGAAATACGTGCAAGAGATGAGAACTTTTGAAATTAAATGCTGCATTCAACACTACGAAAACTATTATTTTTTTTAATCTCTGTGCTCTTCACTGAAATATAAAAGCCACATGAAAGCTCATACCTGAGGCCGCATCCTTGGGTTCCATCGAACATAGTAGTTCACCCATAGTTCCAAATGGTTCAGACTGGCAACAGGATACAGGACATGGTTTTCATAGTTTACGTAGAAAGGATTTGTGAACTCATCTAACTGGCTGTTTATGTAGGACCACAGCGATACAGTCTTTGTGCTTACCTCCTGATCGGAAAAAAAAATAAATTATGTGGATCGCAAAACCTTAAAATATGAAGTTAATATCTACATATCAATACTTTTGTCTGTCACATTCACCTTATCTACTAGAAAACTGCGAGCACTTTAAGAACACTTCCAGTAGCAGATCACTAAACAGTCTTAAAACTTCAGCAAAACTTTTGAACCCTTATTCTGGTCCGAGGTTAGCTGAGAAAGGAGATTCAGGCATGCTGTTTTCAAAGACACTAAGGTCTAGTTAAGCGAAAGAAAGCTCTATGGCTTGTAACTTACAGCAATGGTTAAAGCTACTTAAATATATGGTTACATGCTGACCAACTAAAAACCATAAAATTAAATTAGCTTTGACAAGAAAACCAGTGAAGACGTATGCAGTTTGGAAGATCCAAAACAACACCTGTGAAAAATAATTATTCAGTTCTCCCACTCACACTATTTGCTCTTATCAATTGGTATTACATTTTAAAACGCCTATTTTATCTTTATTTGCACTTCTGAAAGTCGTATTATTCTAAATGTAATCAGCATAATCATGGTTAGATCAAAGACTGGAAATCTGAATTTACATCAGATTCATCCTGCAATTTTACACTCCTTCAGTGTTGTAAAGCATGTGTTTCTACTATCACTGTGTCTTAAATTGCATTTTTTATTGAGAATTGCATCTGACTATTCATTTGTGAAAGAAAGCTGTCTGGAAACCCTGCATTTGTTGAGAACATGTTATTCAGCTCCATCTTGTGGTATTTAGACGCAACTTTTTTCCCTACAGAAGCAGTAGAGACAAACCAAAAAAAAAGCAAAGCAAAATATGGAAAAGAATTGTTACTTACTTAAAAACATACAAAGTACAAAAAACAACAAAGCCAAAAGTAAGCAACAGTGTACTTGGAATATTAACAAACGATTTCTTAAATTTTCTTTCCAAACTCAAGGTATTTCATTGAGTCCTAACTTCATTCATTTAGATATTTTAAATTTCTGTACTTTTGAACCATAAGTTCCATCTAATTATGTCGTTAAGTGAACAGCGTAAGAAATGCTAATATAATTCAATAAAGATTATTTACAATTGTATATGCTGGCTACGAATACCTGAAAGAGGACTTTCCAATATCCCCAACCCCCTGAACAGATAATAACTAAAGAAAAATAAGTGCCATCTCATTTAATAGTAGGGCATTCAGTATATATTTCTCATACCATGAAACTCCATATTCACATTGTCTTTTAAGTCTATGTGACGAATGCAACCCAAAACACAGCTCAGATTCTCTTAGGTCTTGTATTCTAAGCATTTTCATATAAAAAACACAAATTAAGAATGTGTGTTACACTATTTACCTCTTTTAATCTCTCTTTTTCACAGTTGCATAAGAATGTCCCAAAGAGGCAACTGTAAAGATGATCCAGAATGGTGATCAAAAATAACTCATTGAATTCAAAGGCTGCAGGAAACTGAAATAAAAAATTGCTAAAATTACTATAAATTTTTTTAAGCAGTGTAGGAAGGAAGAAACTCAGACACAGGAAACAATCAAAAGATTCAGATAAGATTTTTTTTTTCCTATTTAGTGATAATTTTCAGGAAAATTCCACAATTTCAGTACCTCCCATTGCAATAATATGTTTCACCTGCTTACTTCTTTATAAATACTCATCAGAGACAAACCTCATATTCATTATGCAAGTGTACTAGAGTGCAAACATAGAAACATTAGCTAATGTGAAATTGGTGACACAAAGCAATTCATTTTAAGGGGCTCTAAAAGTATTCTATTATAACCCACCCCAAACTGTCTTCAGCATATGCTTTGTCTCTCTTGTTACAGGACAATAAATTATTTTGGGGAAAAAAAATATTATAATGACCTTTAAGAGTTCTGTTTCCTATTCTAACATAAAATCAATTGGATAATAAAGACTACTGCATGTACAATGTGCTTAACATATATTTAAAATGTTTCTTTTATTTTCTAACCAAGTAAGTTACTTTACTCGGCTTCACCCCTTTAATTTACCATCAGCTTTGTACAATAAACCTTTAATCCCTCTTCTTTTATATTGGAAAGTAAATCCTGTACATCTGAAATGAAAGATCTGTTATTCCACCGAGCACCACCAGGTATTCTGTTTATAAGCAGAAGTCACCTGATACATTCTAGGAAAAAGAGTTAGACATTTACAAACACTCAAAATCTTTAAGCCCTATCTTAATCTGTAGTGCTCTGAAAATCATAAAAGAAGAAATTAATGCAAACTGCATGGGTTGCTGCCTCTTCAGATGGAAAAGGTCTTTCTTCAACCAAATTTTTGTGATAGAACTGCATATGGCAACTGCTTGATGTGTCAAAATAACTCTGCATTCAGTATGACAAGGGTCTCAAACACAGATATGGAACTAAAAACATTTAGAAGAAAAAAACAAATTAGAAGACTAAAGGAAATCTTAAGAAGTAGCATTTATCTTATTCCCGTGAAAGAGAAGAAGAAACTAATTTTCAGGATAAATGAAACAAATTTTGTCCATTCCCACTGAAGGAGTAAATCTTTACTCAAGTCTAAAATGCAAAGTTACAGGTTCATAAGAATTTCCTGCTATATGGAGAAATCTCTAGTCAATATTTCAGATCTGAAGAAAGCAGTAGACTGGTTTCTGTCATGTGCCCCTGAAGAATACCGAACACCTTGGCACGAGTGACTCAAGAGCTACTTCAAACAAAAAAAAGACACGAGAAGCACAGCTAGGAGGAATAACGCAGCAACTGGGACTGCGGCTGAACTAGCTGATCCAGAAATTCCTCCTCAGTGTCACCTGTGATTTATGAAGGGCAAATGTTTATTCATGTTGAATATAAAGAGCGGAATAATACATAATAGGTGTGCTTGTATTAAATGCAGAAAGATCTATGTTTTAAGCAATGTTCTTTTGAAAGAAGATAGATTTCAGTGAAACATTGCAAAAACATTCTCTTTCCAAGACTTCTCAAGCTAAGATATACCAAATTTCAACGGAAAATTTTGAGAAGGGAAATTACAATATCAATGGCTCACAAAATGCATGTGACTCTGCTACACTAGGGCTTCCCTCTCAAATCACTGGTTTGTTTTCAATCACCTACCCATTTGTTTTCATAAAACAAATAGGAATTTAAGATTATCGAATTATCTTTTTTCAGTCATGATCAAAAGTTATCACTTACAGCACTTCCTTCTCTCTAGGAAATCGAGCCAAAACTCAATTACGATACAATGATGTTAACAACACAGCTATGATTTTATAAAAGGATGAACGGAACTTGATAAGCAGGTGCGCCGAACCGAGTCAGGAGAAAATTCAGTAGCTCTCAGACCTCAATCTTCTGCATCCAGCCCAAAGCAGCAACCAGATACAGAGAGCAAAAATAATTTGCAAAGGATCAAAATGATATTTCAAAACAACTTTGAAGACAAAGCCTCTCCTAAAGGGACTCTCTTTAACTGAAAGCACATAATGAGCCTTGTCACATTCGGGTTCTGTGTTGTGACAGGCCCATAGTAATCAGATGGATGCCGACATGGCTGCTATTCCAATCCAGTGAAGCATATTCAAAATTCCATACATCAGTGGTTGCACTCCAACTAATTTATTAATAAGTGATAGCATTTTATTGAAACTCTGTCTTTGGATACAACAGTTGAACTGTTGGAGCTGATGTATCAAGACTGTAAAGCTTCTATTACCACTGCTAAGAAATCACTGACCTAAAAATGCTTTCATCTGTAGTTCCAAGCCCATTAGCGTCTGTTTGAAGATTCAGGTGGAAAAAATCCCCAAATGAAAATTTACTTCTTGTCAAATCCACTAATTGTGAGAGAACACATGGGTCATTAAAATCTCCCACTTGATGCTGCTGGAGTTGTTGGGGTTTTTTGTAAAGGAGCTATTTAAAAAGAAGAATTATCTTGTGCAAAAGTCTGATGATGGATGACACAGAAAATAAACTTGCTTTTTAATCAACTTTGCGGAATAGTTCTTATGATTGTAGAATCGTACTGAATCGGGTTAACTGAACACTGGACATCATAACAGAGTACACTACTGAATCTAGTGAGGAATGCACCTCTGGCAAAGGATGGCATCTGGTAACAAATGGGGTGCAACTTTCTACCAATTTTAAACATACCTATGTGGGCACCGCGCATGAAAGGGAGGAACTACTTCTGCAGCTGCAATGCTACTTGCAAATTTTAGTTTTGTTTCATTTTTAAGAGGGTATCAGTATTTCATCAGATGACATGTGGCCTTTCCAATTTGACATCTGCTATTCAAAATCACCAGAATTTACTAACAGAGAAGGGAAAACACTTCACCATATGTTTTTTATTAAAATCTGATATGAATGTACTCCTCTCAAGTTCTCTATTACTGTATTTGTGTGTCATGAAGACCGTAAAACACAAGGGAAAATATGAGGCTGTTAAGGATTAAGCTTCATTGTCTGAAGGTATCCGGAAATTTGCATCTTAGTGGGAAATTAGAGATTCTCTCACTGTATTAAGTCACCTGTTTTAAGAATGCAATTCTCAAAGCCTGGAATAGAAAATTTCCTTGCTTTGAGCCCACACCCACACCCAAGCCCTTACACCCTCCCGCAGTCATTAACATTTATTGGAGCTTTGGAACATTTCACATATGTTTACCATAGATCCTAAAGCATGAAACTAGCAATGTTTTATGAGCAAGTGATGTACACAAGGATAAAGTAGAATCCTGGTTTTCATAGGTCCATGTCAAGGTAATCACAATCTTGACATCTATTCTCTAGGTGTTGAAGTCAACTAAAAACTAAAAAGAAGTGGACAAAAACTCTCCAAGAATGTTTTCAATTTTTTGCCCTGCTGTAACATTAATGATTTTTCAATGCTGCTGCTGTTCCTGAATTTCAGAACAGTTTCTGGTCCAGGTTTTGAACACATGTGGTACTGGCAAAACGCTTCACAGATTCCTCCCTGCCCCAAATCCCCTTTTTTTTTGAACTGGAAAGAACTAAACTGTTTATAGCAAGAAATAGGAGGCAGCAAGAGAGACCACAAAAATAGAAGAAGCTGCTCTCAATTAAGGATCTCCCCAGAGGACTTTTGTTCCTACCAGGTGTTCAGAACTGCTTCTCTTTGCTATTGTCATTAGCTGTCCTCTGAGAGGGGCAAAAGGCTTCATTTATTTTCTCCAGCAATACTAAACAGCACATTAATGCTGAAATACAGATACATGGAAAGTCTTCAAGGGACTCTGGACAAGGGCCCAGTATTACAGCAGGGAACTTTCAGAAAGCACTGAACACGACTGGTTTGAACACAAGTTTTGGAAACTATGATGCGAGTTTTTAAGAACCATGTTCAGAACAAGAAGACTAAGGTAAGAGATCCGGGAGTGCTACTTTCACATGGAACCAGACAGTTATCCTCCTCTCTTCAAAACAGATCAGATGCTATACAGACTTCATTCAGTATAACAGCTTTTACCATAAAAGCACAGATCTCTGTTAGGCTTCAAGAAGAAAACAAAGGAAAAAAAAAAAGAAAAGAAAAAAAGGAGTCAATCACTTCTAATTTACTTGAAAATAAAGCCTTCACATGGACAACCTACTTCAGTAACCTCATTAAAGAACAACAATATAAAAGCTCCAAAAAATCTAAAGTTTATGCTCACGGAGGTACAAATAAGGAAAATGAAGGCTAAAGCCATTCTATAATTTAACATATTCTGAAAAAAAAGAGAATTTTAATATTTTGATATCTTAAATATCACTGATTTCAAAGATCTCCGCTGATTCCAAGGTAAAAACAGTGTTGGAAGTAAGAAAACTTATCTGAGAATAGGCTTGTATGTTAGAAATGCTGTCCTGTATGCATAATGGTGCCAACATTAACTTACATTTCACACTCAAAACATATATAGAAGAACTCTTTCCTCCTCTCATTTAAAAAAATCAGCCTGGATTTGCTGTTTCTTAAGGATAATATATATCCATATGAACATTTACTCCACCAGTGCATACGCAATGCAAATCATTTATCTCATCAATAATCCTCATTTACATAATCAGAGGATCCTTTGAAAGCCTATTTTAAACAAAAAGGACTCCTAGTATTTTGGGTTCAAGTCAATACTTCCACTCTAGGAGCAAAAAGCTTCCCTGTGTTCACACGGTGCAGCCATAGCACAACCAGCTTCAGGAAAACACACTACTGCTCTGCAAAGGAATGTGTTCTCCTACATGAATTACTTTTCCAAGTTAAAGACTGAGACCTCATAGAAATATGTTCTTAAGCATTTTACCTGCTTTGTCATTTGCCAAACACAGTCGATGAACTGAAGGAAGATGGGAGATCTGTCTGCATCAGCATGATCATCATCTCCATGTCCTACTCGCTGAAAGTCAAAACAAGTTTTTCGTTTCAGTCTAGCGTGTGTATTTGCAGTACCATCACAACACTTTAAAGCTGAGTAACTCTTAAATATTTTCCAGTGGTGAACAAGACAAGCAAATCTTCCGTAACGCTAACCTGTATTTTTCAACTACTAAAAATGCATCCCAAGATTCACTTATGGACATGCCTTTGCTATTGAGTAGAGCTGGAAAGACATTTGGTCAAAGCTGTGCCAGTTGTTGCCCCATCTTTCATTGCACAGCCACTTATTTCTATTATTCCAACGGGTCAAACTGGTAGGTATTTACTAAGACTGTACTGAAACAACAATTATTCCATCTCCACCTGCCATAACTACATGTGATTTCTCCTAAACAATCTTAGAGTCAGAGCCCACAAAGTGTCATAATAATTTATGTCTTAATTCCCCACTAGCCCATGTGTCAAATAAACACTTCATCCTTAAGCCAGAGTAATGGCTCCAGCAATTTTACCTTGTAGACACTTTGTTTTCCTTGTTTCTCCATTCATAAGATTGCTAAAGATGAAGCAAGTTAAAAAAAAAATTGCACTTTTTTTAATGAGGAGGAGGGCTTTTTTTAACTATTATGTTGAAGCCACTTAATTCTTATTTACTTTATATTATACCTCACACACAGATTTCCTGTTAAAAATAAACAGGTCACAATTCTCTGACACACCCACACCATTAAAAGAAGGACACCAGAGATGATAACTAAAATGCAGCAGAGTACAGTGAGAAAACATGCTATTGCAAATAAAAGCCCTGCAGGTGATGAACCGCACACTAAATCTTTCAGCTTACCATTGCAAATCGGTGTCCAAAACTTATCCATTCTTTTTCTATAAGAACTTCAAACCCCTTGATAGTTCTGTAATAGCTGTCCAGCATAAGCATAGCCAGCGCGGTAAGCTGTGCCGTTCGATCCCAGCCATCACTGCAATGTACCACTACAGATGTTTTACCAGATTCAATTTTATCCGCAATTCTTACTGCTCCAGCAAGAAGCATCTTTAATAAACAAAAATAAACAAACACGCATATTAAATAGTAACCAAAACACTACAAAAAATTATAATTTTATACTCTTAAGGTTAATATACTTTAAAATTTAATATTAATTACATAATCATCTGGACAACATTATTTTAAACCAGAGCTTTCCAGATGGTGGTATGCATACTCCTAGAGGTACAAAAACTGTGTGCAACCTGTTGTTTAGGAGGGAATTCTTACCAGCTCTCCTTTATTTGTAGCATGTAGCCAAAGAACCTGGGAATCCTTCTCTAAATTTAATCTGAAATTCTGTATCATTATGAACAGACACAATTATGGTAACCTATTAAAAAAACTGAAGGTTCAATGTTTTTAAAGTTCATTTTCACAGTAATCAATCATTCTTTCTTCCTCAGCTTTCAGTTCTCAACTACTAAGTTTAAAGAAAGGGTCAAACTATCCAGCTAATCTGAATAAAAATACAATCCAAACAAACCCAGCACCGCCTGGCTGGGAGCCTGTGCTGAGCTGTTGGTGCATGAAGTCCACATTGTCTTGAAGCTACGAGCAGCGTGGGTTCAGAAGCGCATTGGAGAGCCAAGGATGGAGATGGCACAGGACTGAGATCACCTGTGTGAATTTGTTATTCTCCCTCACAAAAATACCCTCTCTTGTTCTCTTCTGCTGCTCTGCAGCTTCTTAAAATCTTGAATAATCTGTCTCCTGTGAAGATTTGTCTCTGTAACATGACCTATCATAACACTGAAAAATATGTGAAAAAAGCCAACCACTAGAACAGGACAACAGAGAAATTCCTATTCTGCATTCCAACATCAGAAAATGGAATCTTGCAAAATACTTGCATTTTTCCCTTCCCAGGCATGTAAAAACATCTTCTGGGAAGCAGGAAAGACAGCATCCCCTGTAGAAGCTGTTCACAAGATCAGTCTTCAAAGCTATTTCAAGAACCATGCTTCAGAGACAATTTTCATCGATTATCTTTCACTGATCACATCTTTTATGGTAAAACTGAAGGATGCCAGGATGGAAATATCAAGAAACCACACAAATGCATCTATGGGAGAACAGAGCTTATGGTCTGAACTAGCTAATTGTCAATTACCTCAGTTACAAAGCTCTACTATACTAAAAAAAGTGCAAATATTAAAACAGTTTGGTCTTCAATAAAGGCAGAAAACTAATCTACATAACATACAGGTATGCCATAGTTTGCTCTAAATTGTCCTTAAGAGAGCACAGATGCCTTTGAAAGAGTACAGCCCAAAATAAAAGGATATAAGAGATACAGGCAATAAGCAGAGAATGGGAAACAGAAACCACAGTTACTATTGATTCAGTAAATATCTGTGGAGCAGGTGAAGCATTTTATTCTACTGTGGACAAAATCATTTAGCAAACAGTTTTCTCCACAAACTACTATTGTTCTTTATAGATGTTTCAAAACTTAGCAACCATCACAATATTTCAGTTAAGGCTCCTAATGAATAGCTGGCTTTGGATTGGTTTAGAAAATGAGAACGGTTTAAAAATAATTAATAGCACAAGTTCTACTCTGAAAGACAGAAAGTACCCTGGAGGGCATAAGGAAACATCCTGCGTGTGCAAAAAGCACCAAGTGACCCTACTCCTGCAGTACTACTGTCTCCACACACAGAGAGACGCTACTGGTCCTCCCCAGACACTCCTGGACCATCTCCAAAGTGCTGTGGGTGCCCAGCGCCAGGAAGGTGAACTTCCAGTAATGCATCGCATTAAACTGGGACACAGACACACTGGTCTGAGCCCAGAAAACAGAAGATGTGTTAGAGTAAAGCTGTGGATTTGTTGATTGCTATTACAAGTCAAATCAAACAGGAAGGCAAGCAATTCTTGGATAAATGCACAAGGAGATGCTATCAACACCATTAACACACTAATGTCAGCTTTTAAGAAAGCAGACTGCAGTTTGTGCCATCAATACCGTAACGTGAAGTATCACGTATGGGACAGATTCATGAAGAATGTTACACATGTCAACTCTTTAAAATAATTCAAGCGAAATTTCAAATTGCTATGCTATTGTCATCTGAGCAGCAGTGGCATCAAGGTCCATTCCTGCCACCACCTGAGCCCAGGAACCCCATGCAGTCAGTACCAACGAACAGTGACCACTGGCCCAAACAATTCCACTCTTCCAAACAGACTATTGTATTTAAGGCCAGGCTGATAAGAAAAGGTTTCCGGATACTCAATTCTCAAAGCTGTTTGAAATAGCACAACTTCAAGAGAACACAAAAATTAAACAGTTCCCGAAAGATTATTAAATGTGTTTAATTCTTAAATGTTTGCTCCCTCTACTGGTTCTCCTGCAGCAGTTAGCAAGCACCACTTAATAGAAAAGTAAAACTAATGAACAGTCCCAAATACGTTTTGCATGAGTGACATTTGAGCCAGTTGCTAATAACACAAATTCCACTCCATTCATATTCATCATAAACAGAGGAATGAATGTGGTAATGAAATAATCTATTCTAAAAGCCTTTCAGAGGTTAGTGAAACAGACTGTAAAACTGAGTATGGTAGTGATTTATTTTAACGTTATGTTAAATAATAGAGCAGATCATAACCCAATAGAGCACTGACTATAAACAGCCCATGAAAATGTAGGTGCTTGACACATGGACACTAACATTGCATTAAAGGAGGGAAGGATGAGAAAGACTGCAGAATTCACAGTCAAGTCCTTTTGGCAGTTGTTCAAATATTATCTGAAGTTCCCAGGGCACTCTTCCAAAAAGCAAGGATAACCCTGCACTGCTCACAAATATTCCCTCTCAATAAAATAAAACATTGTCCAACACTAAATATGATACTGTGCTATTAGGAATTAACTCATTACCTACCATACATAAAACTGGAAATACAAAGTTATTACGGAATGTTGAAAATGCTATGTTCTAAGTGACCACTAAAAATTAAGCTTTTTTACATAATTATCCTGATCAAAGCAACATGCTTGAATCTATACATGATTTTAGTAATATTTTCAGAAATGCAACTTAAAAACATGGTTTAAAAAAAAATGTTGATTTTTCACATCGAAAGTATTTTACCCTTATATATTCCAGCCAATGTGTGGAGTCCACGTTTGATAACCACCGAGTCTCATCAATAGTAGGATAAACTATTTCTTTAAGTTTACGCAGGGATTCTCTCATTACATGTATATTATGAATTTCCAGAAAGACCAGCTCTGCATTTGGGTAGGCACTTTCACTTTCATATCCTCCACCTTTTGCCTGTCATTCAAAAAGTAAAAACAGACAAAGAAAAGAACACGTACAGGACTTCAGTATAAGATTGAGAGAGTTATTTTGGTCAGGTTTCAGGATTTTCTGAGATAAAGGATTATTTTAGTACTAATAACAACATATTTTGGCTTTTGTTTTCCTAAGAAGTACTAGGTATTTATTTTATGTGAAAGAAATTCTAATTGTATCAGGCTACACTTGATAACACATCCATACACCTTCCCCCTTTTATTACTGAAACCTTTGGTCTTCTGTGGCCTTTACCACCTCATTTCTCAGCTGTGTCTTCGTGCTGCCTTCAGTTCCTGCTGGGCTTTCCAGAATGCTACAAGCAACTTACCTTCCTTCCTGTGTCCTTTTTAAAGAGCCTTTTTTATCACTTTTCAACATCAAGTTCGCCTCATCCTCATCTCTTACTCCATTTTCAGCCTTGTAATAAAGATAGAACTGCTGGTTATGATACCAACCTACCTTGTTTGTATCTGCAACACTATTCTGTCTGGCATCAAAGATGATAAGTTTATGTGACTGAGCATTGGCATCCATAATTGTCTGCAAATATTTTTCATCTTCTTTGCAACGCTTATCATTTGGGCCTACTGATGGCTGACTGCATCGAGTTATTGTTGCTTGGCTCTCAGGATGAATCCAGGATAAGACCTGGAATAAAATAAAATTATTTTAGTTTGCTATACTCATATAGAAGCAGCAGACCAGAGTGAAATTAGACAGTCACACTGACTACATGGCATAATTTCCCGGCGAATCAGAAATGCAAATTTAAGGGCAAACTGATGCAAACCGATATTGACAGCACACTAGTACTGCTCATCCCAAATACGAGCTTGAAATACAAAGTGATTCTAAACATCTCAGATTTTATTTCTAATAAAAACTAAGCCTGCTACTCCATCTTACTAATCAGGAAAAAAAAAAGAACAATAGAGGAAGAAAAACTGCTTCCACATGGAAGTCTATGGACCTGCATACTACCTTGCTAAGCAGATCTATAGCATGAAAATTGTCACCTTGTAATATATTTGTCTATTCCCAATAAAAGCACACCACTAGCTGTAACACATTCTACACCAAATCAGAACACAAGCTAACAGGTGAATTAGCATCAGATATTACTGTGGCTTAGAAGTGTAAACTCCAAACAAAAATTATTATTGGCACAATAACTGCACTTGAGCTACTCTCTTCAGCTCTAAACCCATCAAGCCTAGTTCTTCCTCCTTTGCTCCCCACTTTTAGGAAGGAAGCCAGCCCACTGCTATTTAAAAAAACAAAGCCTAAAAGAACTCTGATAATTTCTTACAAGCTACAAATTTGTAGAGCACTTATATCTCCTTGTAGAAGTTTCACTTACTGGAACTCTGCCTTTCGCTCTAAAAGCTGCCACTTTTGAGAGGTCATCATCCTTTACGCTGGTTGGCACAACAAGAACAGCAGGATATGTATCACAGAGCTCATAAGAGCTGTTAATTTTGGATATTTTCCAACTCTCATTGGGCAAGCCCTGTATAAAAGCAAAACACGTTTGTATTTTTCAGGTTAGACCTTTATATATCTCAGTTTGGGGCAATGAAAAATTCTATATGCTACCTACTTCAAAAAAAATGTGTCTACATTTTTCTTTTAAATAAGCTATAAACTTTAGGTCTTCGTATGAAGTCATAAACCAAAACACTGAAAGTCTTTCCTATTTATTATTTTTAAAACTGATATGCAGGATAACCACTCAAAGAGACTGCTCACTCAGCTAAAAAGTGATCGTATAGTGAAATAAAAATACTTTTGCAACTAGGAAACTGTAGGTTTACCATGACAAACAACATTTACTTTTCTGTTTAATGTTGCTTATTCAAAATCTAATTTTTATAAAGCCTACATTTTCTAGAAACAGCACTTGGAAAATCTGGATTTAAGAACGCATCTTAAGACAGGCCAACTTGACTGTCAGAGTCAGGCCACTTGTGTTTTGTTATCTAAACATGAGATCTAGATAGACTCTGTATGTAGCTTGAGCTGAAAATTTTGAGTTTTCTTGAATACTTTTTCCTGTTTAAATGGCTCTGGGGGAGATGGAGAAAAAAGTAATACATGAAGCACTTATATAACTTACCTGCCTCTTATATTCTGCAATTGGATCATACACTTTCCAGCCATTAACAGCAAACTTTTCTTTATAGCTGAATGCAAAAAGAGGCTAAAGTAAACAAAGCAAAGGCATAAATTACTGTCTGATGGGCTGTATGCACAATAAGCTCCAAACCAGTAAATTTTATAATATTTCAAATGTAACACTTCTAAAACTCTTTAACAGCAGACATGAAAGCTTCAGTCAAAACTGGACAACACCATGCTACAAAGAAAATGAAAGACAGTTTCCTGCTCCAAGTATATGCTCTCTAATTGACAAAACCAAGAAAGGAAACAGAGAGAGTAGAAGTTACGTGTCTCTGATCATACAAATCAGTGGCAAAGCCAGGATGAGAAAATTGGTCTCCTACTTCCCAACCAATTACTTACCCACAGAAGCAAATTAAGTAGCATTCTGCGGCTAACTAATAATAAGACTAATTGCGCCTATTTCTTGTTTAGGGCAGAACTTCTAGACCAAATTATCTACTGCAGAAAATAATAGTCAATATATACATATTTTTAATCAGCAACATTAGGCAAATCTAGATCTCAAGGGTTATGTACAAATAAACTAATTTCAGCGATAGCAGGACAGAGTATAATGTTTTACGAATTAGTGCAAAAAGGAAACAGGGTCAGAGTAGCTTGCCCGTTTCGGAACAGATTTTAAGAATCACCATTTCAATGTTTGTTATACAGCCCTTGTATTTCCCCACCTACACTTTCCAAAAAGAGAAAAACCAGTGACAGCCTCCTTTACATCTTAAGACTTACCAGCCCATTAGAAACAGGAAATGCACGTGTTACAAGGTTTTCAAAAATTTCTAGTCTATTCTGCTCTTCCTGTTTATAGGCCAGCCGCAAATTTCTCATATCCTGTCAAAAATAAGTTACATTATTTCACTCAGTGATAAATTAAAACAAAACGAATAGTTATGAGAAATTTGACTGAAAGCACATTTGTAGCACTAAGTCACTGACATATCTAACCCACATTAGAACAGAGTTCTGTAAGTGTTCGTATCGCATGACTAAGAACGCCGTTAAGAGCTGTAGATACCATAAAAATAGTCCTTTGAATTAACTGTTGGGACAAAAGGCAGAAGTGTTTGAGACTACAAGTATCATAAGAGGAATTGAAATATATTATCTAAATGAAGCTGGGTTCAAATACGGGGAACTGAGCAGACAGAAAAACAGCACACGTGCATGTAGATTCCTCTTACAGAAAAAATGAAATTAAAATAATACGAATAAATATGTACCATGCCATACCTTACAAACTATTTCTATACCACACGAGTTGTCTCCATGGCTCTGTACTCCAATTTTTTCAACTCTACTTATGACTCCAAGGGGAACATCAACAACAAAAGGTGGATCCTGAAATTTGTGTATAAAACAAATGAATTTTGTTACATTAAGAGGAACATAAACTATAATTGTTCATGTGTATTTCATTAGAGTCAACTACTATACAATTCCTGTTTAACAGACTGCTGTGTAACATCACACTTCACTTACACCAAATTTGTCACTTTCTGAAATCTACTTCAGTAACATTCCTACCTGAAACAATATGCAGATAGATAGCGAAGTCTTACCCTTTCAACACTTTTGATATACATTCTGAAGTCCGTCACTGTTAGTGTACCACTGACTGCTCCCATAAATGGACAGATATACATAACATCTTTAGCTGGAAAACAGACCAATTAAAGCTTTGTTTTACTATTATAGACATTCGTTCCACAAATATCTATTTCCATTTAAAAACAGCGATATTGTTGCAGTTCTGTAAGATTTTGATGCTCAACCTCCACAGGAAAGTCTGCTCTTCTGATACTGCCAGGACTGAAAGAGCTGTCTGTATCTCAACAATGAAAACAATCAAATTCCCCAGTCCTGCTGCTGCTCAGCAACTATAGAGCAAGCGGGGCTGGGGGCAGCTCAGGGGCTGCAGGGAGCACCCGGGGCTGTTTGCAGCTGCAGGCGGCTCCGCTTCCTGCCCCGGGGTGTAGAGCACCCACCTCACCCCAGACAGAGCACCCAAACAGGCAATCACTGATGTGCACGCAATTGACCTCCAAGGAAATGCCCGTATCTTCATTTTCACTTTTATTTGAAAGAGTTTGTATTCTTTCCTAGCCAAGTGCTGTACCGCTAACGCACAGCTTGCACTCACAGACCAAAGTGAGATAAATCTCATTAAGAACTGGAAACCAGGTTGTCCGTAATGTCATAATCTTTGCTATCACAATTTTGAAGCTTTTGAATCTCAGACGTAATCCTTGGCATCCTCAAGGAAAAATACAACCCATACACACACATGGAACAAACTAACTCTCGAAAAATAATGATTTATCTATATGGAGCAAGTCATCCTCTGGAACTGATCTCTCCTTACTACATTTGGATTTAAAAGACAAAGAAAGGAAATTCACATCAAACTGACTAATCTAAAGTGGCACTAAAATACCAAAAGTCTAAAGGAAATAATATTCTGTTTTTAAATAAATAAACTAGTGACTTAACAGTATTCGCTGCAGTACTCAGTAGTACGCTTACCAATAACTTTGATTGATTCACCAGGAAAAAGTGGAGCCTCTTCCATCTGTGCTAGTTTGTTTCCATCCCGCAGTGCCTGGCACAAATCCAAAACCATGAGTAAATCTCACTTTCCATCTGTACTACTTCGATACATTTTGATGCAAAGTGCTTTTACTATCAGATTACTGGAACGCAAGAAGTGTATCTTTTTTTACAAGGCATAACTGTATTAAACAGTACCACAGTAAAAAAACCAACCCAAACAAACCCAACAAAACCCCCCACAAAAATCAGTACTGTAAATATTACATAGACATACGTTAGTAACATATTAGTAATAAAGCATTTATGCAACAATTAGTTTCACATGCTAGCTGCATATAGCCTACAAAAACATGAACACTATCAGCCCAAATTTGTGATTAATAATTTGTTAGTCTTTTGCTAAGTGCAGGTATTATTTTGGGTATTTTATCTACTTGAGAACATTTTAAAGCTCATATTATTTGTTTATATTCTTATAGTTGTTTATTTAATATTTGAGTACTTTCATCTGAGAGAATTATACGGCAGAAGCTTTATTTATTTAATATTTTAACTTTGTATTTTTGATAGCAAGAAGTCAGAAACAACCCACAATGTTCTATTTCAATCAATACCGTACTGAGTGCCACAGGTTGTCGAAGAGGTCCATTATAAGAATTTTGGATCCAGAAGGTCAGATTAAGGATGAAGTAGTAACGAAATACAGAAGAACAATAAGCGATTTTAAAATACGGACTAGTTCCATATATTTTCACTTAGGCAAACGGCTTCATTCCTGAACGATACAAGATTGATCCTTTGGGTCCTTTGTTGGCAGCTAAGATTTAAAATGTACTAAAGATTTTAGTTAAGAATAAAAGGGTATGCGGTACTTTTAAGGACCATGTGAGAAAGTGACCTCTCTCAGGTCAACATGATGAGACATTAAGGTTTCAACTTTTTACATCCTGAAGTGAGAATAAATATAATGAGCTATGTTGCAGTAAAAAATAACTGTTCTCTTTCATTACAGCTCTGATCCAAATACAGATAATTTGTAGGATCTGTCTGCCCTCATTAATAAATAATTCCTGAAGATATTTAAATCGATCTCTGGCTTTAGATTTTCTTGGAAACTAACAGAACTTTATATTTAGCACCCAATCAGAAAAGAAGATGATGTGTAGAGAATTAGCCAGTACTTACAAACTAGAAGGAAGCATGTGCTCTGTCAGATAAGGGCTTACCTGCAGTATTACATTTTAGACTACGTTACACTACACAGAAAACCTACCTAGAAAATAACCAGTTAACACACTAAATTCTTTCTATGGATTCTCTTACATGAGAAATATAAGATTTCTATGTACTGTACAAGTACTAATATATAGTACCTTGCTACACAGTTAATGAATGAAAGATGAGTAAAACTTGCCACCTGATCAGGTTCTGCTTCAGAATGAAAGCCATTGTGTCCATCCTGAATCTCCTGCTTTGCATGAGGCAGCAGTAGGGCAAGAGAGAAGTAACAGGAAAAAACATGCAGACAACAGGTGAAAGGACAGAATCTTTTTTCTTTTTCTTTTTTTTTTCTTTCTTTCTTTCCTTAAAAAGACAGCATATACTTCAACTCCAGTTTAGCTAGTCAAAATCTTCCACTCCTGGCACAAACTACTTTCACAAAAGGGAATCCAAGCTATTAGCACTATCCTTTTAATGTTATTTGGCACAACACAAAATGGAAAAATTTACTCCCTTCTTCATAAGAGAGCCAGTGCTGGTAGATAAGAACATAAAAGCATGCACTGTCTTTTAAGACAAACAACCTTATAGTGAAGAAAATGAATTAAAAGTATGCCACATGCTTATCAAGAGAAGAAATTGAGTACAGCTTGCAATGGTAGCATTAGGGGGAAATTCATGCAATCTTTCAAGGAAAAAAAGAGGTCAACATCAAATAGAAGTATCTAGACAATTTAAAAAATGCTTTACTGTGTAAACATGTTTTTAATTCAACTTTTCAGCTTTTTTGTTTCATGTATTTTTCCAGCAACTTCTGTGTTGTTGCTGGGAACCTAGTATTTAACTTTACGGAACTTAAAATTACTCCTAACAGCAAAATACGCAAATAATTCACATTTTAATGTTAATTTATTTTTGCATCATATTGGCAGGGACTCCTGAATATTAATTAAATCTCTTTAATAAACATAAGGTCCCTGCATGCTTCAGCAAGAAGGACAAATGTCATGGGGTCATATGAAGTAATTGTTTTAATACTTTCAGACAAAATTGTTGTTCTGTCTTCTTTCTTTATTAACTGGAGCAAAGTTGTGTTCATGACAGTCTATTATTCCCAGTTCACATGCAAAGACCTCTCTTGATAGACTGTAAAATCAGCTTCAGTCTAAATTTACAAATGTTTGCTAAAGTCAATTTTTCTTTATACAATATTTCTACAGAACCCTCAAAAAAGAAAAACTTAGGAGACAAGCACAGCAGATCATTGAAAGATCAAAGCCTTCACAAAGAACAATGAAAAACTGAACAAAATCAATTAATTTTTGTTACTCAACCCGGAACTATTATTTCTATTAAAAAAAAATCAACTTGTGAATTTGTATGGTTGGACTAAACGTATCATTTTCAAACATGTAAACAACAGATGAGAAAAAGAAATCATTCAGACTTCATCTCTTGGTTTGAGACTGAACAAGAGGTCTTTGTTTGAATAAAACTGTTGGGCACATTTCATGAACAATGTCAGAACACTATCCAGATCATTTCTCACTCCATAAATGTTACTACGAGAGAGGGACAAGAAAACAAGGCATGCTCTTTTTATATCTCCAATGAACAACGGGTAAGACCTAGTCTCAAAATTATAATTAAAAAGATGCAGGTCATCGCATTAGTGTCTAACTTCAAACCTAACTTTCAATCCTACTACAGGGTGGTAACGATTAATGTAAAATGTACAAAGGCAAGCGTGAAGTGGTATCGTATTTAAATAGGATAGACAAAGACATGATGCTTTTACCATGAATAGTCTTTAGCATAGATAACACGTTAGAGCTGCTAATACAGTACTCTGTAGTCCAAAGCATGTAAGCCTCAGTTGCAAGCATCCATTTTGTCAAAATTAATGTAATAAAACTGAAGTTAGTATTGCACATTTGTAACATAATTTAAAAATACTGCTCTCTTACACATTGACTTTTATTGCCCACGAAAACATTGTAACATATATAAAGCATTTCTATGGCAAAGAAGCTGTTGCACTGCATAGCAAAATGGTCTGACTGGTTCATAAAAACCATTAATGAAGTAAAAAAGAACACTTGACACACTGAGATCTCACACAGCACGAAAGACAAACAGGTAGGAGGCCGTTGGACTGCTAGCCAAACGTAATCTTACCCGTATAACAGGCCTCCTGTACACCTGTTAGTTAAAATATAAAATGTTATCCAACAAAACACACATATTTGATCTGTTAAAGATATCATATCTTATTTAATCAGATTTTTCAGAAGAACTCTACTTCCAAACATTTTAATTATAGCCAGATTGTGAAAGAACGAAACTACGCAGATCTAGTAGCAATCATTTGCAGAGCTGTTTTGGCCTAAAAACAATCTTGCCACTTCATTTCAGTGATGTAACAAATGCCAAGCTCTTTTGAAACATTCATTCCTAATCACCCTTTTATCCAGTTACAATGTGCTATTGTGAAAAGAGAAGAAAGAGCCTGGTAATCCTGCTAGGTGGAAGACAACCAGCCTGCAATAGCAGCCAGGAAGCATAACCACCGTATCTTTTTAGATTCCAATGGAAAAACAAGGATAGCGACCACTCATCTTATTTCTGAAGGTGTCTGTATTCGGCTAATATAATCTAAGAAATATTCATTTGTATGAACCCCTCGTGCAGGAATACTCTTGAGGCAGAGAGTTTGTCAAAGGCAGAGACAGCTGAGTTCAGAGTGAGACCACATCGCTGTCGGGTTTAGTGAGCAGGAGCTTACTTAGTGCTCCAAACCTCATCTGCAGCCCCTTTGCTTCCATTTGGTTCCACCCTCCCCTAAATTACATTCTGGTAAATTACAGAGTAACACCATTAGATACAAGAATTTTTATCTTTACCTGTTTGGTTTTGCAAACATATTGATTGAAACATTTTTTTAAAAAGACATGAAAGAAATCAAAAAGTTCTTGGTAAATCCACCAGAAAGCAACAGAACTGCCTGACCAGTTCCAGGAGCAAACACAAACCACTGCCCCTACCTGAAGTTTCTGAGTTGTTGTAAGACAGTCTCTAATTGCAGCAATTCAAGGTAACCAAATGTAACGAAGACCCAGAAAACTGATCAGCACGCATCAAAAGAAAGAGATGTCTCAAAGGAAAACTGAGTTATAAATGGGCGTTATCTTTTTACATGTGAATTCTATAGTAGTAATGAATAAACGCAGCCTGTTAGTGGTCCTGAACGTAACTAAAGATATTATAGAATAAAAAGTTCCATTTTGTTATACACAAATACAGGTTTTCAAAACACAGCAATGCAATGATGCCAAAAAGAATTTATACACAAAATTCTGAATACTGCCAGGCATATTTATTTGTTTTTCTTTAGTTTCTAAGAAACAGAGAATGATGTAGAATTTTAAATGGACCTTAAAAGACTTATTTCTGTTAAACAATATCCGAGATGAGTTTGGTATAAAGAAGGAGGTTATTTAGAATTAAAAAGTACTCTTTATTCCAGAGGAATACAGTCTACCTCAGAGATAAACTGAACACCAAGCTTACAAGCTTAGATTTCACTAAAATTAAGTCCTTGATCTACAGGGCAAATAGAACACTGACAGCTGTAATGCAAGGCTTCCCACAATGTTTTATCAAAGATGTTAGCCTTGACCTGAAGTAAGCATTTGCAATTCTCCTGCCATAGTGTGGAAGAGCGGCACTTCTTTATGAGTATAAGCTGCTGACTGTGCCAATAGTGTGGGACTCTGTGAGGTGAATTTTTAAGCAGATTACAGTCAAAAACATCCTGTGGATTCATCTTCAGACTTGGGCTGAACCTGATCTGCTGTCACAAAATCTAAAATATGTGGTTTCTGGAAAACAAACTTTTTAATCACAAAGTATACTAGAAAATAATTCAAAATCCAGTTAGAACCAAAAAAAGATGAAATTTCACGTAGTCAGTTTGCATGAAGACCATGAAGCTGTTTTAAATCTAGGAAGAAAAATGGATCTAGAGAGCAGCTGCCTGTGTTCCTTAAACGGACTTGAAACCCAGGGGACTTTTGTCAGTTTGTAAGAGAAGGAAACCTGCTCCACTCTTGATAGTTCAGTTGGCTGGCTGCATATAGGAAACAGCAAATAAGCATGAAAGAACAGGGGCATAAAAGCATATTGGAACCTATTAGGTAAACCATAATATGCAATCACTCTCTTAGTAACAAAAATGTTGCTGGGAGGGAATGAAAAAGGTGATTGTTTTATATCAAATTCTCTGTCTCTGGTGAAACCCCGTGAAAAATGATAGTCATTTATGTTCTTTGCATGGTAACAAAGACATACGCATCTATTTTTTGTGAAATCTGGGGAGCTCAATTTTTGTACTCTGAATGACACACACTAGAAAAAATTTCAACATGTAACGATTAATCTGCTTTGCGTTTTTTTAATGTGGTAATAAAAAGACAACTCACTTTTGGCATTTTATTCAAAACATTGACTTCTCATTTTTCCTTCACCTCTCAATTTTTATTCACTAGACTTCAATGTCACTACTCTAAACATAGAGGAAAACACAAAGCAGATTCAAAAGACTCCTACGCATGATGAGATATTTCTAGTTCTGAAACATTCAGCGATCACTTAAGTACTTACCACCTGATAATCAAGGTAGCAAGGACTTCCTTGATCATTCACTCTTTTACCTTAAACAAATCAATGCATTCCTCAAGGCACTTACCCTGTAGTCTCTGGACACACCTTCTGACGGGACAGACCCTGAAATCTGACTAGAAATGGTTGCAGCTATCAGCTGTTTACACCATTCCACGTGGGATCCAGTCGGGCTACAAAACCAGAACATTTCAAATTATTTAGCAGTAATTCACAATGTACATTGAGAATAGCAGAGCGACTGAGCACATCCAGAAAACAAGACCATAAACGATCAGTAATATCATAAAAATCAGCTTGCTTTGTGGGCAGAAGGCAACTATTTCGTTGATCGAATTAGGGAAAATAATTTTACTAGATCTTATCAGACATGTAGAACTATCAGTAGGTTAAAAGCCAGTTAGGGCCCTAGGGCCCGTTTTTTCTGAAAGTCAGCCATGGAATGAGTTTGGTCAAGTAACAGGAAACTCCTTACACTTTCCTTGTTATTATTTCC
Organism: Pampusana beccarii; assembly: GCA_013399365.1. Lineage (NCBI taxonomy): Eukaryota > Metazoa > Chordata > Aves > Columbiformes > Columbidae > Pampusana > Pampusana beccarii. The sequence continues at coordinate 216,342 of VWYH01009373.1, forward strand.
TGATTATTCAGTAAATCCTCAAAATTAAATTACTCTATGCTAGTATTTAAAAATGTAAACTACACTAGCATTGTATTTTATATTGATATTAAACGTAGAAAGTACATGTTTTCTAAAGGGTAACTTCTACTTAGCTGATTTTTTTTCCCTATTCATAAAATAACGTCTGAGTAATCTTCAGGATGGTCTTTCCCACGCCACAGCTAGGAATTCCGCAGGGTAAGGTGTTCACAGGAACCCTAAAGACAAGCATTTGAACAGCAGAATCCCACTAAATCCCAGATGATGCGTTTTCACCTGAACTAGTGCTGCTTACAAATAACACAGTATTGGGAGTGAGAAGCAATGTTGGGCTTTGAAGTGCACTGGGTCTGCCCCAAAACACACCAGTATCTGAAGACAAACCGAGACTGCCAGAGGGAACCGTTCCCTCGGCACCACAGTTGATGCCTTAGATAAATGCCATTTCTTCAAACAGTTTACTTGGGCTCTTCTACAGATTTAATGCTCATTCAGAAGCCAAACACAGAAAGAAAATATTAATTCATTTTTTAGTATTCATTCATAAACTAGCTTTAGATTCCGTGTGTATTCTGTGACACTGAAGTGACTAACTGCATACGCATACCCTGTACCAACCAGTGCAACACAACTGGACATTAAGAGGATGGAATAATGGCATAAGATGACCAATTGCTACTTAACTAGAGGTCTTTTCTTACATTAAGCTTGCTAGGATAAGCAGATATAAGATGAAGCTGCATGCAACAACTTCATACCTGAAATGGAAGCTCTTTCAGAACTTCTCCAATAACTTTTAGTAGCTTTCTCCCCACCTTCAAAATTCTACACAGTACTACATCACAAAATGTTGTTTCGCAACTAAAGCACATCTGTTATATTTCTGCTTAAACAATGAAGATAACCCTCAGGTTAGTGCAGACCTCGAGTCCTGATTCACTCAAACTTGTCACCGAAGTCGTGCAAAGGAGCGCATGAGCTAAACCCCACAGTAATGCCCTTCTGATCTCGTATATTTCTCCTCTCACATCTCTTAATTTCTAGTGCATCTCTTTAGCCTTTGCCTATGTTTTTGTTGTTGTTGTTTTCTGTTGTTCAGAATTTCTTTCATTTACTTGTTAATTAAGAAAACGATTTATTTTTCTATGGTTTATCTTCACTGGGAATCACATCAACGAAGTTAACAGCAGCAGGAAAACGGATGTGAAAGCAGGTCCAGCTCCTGCAGACAGTGTCTCAGGATGTATCAGTGCACCACAGGACGCCGATCGTACCGAGGTGACTTATCACCGCCTGCCAAGCGGGATGCATCCCAGTACACGCCTTTTCATTCAGTCTCATCTGAGGCCACGCACTTAGCGTAGCCTGGTACAACACACATTATAACTGACAGACATTATAACTTTTCCAGGGTAGAACAAGATCAGGTGAAGAGAGATGAAAACTAAGATAAGAAAGTGCACTAAGATGTAAGTTTTGGTGACAGAAGATGGACATTTGATTCCCACCTTCGCTAGAACAATGCAAAACTCCATGTTTCTCCTAACAGAAAAGAGAATACGAAGACTGGAACCTGGCACTGATTTTTAAAAAGTATTTTTTAAGGTGTTGGGTTTTTTTGTTCGTTGTTTGTTTTCATCTAAGTGAGATTTCAGTTAGTTTCTATTCCTTGTTCAAGGATTTTCAAAATCAGCTCTGAAGGCTGCCTGCAGCTGGAAACTTGTAAAGGAATCACTCTGCCAGCACCTGCTGAACTCGGTGTGGTAACTCCTGGCCCCGGTGACACGGCGGTGACAACCCCGGTGACATCTCCTAACCTGCGGCCAGCCCAGCACCTGCCACCGGACACGAAGGCACCGCACACACCTGGAGACCAACTGACACACTCGCACGAAAAATATAAATAGGGAATAAGATTTAAAGTCTGAGAGCGGCCTCAGCGGAGTTCGCAAAGATCAGAAACCATGCGCTGCCGCCCACCAAAAACACCCGGCCAAAATCCTGCCGGCAGCCCCAGCCTGCGCACGGAGGGTGACGTGACTGACGAGAAACGACCGCCGGCAGGAAACTTTGACAACGGGCAGCTCCCCGGCCGGGGACAATCTGCGCGGTGGCACCGAAGCAGAGCCCGGCCCGCAGTCCCCGGGGCTGCCCGGGCTCCGCGGCTCCCGCCGCCCGCACCGCTTCCGTTCCCAGCCGGTGCCGGGGCGCGGGGCGGGGAGGCCGCCCCAGGCCGGGT
>VWYH01009373.1:218766-297053 GCA_013399365.1 Pampusana beccarii
CCCGCGCGGCGGGGAAGGCCCGGCCGCCACCGCCCCGCGCTGAGGGGACAGCGGCCGCGGGGCCCCGGCCACCCCGCACCCCCGGGCAGCCCCGCTGCTGGGAGAGAGCGAGCGGCCGCGAAAACGTCTGTCAGAGGCAAAGGCTTTGAAACTGACATCTTTATTTAATTTCTCCCCCTTCAAATAAATACACGGCCGACGGATGTTAAGCTCTCCCTCCCCCGCCCCAAAGTCGCTTGGCAAATAACACCCTGCTCCATCCTGCGTTACCCAACGAGTGGGGCTGAAGCTGTTATCACCCGAGAGGGCTGGTCAGTTACAAAAACCTGCTCTCTCAAGCCTTACACTAAGTGCTCACTGCGAGACAACAAACTGAACTCAAGGCAGAGTTTAAAAACACGTCAAAAGGAGGTAGAACACACATCATCCCTAACGTATACCCATAACAGTGATGCTGGGGTGGGTAAGGCATAAGCAAATAAAGAAGGCATTCAACAAATAAACTTTCTAAATAAGTAACTGAAGCCCAGCACAAAAACTAGGTTATCTTCTGGGGTCTGTGGAAGTAAGAATACAGAAAGGAAAAAACTAAAATAGTGTAAATGATGGATATGGGATGGGGGGCACTTTTATGATGGTATGGGATATGGGGCACTTACAGCTGTTGGCGTTCAGATCCCAGCCCTGCTGTTCCACCCCTCCTGAAAAAGGCACTCGGCACCTGGGACTCTCCCCTTCACCACCTCAAAAGCTTCCCCAGGCTGGTTCTCTGCCGTGATGGGGACAAGAGGTCAGGGACCACGGTGACCGGGGCAGCTGCCGCATCTGCAGCCCTGCCCAGAGCACAGGAGACGTCAGGGAACGCAGCACAGTGCAGAGACAGCGGTGAAGGGGAAAGGAGAAACCTTTTGTTAACAGTGATCAGTTTGTACGCTTACCCGCACAACAACTTTAAAGTAGTATTTTCCAGAAATCACTGGATTAAGAATAGCTCTACGTTTGCCTGATATTGCCATGTAAAAATAGAATTAAAACAAGTATTTTATCTGTTAACTTGAAAAAAAATTCCAAGCCCACACAGAGCTGTTAGAGAGCTTCAAAGACTGAAATCCGACTGAACCAGTAACACAAAGAATGGTATATACGCAATGAAGTGCAAAAAGGCCCTTCTCACTCTATTACACTTTCCCAAATGCAATAGGTTATCACGTAGTGTTTACACAGTAAAAACTATTACAATTTCTGACCTTCTCTACACCACTCAGAGATGTCACCAACATGTTCAACTCCAATACAGAAACTTTAAATACTCTAATAAAAATAGCTTTTTTTATAAACCACAAGTAAGTAGAAGGCAAATACACCAGAGTATGCATAGCTGTCAAAACGTAAAGTATATAATGAGAATCAAGTATCCTTCTTCATTTATAAGATGCAAAGCATCTTATTTACCTTAGCAAGTCAAGATTTTGGGACAATGTTGTTATTTTGGAAACATATACTGAACAACATTGATGGGAAAATGAAATTTAGAGGACAAAAGTAATAAAAATCACGTGTATTTAGAACACATATACCGTCAGCTCTGAGCTTCCCTGGAAAAAAATAGTGCAATTCAGTGTATATACTGAATTAAATCAAGAGGCGGCACGCTTTTATTCCTTTGAAAAAATACTGTTCTAAAAATATTCAGATGTCCTCTAACATGTGACTTTATGGAACTATAGCTTTAAATTTAGTTTTCATATGCAAAATATTTACACTTTATAAACTTGCAGAATTTCTAATAAACTATATTATATATACTTACACGAAACTTAATTTATATATAATCCTATAATATCTTGCAGCTCAAAACTCATCACATGTACAATAATTTACAATGACAGAAGTCTCAAGCATCAAAACATCTCCTTTAAAATATTACAGCCCTCTACAGATTTTGAATTGCAGTATCTCCTGGATTGCCTGAATATCATTCAACTTGTGAGAATATGCAAAATTTTAATTAAATATCAAGTAGCAAGGTTTGTGCTGTCATAGGAAGTGCTTGCAACTATTTTAAAAAATGCCTGAAAGGAACAAATTGAAGGTTTACAAGAAGCCTCTGAAATGAAGGCTTGAAACTAGAATTCATTGTGAGGTTCACTCCAAGTGCACGCACTATATGCAAATCTTGTATACTGAAGTGCTCTAAATACTTAAAATAAATTCATTGAACAAAAGTTAAATTAAACAGTAAGCTATAAATGTACAAGTTTTCAACAGTATTCATAACTGAACATTTTTGCCTACTTTGGTATAAAAGCTCCTTTAAATAGGCACAGTAACTTTTAGAAGACAAACACAAGCTTTAATACTATGGCTATTGCTGGATATTTAAGCAATGTCTCTCTGAGTTTGTTTTTAATAATATAAAACTTCTTTAGAACCATTTTATTCTGTATTAATCCAAAGAACCAATACTGCCAACAGCGATAATTTGTAATATACTTTAGTGCTAGACAGTTAGTCAAAACAGGACTTCTCAGAATCCAGTACAATTCTCATTTGTTTTAAAAAAATCCATTTACAAAAAAAAATATTTTATCTTGATACCTACTGAGCTATTTGAATTTTCTAACTAGAAGCGTATTAGTGAAATCCCTTCCATATTTGTATTTCAAAAGAGTAAAATTTGTAATCCTCACTTAACCAGAAAATTTCAACACTTCTCTCTGAAATCTTACAATGGAATTTATTTTTATCTCATGAGCTCCATAAATGTATTCCTAGCAGGAATACACACATACCTAATTTTATACAATGTGAATACTCCTGTTGCCATTCATGTGTTTATTCAAGACATGTAAGAGCATGAATTTCCTTACAGGAACATGTCCTAGAATGTAATAAATTAAAGCATTCCTATGAAAACAATAAATCAATTTCATTTCAATTGTACCACACTTTCCAAAATACCTCTTAGAGCCCTCCATAACTAGAAGTTGATCAATAATGTTCCCAGTCCACAGGTTCCGAAAGGCACGTAATTCAAGAGTTGGTTGCTTTTGAAGTCCTCCTCAGGTGAAGAAAACCTAAAATAATTTGTGTTAGGACAGTCTAATGTAAGGCATTAAAATATTTGTCTTTATGCTATAGATCTATGTTAAGCACCGCTTGCTGTCACAGCATAGAATGAAGCCAACATTTTCTTCAAAAATGTGTTTGTACTTGGGACATCATTTGTGAGGGAGATGCTGATGAGGCTGATGAATTTGATATCTTAGAATTATTTGTGATCTGTAGCTCTTCAAGTCTCCTCATGTAATCATCACGTAGTGCAAGGAGCTCCATGTAACGCTGCTCCACTGGATTTGGCTGCTAGAAAGAGATCTATATTAGTCTTATCACTTCAGTCCAACTACTTTACACAGTTAGGCTGCTATATTTGTGTTTTCCTGGCATTACTCAGTATTTGTAGTTTCCGACATACGTAACAAGTTGTAGCTACACAGAAATATTTATTTCCATAATGCAAGAGCCTTCTGCCTTCCACTTGTTCTCATCCAAAGAAAATCTTTACACAAAACAGTTCTTCCTACCTCAATAAAATCAGCCATCACTCCCTGAAGCATATGGATTTATTTTTCTTATTGTCTAATATTGTGTGGAATATAGGTGTGAATACTTTTTCCAAAGCTTTTATCTTATTATTAAAAGGCTTTAGACTCCAGAGGTCAGATGTCTCATCTTCCCTAAAAACAGTGTATAGCCAGACTGATTATTCTAGCTATGCCATTCAGATTAAGATGAAATACATGCCTTCAGATTAAATAACTTCCCTTAGTGATTAAATTTACTTCAGTTTTCAATAGTAAATTTGCAATTCTGTGTAAATAAACAACTGAAATAAATGAAAAACATTATTAGTGAATTCTCTAAGTAAACCTGAATGCATTTAAAATCAACTGCCCTAGCTTTTCACAGAAAGAGCATCTTAATTGTTTCCATTTTAAGCTTAGCTTCCTTTTTCAGAGAGAGTAATGAAACAAATAGAAAAGAAGCATGACAAGTATCCAAGGTAGATACAGAACCTAAAGTTCCCTTCAGCTGTGTATACTTCACAGTTAACTGCCTGTAATTAAAAGCTATTAGTACAGTTTCAGGAGCAAATGTAAACGCCTCACCAGTTCAAAACCAGTTGAACCAGCACTCTTACGTGCACCACCCACTACACAGCCCAGATGAGGACGGTGATGAATGTTGAAGCAGCTGCGGAAGTTTGATCAATGACTGAATGTAGTTACTAAGATGATTAGAGGTGTAGGGTTAATGATGTTGCCAGTGACAGGCCAGACCCTTCACTAGACTGGAGTCTGATGTGGAACATGCTTCTGAGTAACGGCACTCAAAGGTCATGAAAAACTGGTTGGGGCCATATGTCCACTTTTCAGTTGCTTAAGTCAAGATGCAGCTTAATTTCATGTGTAGCAAAAAAAAAAAAAAGTTGCATTTTATAGAAAAATGGTGAAAATGAGGGACCAGTAGTAGCAGCATAGAAGATTATCACATCGGTTTGCATCTCTAATAAGAAACTCCTGCCAAAACCCTTTCCTGAATAATGGCAAAGCACATTTTAAATACATCTACAGCTAATTTGCATGCCCTGTAATCCTTTCTAAAATCTTTTGCAAAATGCCCTCATCTTTCACAGCAAGCAACAAAAACTTTAAAACTAGAACTTCAAGTAAAAACTGGCTACACACTTATAAGAAAATACAGCAAACTGTCTGATTTCAGCTGCTGTGGTGGTGTAAATAATACAGGAGATCAGCTGTGGAAAAGGAAGTGCATTGCTTGAAAATGCCCGATTCATTCCAGGGGCTGGACTGTGAAAACTGCTTCTGTCAAAGAAATTGCACCTCTGCCTTTCCCTATTCAAAACTCCACAGCTTGGTAAGGACAAATAATTCTCTGCACACTATCTTCACATGCCACATTGCTGAGATTGCTAGCAAGATTGTAACAAACACTGAGGTTCCATATATTAAACATTAAAAGCACAGAACTAAACTATGTGTAATTTGATAAAAGCTTTTCTGGGTTTTCAATCTGATCCACATGTATAATTTTCAATCACAGCTTTCATCCAAAGGCCACACAGTGTAAACAACGTTGGGTCATCAAAGTTATATTAAAAAAAATTCTTACCATAAGCCATCAATACAGATAGCAGTTTTGAAAGAGAAAGGACCAAAGAGGTCATTTTAATTTGTAAAAGACTTAATACACTCCCTAAGAAAAAGGAGAAAGACTGAGCAAATGCAACTAAGGGTGTTTGTGATGCTAATGTCTTAACTCTTCAGGGATCACTAAGCCCTACTGCTAAGCATTGTCATGCACCCTTTAGTGGCATCAAAGCCCTTTAAAAAGGCCCCCCCCACCCTGTATCCAAGAAGAGAGGTCAGAAAGAGCTGGAGGATGACTTGATGCTAAGTAGGGAAATAAGCTCAGAGTGCTGAGAAGAGCTGAGACAAAAAAAGATAAAAGGAAAAAAAAAACCCAAAATTTTCCTTTTTACCTTTTTTCTCCATCTTTACAAATATCATATTAATAACCTGAACAGATTACAGGTACTAATCTACAAGTCAGTTACGACACAAAATCCTATTTCTGAAGTCTAAAAGCATTTTGTACAGTATAGAGAATTTACTTACTTGTTGCCGAATTCTTGGGTTCCACCTGATGTAGTAATTGACCCAGAGCTCTAAATGGCGCATACTGGCTACTGGATAGAGTGCTCGGTTTAGCTCTTTAGTATAAAAAGGATTGGTGTATTTAGATTTTTCACTGTTTATCAAAGACCACAAAGACAATGTCTTCTCAGTCACTTTCTAAAATGAAATTGAAATAAGAACAGTAAATATTTGCACAAAACCAGGAAATCCATCACAGAAGCTAAGGTTGCATACTACTATTAATATACTTCTGATTTTCTTGGACGCATAATAAGTTACTGCATTAGAAATATTCTAAAACCAGTGCTTGACAAGTATTTTAATGACTGCATAGTCTTTAAGCTACAAAACCCAAGGAATTTACCATGCAACTATTCTATCATGAGAATAAAGCCAGTTCAAACCACTGTCATACAAGGAATATAAACAAATACAACACAACCAAAACTTCCTGTAATCATCTATAGTCAAGACAGCAATACAATCAAACCACCAGTGATTTGACTAACCTCTTTTTCTCTAAGAAACTCACTGTTGTACAAGAATGTACCAAACCGGCAGCTGTACAAGTGATCCAGGATTGTAATCAAGAACTGTTCATTGAATTCAAAGGCCGTAGGAAACTAATAACAGAAAAGACAAATGTGATCTTTACATCATAAAAGCAGGGAGGGATGAACACGCCCTGGTTAAGAGTCTAAGGCAGCATTTAGAAGCCTGAATACACCTACAGATTATTTTTAAGATAATACTTTCTTATTCTTCACAGCAGAGTAAGTGTTCAGATGATGAGGTGTTCAGTTTTCTCAAACTAGCCACTGAAAAGAACTCTTCTCAAACTGTTCTGACTTTAGTTTATAAAGACAAGAATAAGATACAGAATGGTTACAGTTACATTTTTACTAGCAAGACAGAATTAGGTATCCATAGCGTACTTTTTATAGTGCAGCACCACACAGGAAAATACGGGTTTAGCCCCTAATCCTTGGCCCTAAACAGACTAAGTTTGCTGCTTTGTTTCAAACTTATTGAAAATACAGCATTTAAATCACAACACTCAACAGCTCCCAAGCCTCCTTTTTTCAGGCTTTGACAAAATCAAGGGACAGCTTCACAGAAATGGTGAAGCAGACCCCATTAAGATGGATGCAGTTGTGCAAAAGCATTCTGCTGGGTTTAAAACAAATACAATGTCAGAGCAGATGGGGAAGCTGTCCTCGTCGAAGACTTTTTTTTTAAATCTAGTTTTTAAATTCAGAATCACTTTACAACATTAGCTTCAGAAGAACGATATATCATACCTGTTTAGACATCTGCCACACACAGTCAATAAACTGGAGAAAGATGGGCGATCTGTCTGCATCAGCATGATTTTTATCACCGTGGCCTATTCTCTGAAATGAAGCAATACAGCCTCCTGTTAACCAAAACTGTCTCTTTTATGGCCAATAGACATTGTTTCGTATTTTGCACTAGAATATTAATGCTTCTGTAATAGAGCAACCTGTTCTTATGACTTCAAAATTAGTTACTGCACCAAGGAGGAGAGATTCAGATATAAAGAAATACAGTCAAAGTGTTCCAAAGAGGTCTAAAAAAAATTCCGAAGTGATGATTAGTCTTGTTATATCATAAAAACCTGCAAGTTATCGGACAAGCAGAACTGCTAAAGCATTCATTACTTCGCAAATAACCAAGACAAATTCTGAACCATATTTACATAATAAGTTTGTCAAAAGCCAAGTTATATACTTTGTCTCCTTTTGTAGTTTAAGCCACTGGAGAACCTGGATCATCAACCTATCCACACAATCTCCTCTTCCTCCTCCACACTGGAACCTGAAGATTGACCTTGAGGTAGACAGTGAACGTGATCAACCTTAAAGTAATGTTCATGCTCTTGACAGAAAATTAACATACATTTTTAAAATGTTGGTGAGGAGTCTAAAGTAACAATCAACAGAATTCTCCCCACAGACAAAAAGCAGGTTTAGTAAAATTTGTTCCTTTCTTTTAATATTTGATAGCTGGGAACAGATAAGAGATTCAAGGAAAACAGATTCTGTTAAGTCTACCTCTGCTTGAACACACTTGCCTGGAGGAGACAAAGAGAAGCATGTATGTTAAATTAAGATGTTGCCTATCTGCCTGTAAAATAGCAGGATTAATATCTTAAGGATGCGAAAAATTGTGAGATCAGTACACTAATCCGTACAATGATCTGCAAGATAGTTTAAAATAATAGAATTGAATGTCAGGAAATGCAGGTACATGAGGGATTGTAGCTGAGCTCAGTCGACAATAGCAAATGACTAGAAAAGCACTACAAGGAAGACAAACAAATTGGCCTCCTCGCTCTCCAGTTTTCATGGTTTAAAACACATGGTATCTGTAAACAGTCATACATGTGTTCAGCAAGGAGTGAAAGTCCTTCCACCTTCAGTATGGTTAGCAGTATCAGGATGTCCGAGCATCTTCCATCTGTAATTATGTCTATGTCTCACATTTGTTATATTGAATGATTTATTAGAACGACATCCCACATAGTGCACTATCCAGATGATAAAATAATTCGCTAAGTTCATCATTTGCTAAAGTCGGGCTAAGGAATTCCTTTTCAACAAAGAAACTTACTATGTGCTTCATTAGATAGAAAATACACAAAAAAACTATTAAGAAGTCTACCACTTAGTTATCTGTTATTAAAACATCCAAATTACAACCCTGGTGATATGAAAACATGAATCTTGCTCTAACACAGCCAACGTAAGAAACACACAACTCTTCTCCAGCTTCCCTTGAGGGAAGGCACAACAACAAGAGCTTCAGAGCCAAGGTTCAAGAAACGCGAGCTGCACTGAAGTGCCCAGCCCTCACCAGTAAAACTCACAGTTCTATCACATAATTACCAAACTAAAACACAGTGATCAAAACCCTCTCTGCTTGCATTACCAGTTTTGACTCTGCAGTACCCTCCAGAAAAGGACTACTTTCACCAGAAGCTAAACAACCCACCAAATCAAAATATACAGTACTCTCAGAAAAGAGCAGATGGCTAAAGGAGAGTGGCTTCAATCACTTCCAAAGATTACTAGTTGAACAAGCAAGCCAGCAAAAATCAAACAGTAGTTCAAGCAAAAGCAAGCTATTTAAATCACCCTTATTGCTGCTACATTGTTAGAGATGAACCAGTGGACTGAGCAAGTCATCTGGAAGTCCTGCCTAACTAACAGGAGAGAAACATCATCTGTTGAGAGAGCAAACTCCTTTGATTACTCAAACTATTGTTTTAATAAAAAGAATCACAGATTATTCAAATTTACTCATAATGGTGAAAGACAAATGGATCTCTCTTTCTAAGGTTTGTGTTAAGTCATAACATATGCGCCAGGGTAAAAGTCTCCTAGTGATACAATCTGATTTTATCTGGATCATGAATATAACATTTTTTTAAAAATACAAACCAAAATACAATGAGAATAAAAAGTCAAGCCAGTGTTCTCCTGTGGCTGTACCAAGACAGAATACTTCAAAGGTTCATGTAACACTCACTACTAGAAGACTACAGGTAAGTACATGGAACACTGGACTACAGCAGATATTCACAACAATCAAAATGCAAATCTCCTAAGCCTCAAAGCACCTTTATAATGTCAGATCAAAGACTGCTGCAGCCTGCAAACACATTTAATGGTGAAGTGGTTCATGCTGAGTAGCTATACATGAATTTCTAAATGACTGAGCCACTCTTGCAAATGTAAAATGGACATGAAATACACATATAGGTATATTTTTTCAATTTCTTGATTTTTCCAGATTGCCTATTTTCCCAATTTTAGCCGTATTAATCAATATATTTAGAATATTCCACTAGGGACAAATGGTCTGTGCAGATAACTTGTACTGAAGGTGTGGAAACTTCTTACTTTGAATTACAGTGTTCAGCAACACGTTACACTGTTCTAAGGCTCCCAGCTTTATGTTTTATGTTTACATATCCCAGCACAGTCTCCCTGGCGACATATTCTGCTTCTCAGGGTTCCTCATATAGATTTCCTGCTTAAATGATTAGCTGCCAAATTTAAGAGATGTTCCACTAGACCTCTGAAAACTTTCCTAACACAAACGCCCTTGACTTTGCACTATACACAGCAGTATATTAAGGACTTGTGGTAGACAATTTCTACCTAACTTTCTAAGCACCCAAAAGACAACTGAACAGAACTAGAGCCAGCATTACCAGTGACAGCCTCTCGAGAGATACCATGACAAGTTTAGAACATTTAGGAAGAAGCCACTTAAAAGACATCGCTGGACTCATTCATTTGCCTCCCATGACATTCAAAATAGTCCAAAGAGAGACTGGGGGAGGAGCCTCATGTCCCAGTCTTATTTGATCATCTTCTGAAAAGTTTGGGAGGACATAATTTTTCTGCCTTCTCACTTTCTTTGCTCAGTAACAACAGTAACCCTAGTAATTACGTGTTTTTAAAAGGGTGTAAAAGACAAAATGAGTTCTCAGAGAAAGAACAACGAAACACATATTAACCATACAGATCTTAAAACAAAAGCTCTGCTCAGATTTGCCTGGAAACGTTTAAAAATCAGAATTCCAAAATAATCCTCAAACCCTGGAAGCGTTTTAGAACGTTAAGCTTACACGGTCCTCGTGATTATCGTCTAATTCTTACCGACGCAAATTTGTGTCCAAAGCTTATCCACTCTTTTTGCACCAGAACTTCAAAGCCTTCAATGGTCCTGTAGTAGCTGTCGAGCATCAGCATGGCCAGCGACGTCAGCTGCGCCGTGCGGTCCCAGCCGTCGCTGCAGTGAACCATCACGGAGCTCCTTCCCGACGACACCTTGTCTGCCACCTGAATAGCTCCTGTCAAGACAAGCTAGCAAAGAGGAACAGACACCAAACACCACAGAAGATTAGTCTTATCGTTCTAACAAAAAGAAATCGACTTCCTTGTATCTACACAGTATCTAAATTGATACTGTTCCCTTTAAAAGACCTGAAGAGCACCGTGTAGTTAATTGGAAAAGAATTTTCTAGGAGATCGAGTAAATTTCTTGTATAAAAATAGAGAAACAGATTGGTTCTCTAATCCCTTAGTAAGATCTAATTCATCTCACAGCAAATTCTTAAAAAATGGGGTAGAGAACAGTAACCTGGATAAATCAAAGAATGTAAGCTTCTTTTTTAAAGAAAGAGAGGATTTACCACAGGATATACTCTCTAAAAATTCTGTATTTCATTTGGCTCCTTTCTTTGAGCTAAACTACTGAAACATCTCAGTTGTTGAAAAAAGGAACTTGTACCATTCTAATATGCTTATTTTGCAAATATTAACTCCAAATGAACATTTATTAAGTAGGATCTCATTACATAATACTCTAAATACTTTTGCACAGCTGTACTTGAGGCAAAAGGTTCAAAGGTCAACTAGTAAGAACACTAGTGAATTTTATTTTAAATATTTTATTTGTGCTACAAGATGAAAATTACAATATTTACAAATAAATTTACAAGATCTATTTACAAAACCACCATTCACAAAAGAGTCACATACATACTGACAAGTTATTACTAATCCTTCACAAGGACAGTTATCTGTAGTTCTGTATTGCTAGGAACCAAAATAAATCAGTTCTCACACACGTAAAGAAAATCAGACTAACAATACAATCCTCTATTAAAGACTGACATTTGACTCTAGGCAGACAATAAATGCTGAATTTCACCTACTGTTGCTTAGTAATGGTACCTCATAACAGACTCTAGGTCTGGCTGGCAGAAAACAAACACTCGGTGATGGTGGTTTTGTAGTCCAAGTAGTTCCCTATCAGGACTATCTCAAAGTCTAGCAAAGAAAGCAAGTCTGATACGACAGATTTGGACGAATTTTTTTTTTCAAACAAAAAGCAAAAGGTTACCTTTATATGTTCTAACCAATGGGTTGATTCCAGACTTGACAACCAGTGTGATTCTTCCACATTAGGATAAACTATGTCCTTCAACTTCTTCAAAGATTCCCGCATGACATGAATATTATGAATGTCCAAGAAGAAAAGTTCTGCGTTGGGATATGCATCTTCACTTTCATACCCTCCCCCCGTTGCCTACAAACAAGAGATTTAAAATTAACTTTAGTCGTATACACACTGTTGCAGTACCTTTTCAGCAGAGCAAGAAGGGACTGGATTTCGTTCATACTTTATTTTGTAGTTGGGCAATGTATAATTCCAGTTGCTTGTTTCAAACATCAGTCTCAGATACAAGCTTTGGAGGGGCAAATGCTTCAAATAGGATTGAACTAGCCAGGTAAGGGACAGCATCACGTCAGTCAGGACTCAGACTGCTTTGAGACTAAAAAGACATCTGTACCTTCTTCATTACTCTTGAGATTCATGGTGAACCAGCTTTTCCTTGACCAACTGACATTACAATGTCATTTTTTTTTCATTTATGCTCATTTTTCCCACCAAGAATTAAACAAACTCATGATTTTGAATACAAAAGAAATCAACTTACTTCCCAGACAGATTACTAAGGTTAAATTCAAATGTAAAGTACATCATATGTAAGAGTAATTACTCATAACATACTAGATCACCGCTTCCAGGGAATAAAATTGGTCATTTCATCGTTTCTGTACCAATTAGAAAGAAATTCAGTCAAAAGGGTTTGTCTGTTTCTTTATACTACTAATTCAAAAGCGAGCAAATCTCAAGTTTATTAGTGCAAACTTGCTACTAACAAAAAAGTTGCCTATGTTTAAACTGCCTAGTTTTTTACCACTAAAATTCAACTGCTATTGAAGTAGATAAAAATTATAAAATGTTTGGCAAAGTAAAATTATATGTAAGAGTACGATTAAGAATCAGCTATGTTTCATTTAACAATTAAGTTCAAGAATGTTAGATTCTGCCTCTAAGTAGTAAACTAGTGATAACACTAGAAAAGTTACTTTAAAGTAACTTTTCTAACATTAAATTTTATTGCTGAAGGCTAAACATGTAAGAAATTAAAGAGCCACATAAGTAGAAAGTCTATGCCACTGCTGCTCTCTCAGACTATTTAATCCCCACCACAGCAGAGGATGTGCTTGGTCACAAAAGGAAGCAGAAAAACCACACGTATTTTAGGACACAGTACCACTGACGAGGTTTCCCAAAGACAGCTGCAAAATCACACCATTTCCTGCAGACAGCAAAAACATGCCATGCCATGAACTGCGATAAATAAATCATAGAATGTCCCAAGTTGGAAGGGATGCCTCTATAGGCGATTTACAGCCACCACCTACATTTCAGACACCAACCTGCAGTACAGGACAGCCTTTCCCCACTAGTACCACCTACAGGTCTGTACAGTAGCACAGCTTCTCTATTCTATGCTCTGTCTCCTTGCTCGGATGTGAGGGTATTCTCAGAGCTGCCAGGCTCTGAAACCGAAAGAAATAACAACTGCGTTTTTTTCTTTCCTTTGAGTATTATGAAGTTTTGATGAGGAATGATTGTAATCTTAACAGCAGGCTGCTGCAACTCCTACTGACTGTGTGGTCTTGACCTACGTACAAAGAATATAGGAATTCATGAGTAGCATAGCCTAAGATTTTGCTTATACTAATCTTCCCAGTTGTTCAAGAAAGCTTTTTTGAGTGCTGATCAACACTGGCTTGCACTCTGTACGTCACTGTTCCTGCACCCTACTGCTTTTACTGCTATGATTGAGTATTTCATATTCAGACATAGCAGGTGTCAATTAAAACGTGTGAAATCACAGGATCACGGAATGTTAGGGATTGGAAGGGACCTCAAAAGCTCATCCAGTCCAATCCCCCTGCCAGAGCAGGAACACCCAGATGAGGTTACACAGGAAGGTGTCCAGGCAGGTCTGAATGTCTCCAGTGAAGGAGACTCCACAGCCTCCCTGGGCAGCCTGTTCCAGTGTTCTGTTACCCTCACTGGGAAGAACTTTCTTCTCATACTTAAGTAGAACCTCCTGTGTTCCAGTTTGTATCCATTACCCCTTCTCCTATCACTGGCTGTCACCAAGAAGAGCCTGGCTCCATCCTCATGACACTCCCCCTTTATATATTTATAAACATTAGTGTGGTCACCCCTCGGTCTCCTCTTCTCCAAACTAAAGAGACCCAGCTCCCTCACTCTTTCCTCATATGGCAGGTGCTCCACTCCCTCCATCATCTTTGTTGCCCTATGCTGGACACTCTCCAGCAGCTCCCTGTCCTTCTTGACCTGAGGGGCCCAGAACTGAACACAATATTCCAGATGCAGCTTCACCAGGGCAGAGTAGAGGGGGAGGAGAACCTCTCTTGACCATTTTAAAAAGCTGAAAACTGTGCTTCATACTTCAGTAAGAATGATGTGTATAACGTTTGGCCATGATACATCTTTGAAACAAATGGGCTAAAGGATTGAGTTTGTCCAAGAACTGGGGAAAAATTTAAGTTAATGTATGAACTGACATTCCTTCCACAAAGCAAACAGAAGGATTACATGTTTTGTTCACCCGTAAAAATCCAGTGTGCAGAAGATAATGCAATTTATACAATAAAATGCAAGCAATTGAGACAGACCCTCAAAATACAAACCACGAGATTAAAACCTAGCCAAATAGCCCCTAGGATAGAGTCTCTGAAAGAATGTGTGCTACACAAAATTTTTTAAAAAGCCTCATTTCTTGCTTAATAAATACTCTCTATTAGAGAGAAGAAGGCTGTAAAGGTACAGATGTATGCATTTAAATTGCACAGAGCAAAACACTAACATCATTGTCCCTCTCAAGCTCTGAAACAACTTAACAGTTGTTACACATAAACCTCCTAGAGGCAAACAAGTTTTATCATTTTGTATTCCTTTCAGCACAAATATTGAAGAGGACTCATTCCAGTAAATTAGTGTTCATTTTTGTGCCAAAACACTATTCAGAAGCTAGAATTCCTTCTCTGCCAAATAAGCACACTCGTCGTTTCATTAAGAACTCAAACACTCTTCAGCTCCTGTCTTATGCTCTTTGCTGAAAATGTAAGTACTGAAGAGCACGTTCACTTCATCTGCGCTTTAAGTTCAGAGGCCAAGGGACTATCCCAGACACCGAGGCAGTGAAGTTGGTATATACTAGTTTGAAGAAAGCACTAAACTTGTGTCCTTCACTGCCTCTCCTAACCAGGCTTTTCATACAAACACGGAGCACACCGTCGTCTGCCATGCTCTGTGCCACATACCACAGTGACACACTGGGACCGGCACTATCCAACCACACCTGAAAAATCTGATCGTCACCAGAGCTGAGGGGGTGGCAGACGGGAAATCAAGGCCCAGGGACACCTTTTCCTCTTGGAAGGTTGGACCAGATGATCTTTCGAGATCCCTTCCAACCTGGGCTGTTCTATGATCTGATCCCATTCAGGCTTTAATTGCAGATGAGCAAAGAAATGGTCAGTTTGTCAGATGGAAACACTACCTCAGTTACTGCACTTACCACCTAGAGGCACCTAGGGAAGAACAGATAGCTAGGTATCCAAGATCATACCCATACTGCTCTTCAGAGTGCAACCCCCAAATTAACTTATTAATCACTTTCTCTTTATTTGCTGAGTGCCTGGATAGGTCTGAAGAATGGTTAGGAAAAACCAAAGGATGCCTATCAGTGGGCTTGGCTGTATGCACACAGCCTTTCCAGGACAGAATTTCCCCAGAAGATACAAAGCAGAGCTGTAGCTTGCACAGAAGTGGCACATCATTCCAACAGAGGACATGCTCTACAGCTCAGCCCACATCTACCTCCCAGTGGAGAGTGTAGTTGTATCTGATTTCTGTCCCACTCTAAGATCTGTGCTTGACTGATAACAGACAGGGTAGAACACAGCTGAAAAGCCATATATGGTCCTGAAACCCTGCTTATGACCTACTTTAGGCACTCAAGTGTCTTCATGGCCTTAACACTCAGTATTTGTTTATGTAAATGTATACTTGTTTATGTATATTTATCTACATTGAGATTACTACTGTTCCCAAAAACCTCCTCACAGAAAAATTCAAACTAAGTCTACTCCCCTTCCCCCTTCATAAAGAAGACTATTAAGCATCTGTTTACCTTGTTCGCGACTGCATTGACATTGGGTCTAGCATCATAGATGGTCAGTTTTGAGATTTGCCCGTTGGCCTCCCTGATGACATCAAGATATCTTTCATCATCTTTATTCCGCTTGCCACTCATTCCAACAAGGGGTTGACTGCAGCGCATAATAACAGCTTGAGTCTCTGGATGAATCCACGACAGAACCTAGTCACATGTCAAAAACACATTAGAAGAAATACACTTTATTAAAAATTGTAGCTTAGATTTTAAAGTTACATTTTTTAAAGTAGATTGTATGAAAATCAACACTTTTAATTTTATTTCTTCAAAATATAATTCCCATACATCTCAACTGCTTCCACTTTAGTCTCATAAAATTTAGTAGTAATAATCTTTAGAAGAGTTCATTCTCTTACATATTTAACTCCTACTGAAATCATACTTACCTATATAATACAATATATTTTAGTATCTTCCTACAAGTCTTAGGTTGCAAACATAATTCTGAAAAGCAAACTGGAAACAAACATTGCAATTCCTGCTGAAACCAAGAAACAATTCAGAAGAATGAACTCATTGTAGAAACAGTGACTAAGATGCTCCAATTCTACCAGAACAACTTTTCCCTTTTTTTGGATAAGGAAGGGAAATCGAACCGTTCTGCAGCACCCTGAATGCTTCCCATTCTCTTTAAAGTACATTTTGTCCCTCAGCCCTCTTTACAAAGAGGCGACACTGGAGCAGAGTGCACGCCGCCTTTGTTGCTCTTCCGAGCCAGAGGGGACTTGTCACAAACAAGAGATACAGAGCTGCCCAGGGAACAGACTGCAGTGCAAGAGGTTAACGATAAGCATCCCGAGAAGGAGGCAAAAACTCCACCTTCATCACCGAAGAATATTAAGAAACAGTATTCTCACCCAGTCTGAAAGTTGCGGGTTACAGAGCAAAAGAACATCAGAGTTAAAAAAAAAAAAATCCGCAGGAAGTATTCACTCCTGAAATACAACCCTTATTTGTATATCTAGAAACGAGACCTGTCAGTGTGTGTGGGAGTGAGTATGATTGGTTATTTCCTGACAAGAACAAGATTACTATTAACAAGGAAATGACTGTACAGGCATACAAAAGCCCTGTCATGAATTTTGATACGACAGAGAAGATACTGCTGGGTTATAAGAATTATATGCACACTATATATTTAACATTGATATTATACACGTTACATATTATACATATACATGTGCGTATATAGACTACATTTATAATTATAGGCCTAGCCTGTCAGTAAATACTTTATGTAATAAATATTTATCATATTGATTTTCACATCTGCTTGAAATTAATCAAGACTTAAGGCAGCTTTCTGATACTGGCTGAGAATCTACTAACACATCTTCCAAGTTTGCCAAATTGAAATATTAGTTAAAACAGATTGTATTATGATATAAGTTAATATCGTCTATAGTGCTGTAAAGAGCTGATACATAAAAATTCTCTTACCTCAAAGAATTTTAGTTACAGAAATATACCCCAAAAGTCAAAGGGATTTATCTTAAATTCTTCAGCCCAAATGAAAGGACTAAAAACCCCAAGTATTCATTACAGAGACTATGCATAAGGTCTTATTTTAGGACTGACCATTGGAACTACACTTAAATGCCATGCAGTTTGCATACAGGACGATAACATTTGTGATCACTTTTTATGTGCATCCAACAATAGTTAAGAAACTAGTACAGATGGCAGTCTAAGGCTCATACTTCATTAAGAAAAGGGAATCTGCAATGCTGGCAGTTGTTACCAGAAAAGTCAAGTTAAAACCAACAAAGTTGGAACGGGTGATGGTTGTGGGGGGAAAACGGAAATGTGGCTTGGCCAAGACACCAGTTCCAAGCAGCAATAGCCCCCAGCCAATCAAAACTGTTTTGCTGTAACCATTTCCAGAAAGAGCAGCCTCTGTGTTCAGCAAAAAGTTGTTTGTACGCATACTTAAAACTAGCTACACAATATGGTAACATTCATCACATAATACTCACCGGGATTCTATTTCGGGACCTAAAGGCAGCAACTTTCTTGAGATCATCATCTGTTGCATTATATGGCACTACTAAGAGCGATGGATATGTGTCACACAGTCCATAATGTTCATTAATAAAAGTTACTCGCCACCGTTCATTAGGCAGTCCCTAAAATGTAACGCAAAGTTTTTCAATCTATTTTTGACTGTACAAATAATTCTGCTATTGAATTTTACATGATATTATGGCCACATGGTGGCAACAACCTACCAATTTAATCTAACTACAGTGCTGTTTCAAAACAATAGAAGAAAAAAGATTACAAGGCCATATAAAACAGCTCGTTGCTGACGGATTCACAGCCTTAAGTGCACAGCTATCTCATACACTCTTACATACACAATTCTATTCTCACAACAAGTCTCAAAGGAATGATTGAAAGTAGTATATGCATTGCTTTAACTGTGGGATTCAGGAAAGAAAATTGCCTTCTCTCCTCCCTCTGCCTTTCCATTTTGCCTGCTGAAAAGAGACCATCGTGCTGAGAAGATGGGGCATGAAGGGGGAAGCTCATCCCAACCTTTCTTCTCTGTAGCCAGTACCACCTTCAGGTTAAAAATAAGATTCAAAGTAGCTTTGTTATTAAGAAACAACAACTTTTAGTTGTAGTCTGCTCAGTAAGGCATTTCATAAATAGCAGCCAGGAAATTGAGAAAGACTGATAAGCCCTCTGCACATGCACAGCGAGGTTTGCGTGGGTGTTCCTATTTCACCTTTTTTGGGTCTTAGGTGTCTAAACCTTTAACCAAAAAATTATGGAGGGGAAAAAAAAAAATCCAAGTAAGTCCTAATTGTTTGCCTTTTTTAAAAACAAAAAAAGAGTAATATTTAAAACCAAAATAAATTGTCTAAAAGACATTTTAAAATTAAATATAACATCCTTTTTCATTGACATTTTTCCAAAATCACCTAAGACCAAAGTAGAATACTGACAGACATATAAGTACCTTCTATAAAGCAACATTGTTTCTAAACTGGTTGGGTTTTTTTTCCTCCCTTCACTTCAGAAAAAAGTAGACTAAATCAAATCTATATTTAGGGCACCGTAGTTACATATTGGGCACATCGTCCCCACCCCTTGCTCACTTAAGAGTGGCACATTGTGAGAGAGATCAATAACTTCCTTCAAAGAGCAAAGGCTACCTTCCTGTGACATTCCAATTTTTTTTTTTTTAAGATTTCAGTGTTTTATTTCTTTACTTTTTTTCCAAGTTCTGTTTGCATCTTCTTCCATTCTCAGCTCCCTCCACAAAAGAGCTGGCAAGAGAAATGCACAAACAATAATTCTTCCCTGTAAGTTGTCAGATATGAAAGCACCAGGCAACCGCAGCTTTAATAACTCACTTGTCTCCTGTATTCCGACATTGGATTGTACACCATCCATCCATTTTCAGAAAACTTTTCTTCATTAGCAAATGCAAAAAAAAGCTGTAGGATGTAAAAGAAGCTTATTATACCAAACGCTGACTGAAAGTGACAAATATGAGGGCTCATTGTCTCTATGCCCACTCTATGCCCTCTATGCCCACTCTAATGCCCACCACAAAATAGGACTGACTTTTCCATGCCAGCCCCTTTCTTTCCATTTAAATCTCATATTTATAAGACTGCAAAGCAAAGAGCAAGAAATAACAAACAATATTAGATCTGCTAATGAAATAATGAAAATGTGAAAATAGTTTTTAAAGTGCCAAAATAATAGACCTGAACTAAGCAGAAATGCAGAAAACCTTGCAAGCAAGAAAAACCATAAAAGTGGTTCTAAGATGCCATGGTTATGTGTACAGAGGCTGCTCGAGATCTTAGGAGGGCAGATCCGAACTGCTCAAGGCAATTTTGTTTAGCCTAATGTTACAACGGTTTAAACAGTACACATCTGTAATCAAAACACAAATCTGAATCCCTCCAAAAGGAGGAGTTTTCTCCTCATGTTATTTCAAATCAACAAGTATTTTTAAAGGATGTTACTGCTTACACAAGATACTTTATCCTACTAATTTTAGAAACTGAAATTTTAAATTGAATCAGTGTTTTAGAGCAAGTACTAAAATTTTTTTTCTTCTGCAAAAGTTGAGAAAATTATAACAAAAATGTATATACACACACTTCCATGTGCACACCCTGTATAGACTGTGCAGCTAATCTGGTTACCACTGAAAGTCTTGCCCATTGTACAAAAGAGATTAAAGATCTGAATCCCCATCACCCCCAAAGGCCTTTCACTTCAGACCAGAAATACCAAGTCTTGAACTATTTTGTGAATGTGGCCTGAACTTTAACTTAGGTTAAGTGCTAGAGTCTGAAATACAGCAACATCCCCACCCTACCTTAGGCCCATCTCTCACAACAAAATATACAAAGCAATATATACAGCAGTTTCAAAGACTAAAAGTGCTTCCTTTTCCACTCTGACAATTGTAGCACAGTTCCATTCAACAATATACAGTTTAAAGCAATTTCTCAACTTAAGATTTTGTCCATTCACCTCCAATTAAGCAGCTCATCAGATGAAAGTAAAATTTGTATCCCCACACAATTTCAAGCACAACACAGCAGGAGAATCAGAGTAGGAGAATGCACATTTAAAACACTCTGCATCCATTTAAACTCATTTCATACAGTTCTATTTAATTTCAAACTACAGTTTAACTTCAGTGTAACAAACAACCCCCATTTATAATCATATTAATACTAAGAATCACATACCTAAGCAAACATAAGAGATATGTTTGGATATAATTGTATTTTCTTGCTTGTGTCACTACAAGCCATGGTAAGCACACAATTGTACATTACTTTTGTTTATTAGAAACAAAATGTGATAATGAGCAATGTGAAGTAATTTCTATTGAAAAACATTTTTTGTCAAACTGGAACTTGGATTATTCCGATGCAACTAATTGACAAATCCTATTATAGTGAACAAATCAATGTAATAAATATGTATGTAGACCCCAGAAGGGTTTGTCATAATTTAGGCAAGTTTCACATCTGCTCTAAGGACCCACATATTTCCACTTTCATCCTAAATAACCCAGCGTAATTCTGTTTACTTCCCTGCAGGTGCTAACCGACAATTGCAAAACACAGAGTCTCTTTTTCAGTCCTACAGATTAAGTGCTTGCCTTCAACATTCAATTTATCATTACCATTTTGCACACAAAAAGGTGATACACTGGTTGCTCACAACACAATGTAGTTCTGCAAGACAGAGGAGAGAGCAGCTGCAATCTGACAATACCGTTTGGCAAGCAGTCTGTTTACAAACAGTTATATATTTACTCTATTTATTGTACAAAAGTACATGTTCTACTCGTACACAAGCACATAACATATATACTAATCACTAAATATTTGGCCAATCTTCATGCATTACAAAAGAAAAAAGCAGCAAAACTAGAACAAGAAAGTTAAACATATGCAAAGAAAGTCAATTGTTTTCTCTATTTCTAACTTCCTGGTTTATGTTTTTCATACATTGTAAATCACTAAGCTTTTACTCAGTGAAAAGGCTGGCAGTTTCTCAGTGTGTTCCAAAATAAAGATGTCATTATCCTCGCCTTTAATATGCCACTACTACAGAGCCAGTTATGTCTTACCCATTCATTTAAAAACTAATATCAGTCATTGTAGTATTAACATAATTAACTTCTGATAATTTGCAAATATGGTAACCTTATGCCATTATTGCACTGAGACTGACGTAAGTCATTCCGAAAAAAGCCTCAAGTCAAGATGTTTTTTGCAAAATCAAGTGCACAACAAGACCAGCACCTATGGCAGGCCTCACTGCCATCTAAAATAGTCTTTGTAGATCCAATAGCATGATCTGAGTCTCACATTTTAAATTACCACCAGAATAAGCAGCTATATCAGGAGTGGAAGAGATCAAAGTCAGACAGCATGACCACCAGTGTCTCTCATCAAAACTGGCATTCCAACAGAGCTATCATGGTTAGAAATAAATGTGTATCATGCAGGTATTATGGGGGCAAATAGTCTTATTAAAATGATGTGTAGTTTCAAGATAAAAGCAGGAAGTGAAGCAGCTGCTATGCAGAAACTAAGCTACAGAGACTAAATACATTTCATCTTTCGTGAGGCACTACAAACATTTAATTTTGTGGGTCTGTTTTTGTTTGTTGTTTGGTTTGGTTTTGAGGTGTTTGGAGGGGTTTTCCGACTTCTTTTTTTTTAACTTTTAAAAAACCACTTTCAGCACTTATTTTCTTTCAATTAGCACAAGTTTCCAAACACAAGAGAGACCTATGGATAGCAGCTGTTTGTTCCATATCAACCAAGTCAGGTGAGCTATCAGATTTTACATTACATAATGTACTGATTCAAGGAGATGTGAACCAAACCTACGCTCAAACTGGAGAGAGACAGGAATTAGCTTCTGGAAGTAAGCACATAGTACAACACAAACAGACCTGTGATTTATTAGAGGCTCTCAAACACTGCTGTTGGCATGGTGATTGAGAAAAAGCTTGAAAACAGTAAGTACACTCCACTCGGAAATAATGTTTTGGACTGTATTTACCATCCATTTGTCCAAGAATGGTATAGCATGAAGGAAATGGCAGCATGGCATCTCCAAAAGTTCTTGTTTAGGATCGGCTCTAAGGATATGGTTCCACTACAGATAAAAATCTGACATGAAATATAAAAACACAGATAAAAATCAGGACAGTAAATTTAGACCTTCATCGTCCTGACAATGCCTTCTTTCCACTGCAGAGCTGCACAAGCATCAGCGCTGCTGAACCAGTTGAAGATCAGGGATGCAGTTCCACAAGGTGGTCTGAGCAAAATTACCAGTTTAACACTTCTAAAACCAGGATATCCCTCCCTTTTATCTCCTGCCTGCTCGCTGTTCCACTCTCATGCCCTCTCTCGCACTAGTGCTGGTGCACACTCATTTCAAACCAGGTCTCCTCAAATGGTTAGAAGTGGCACAAGACTAACTCAGAAAACAGAATATTTTGCGCTGGATAAGTGAGGTACTCTGCCTTACTTGGTGATTATACCACTGTATGCTTGATATAAGAGGAATAATCAGCCACATAGCTGGAAGGTAGAGAGGAGGAAACCAGAGAAAAGTAAGCATTCAGCATTTGAGTAGCAGAGGGCTGACATCTTCACCCAGCTGTCACGTGAAGCCAGAGCACATTCTTTATGAAATCTCCCTGATCGAGCTGGCTGCATGACCAGAGCGTTAGCGTGTGTTCCAAGCAGCAGGCAGGCGTGCACAGCCTGGGCACGCTGTGTATTCAGACAGTGAAACCTTGTTCTAAAGCAGCCACGGAAAGCGGCAGTCCCATCATTCCTCCTCGTGCACATCCGCCCATAGATACTCCAAGCCCACCCTCACACTGGGCTAACAAGACTGAGGAAATGACTCAGGGTAAAGCTTTTGGTTTTTCCTCCTTGCTTAGCTTTAGTCCCTTTCAGTTCCCTATCTGGTTCATCATACAGCCTCAAACTCATGCAGGAAAAACAAGTCAGGAATGAACAACCAGGCAGAAACACCCACCTTTGACAGGATCCATTTAAACTGCTTGCTGAAATACGGTGAAAGCACACCAAAGATACCACACACCTGCTGAGCTCCTTTTAAAGTTAAGGGCTCACCCACATTGTGACACAAGAAAACGAGGACAGGTGTAACTCCCTGATATAACAAGCTCACTATGTTTCACTCAGAAGTAACCACAATGTCTAATGGTTACACCCTGCACCAGACACAGCTAAGAGATAGAAAGTGTGGCCATTCTCCATATTGTCACTATATTCCCAAGTTTTGTACTTTACTGAATCTGAAGGCAAAATTACCTCTCGTAATACTACTGTATTTCCTGATTAGGGAGGATGACTTGCAGTCTCTAAGCAATGAAATCTGCATGGATCAGAAGTGCTCAGTAGTTTACCTGAGTATACCATACAGCATCCATAATTTTACAGATACGTAGATGTGTTGAAAATGTACAAAATAAAAACATTAATTCTCTCTAATTAATGCTGACACCAGATTCTGTGGTTATTCTTTTTAAAAAGTTATGATGTCCATTAGTAGGTCCAACAGTTGAAGTTAATCGGCAAGAAATCTGCATTAAGATGACTCAATAGTACAAATTGTGTAACTTACCAAGTTATGCGACTGGGGAAAAGCATATTTCGTGAGGACTTCAAATATATCTCTTCGACTGTGCCCTTCTTGTTTTAATGCAAACCGTAAATTTCTCATATCCTAAAACAAAGGCATTATCTTTTAAGAGAACCAAAGTTGTAAGATACTTTTATCTGATGTACAAATGCTATATTATCCACTAAACATGATTTAGAATCTGCTTGCAACATACCTCAAACCATTCTGAATGTTCAGTTTTATTTTTCACCCCATAAAATAGAACAAAGCATAAGAATTGTACAACTAAAGCAGTACCACATTCTGTGTGGCACAAACGCTGCTTTGGCATTAAGCCACCAAAAATGACTGTATCTGACTCACTAAAATGTCTCATGGGCTACTATTGAATCTTTGCAGGAGGGGAGTTAATCTATGTTTTCAAAATTTGCCAGTCACCTGTCTAGACTACATTGTCCCCAGCTATCACTAACCTCAAAAATAAGCAAATTGTGCATTAACTACAAAGAATACTTCATTAATGAGTCAAATAAAGGATCCTGAATTATCCACTGGGAACTGTCCTATGACCATATTTTTTTCATAGCAACATAATTTTTTGGTGAGACTAAGGAAATAAAGCTGTTGCATAAGCTTTTTACTGCCTTTACAGCTTATGAAATCCCATTTGAGGTGTTCTCCAAAGATTTTAGGATTATAAACAGATTACTTTTAGAGCAAATGAAATAACAAAGCAATGCAGGAGTAATGCCCTAAAACAGGACTACTCTGCCAAACCTCCTGTCAATTAGTGATTCAGAAAGGAAGACCAATCCCTCTCCTCACATGTAGAGAGGACAGATGAATAGCCCTTTATACAAAAGGTGCTTCCCTGTCCAGTTCCAAAAACCTCTTTTGAAATTCCTCTCTAAGAAATACATGTTTTTTCATTCCTATAAATAGGTAAGCACTAAGAAAAGGAACCCCTAGATCTCATTTGCTACTGAATTACTGGAAAGTCTTACTTTACAGGTTATATCTAATCCATAAGAGTTCTCTCCTCTGCTTGAAGCTCCTCCCATTTTTTCAATCCTTGAAATTACACCCAATGGAACATTCAATATCACAACTGGATCCTGCAAGGAAAGTTCGAGTAAGGAAAGGATTGATCTGAAAAGAAGACTCAAGCAAAATGTTCTTATGCATTCTAGAATATAAAGCGGACACGAAATACATACAGGAAGCAAAAGTGTGTTTCTACGTTTGATTGAGTCTCCCCTCCCAACACGTTATAAAGTCTGTACTCTACAGCCTTAAACAACATCCAATTTAACATGCAACAAAAATACCTCAGGCCTAATACAGTATGCAGGGCAAAAAGGTGGCAACACCCTCAAAGACACCTTGTGCTACACACTTCCGATTGTCTCTGCTTTCTAAGACTGTTTTAGTGACACGCAGAATAAAGTAGAATAAAATGAAAAAGAGGTTACTAGTAGAGTTAGTTGCAACCAGAAAACCTCAGTTCAGCAGTCCTAAAATCTTATTTAAAAAAAAATTATAAAAGAGGTAAAAAGCACATTTCATGTTCTTTATCAAACATACTACTACTCTCCCCACCCATGTGAAGTTCTATGGATCTAAGTATTTTTCTTTTCCAACAGCAAGGGCAAACAAAAATCTTGCTTTACTGATAGCCATTTTAAGAACTATTGCACATCATTAGCTGCTGCCCTTGATCTATCACAGAGTAAGTATAAAGAGAACAACTATAATTTCAAGGGACAAAACATAAAGGCATCAGTTCAGTGTGATTAAACTGTACATTTAACTGACAAAAATCATACTTCTACAAGACTTTTAACTTTAAAGAACTTACATTTTTATACAGATTTCTCAGTAGCACAAAGGCAATTACTATTTAGTCATTACACAATTAAGATATGGCTATTGCAAATATTACAGATCATTTCAAGTAAAAAGCCTCCCATGCAATTCCACGACTATACGTGTGCGAAAACTAAAACAAATGAACTGTCCACAAAATAAAACAAAGACCGCAGGGGTGAAGGGAAGGGGGTTTAAAGCCAACTCATCCCACGGAAGTAACTGTGGCATATTACTCACATTTTCCACACTTCTTAGGTACAGTCTGTAGTTTGTGATGTACACTCTTCCTTTAACAGGGCCATTAAACGGACACATATAAATAACATCCTTGTCTGTAAGAAATGCAGCATTTCTTAAAGATTGCAAAAAGAAAAAAATCAGAGCTAAGGACAGCATCAGTTAAGTAGCAGTAAAATAAAGAGAGCTGCACTCGTAAGAGCCAGCACAAGAGATGAATTAATTTAAAAAGTAATACATTTGAATTTTGTCCACTTGAATTGTTAAGAAAATGTGAAAGTTTCATAAATTAAACTTGCTCAAATTAAATCAGCAGATTTCAGTAGCCTTCCTAATTACATTTGTGTTCTTCTCTTTCTTGGCACTATGTGGAAAAGGGCAGGACATAGAACAGCGAGTAGATTTAAGTCCTCTCTCTGCTTACTGAACCAGTCTATTCACTGTCCCAGAACAAATACATTCCTCTGTCCATACCATTACATCTTCCAGTGCTCTGTAACCAACACTGCACTGAAGTACATAGTTCAATTTGTAAAGTGTTCAGGGAACTCACTATCCCAAAGACAAACATTGCATTTCAATTTGAGGCAATCAAATACAGCAGGCCCATCAGCACTGTTTCAGCAAGGACAGTTGCAAAACTACTACTAACACGTACTACTAAAAAGAGAGAGGTTTAACTGAAGCAATGCCATTGAAGATTTAAGTGAAGCACTACAAACCACCTATTTCTCCCTTTCCAATAATTTCTTTCACTCATTCTATTTATCTCCCTTCCACGACAAGCACCTTCCTTCCGGCCTGCTGCCCCAAAGCACAGGCAATTTTCATAACAATCATATCAAACATTCATCTTAGTCCCACACGCTCTCCCTCATGCCTTCCCCACAGCTTTCCTCATTAAAAACATGTGTGCTTCCTCTGAATCACCGTTCTGGTTTCACCTCAGCCAACCTCATTTACAAACCCACCCAATAAAACCTCAGGCAGAGGGGCAGGAGAAGCTTCACAAATGAAAGACTCTCAGTTCATTCTGATACCCCAACACAAACTTCCATGAGTGGAAATAGCTTCCATCAAGTAAGAAAGCACTGTACACAACACCTTTGTCTTCCTTATGCTACAACATTTCTGTATGTAAAGGCTAACAAGTGCATAGTAGCTATGTGCATGCCGTGTTGTGTCAAGGAAGCGTAAGATTGTACTTAGGTTAGTCACAGTTTGGGATAAAGGTTCCACACTGCTGCACAAGGTATCAGTACCTAGTGGGCTGCATGTAGAATTCTCTTGACTTTGGAAAGCTTGGAGGGGCTCTGGTCACTAGACACATGCTACTTAGTCTGTAGATACAATTATGACACATCTTCACTTGCAATTCTTTGTATCAGAGGATCTACCATGTGTGGAAACCAAGATTTTAAAGACTTAAAAAGTTATTAGTGATAAAAAGTCCCTATCACCCCTACATCAAAAATTGACATTTTAGCATGACTTACCCTGCCCCCAGTCCAAACCAGCCCAAATTACGAAACAATCCAGCAAGATACATGTACATGCCAGATTCCTAAACATACACTACATGAGGCAGCTATACAGCTCCATACCTGTAACTCTACTTTCTCCTGGCAGACGAGGTATTTCTTCATTTTGTTCCCAGTTAGTTCCATCTTTTAGAGTCTAAAGAAAGATAAGTACAACAGCACATCACATTTTATTTATAATTACTTCAAGTTCCAGACTAAAAGAAAAACCAAAAATCTTAAAAGGTAATTACTGCATGGGAAAGAACAGGTTTTTCCACAGCAGAAATTGTCAGACTGAACCAAACCAGAAACACACTCCCCTATCCTAAACTCCAGCTCTTAAACATTTAAAGATTGAAGAGACTTGAAACATAAGCATGTTTAAGTCTTTCTCCTTCTAAAAAAACAGTTAGCTATATTTGCATTAAATTGGAAACAAATTTCTGTACTGTAAGCTCTCTGAAAAATTTGTGCATTTAATTTTCCAGCTATACTGGGCTTGGAAGAGCAGATCAGATTAAATCACTTAAGCAATGTACTCACAACTATTACACACAATATACTAATTTGTGGCTTTCCCACTTTCAGTAGCTTTTAAGAATGATTAATAGAAAATAATCACTCTTTTTGAAGAAATGTTTAAAAAGCTGAATAAAACCTTAGTTTCTCTTTTCTTGCACACAGGTTACATTTTCTTCAGGCACGCAGCATCAAAAAGGCAAAGCTTTTTAGATTGCTTTAATGTATTTCCCACAACACATATTTTAAAACTGGACAAACCACACATAAGTAGGTATAACTTATCGAGTGCAGTACAGAATCTTTCTACAGCATCAAAGTGCCAAAAATTTTCAAAAATGCCACAGATTATTTCGATGCAGAAAGCAAGGACAAGCATAAGTGTATTAGAATTGACTTGAATGAGGCTCTTATAACTTGTGATACAGAGAATATTTCACCCATTCACTCTGAAACATATTTAAATCAACTCAGTATATACATGCAAGAAAAAAAGTCATTAAAATACTCCTTTTTCTACCCAAATATGGAAGTTAATGATCTCTGGGGTCTCTGACATAAACAAAACAAAACATGAAATAAGTTACACTCACCCTTTTACCTGGGGAACTCTCCAAGGTGTTTGAATTATATTTAGGCGCTGATGATGAAGCCATACTGGGTATCTGATGAGAAAGCACAAATTGGAGACTTACACCTCCTCCTGGACTGCATCCTATTTACAGGAGAGATTTAGACTTCGGAGGTCCACAGGTAGACACCAAGACCTTCCAAGAATGTTTTGCAAGGTATCATTAATTTTAAAAACTACATAATGCCTTGTAATTGAAGGTCACTATTTAAAAGCATCCAGATCTACCAGGAAATTCATTACTAGCTCTGGGATTGGTTCTTACTATAAGGAATACTGTGACTCAAGCTGCGTTTTGGAATTCAGTTGTTTGAATACTATTATTACTTCAGCAAACAGACATTAGAGTGCTTGTTTTAAGTGACAGGATACACATACTACGACATGCAACCCACTTGGAGCATTTGTATTAAGACTTCATTTAGGAAAACAGGAACAAACTATAAAATGATTGCAGGCTCTCGAAATCACGAGCCTGTCAATACACTCAAGTGTTTCAAGAAGCTTAAAAAAATTTTTTTAAAGGAGAGAAGGAAAAAGCAGGAGTTCCACAGTACTTCTGCATCTAAAACCAATCCCCCGTTTCCTAAAATGAAACTTCAGTTAGCACACCAGAAGGGGGAGTGTCCAGCCTTCTGGTCTGAATAGCCTCGATATGTTTAAAGGAAAAGGATTTTATCTGCTTTTAAATGGTGTTGATTGAAGACGGAATCACATGATACACGATTCACCTTCTCAGTATTTCCTGACATCGCACAAGAGATCTCCAGAACAAACACTGGGAAAACGCTCATACTCGAAGTTACTCCCAACAGTAACTTTGTACCAAATTCTACTTCCCTTTCCCTACTCACCGCCCCTCATCGGGCTGCTTTGCCACCCTACTGCAGCCTTGGAGAGCTTTTGTTTGTTTGTTTGGGGCAGGGGGAAGCGATTACAGACCACAGCGGTTGTTACTATTCCGTAAATGAAACATTGTAGCCTTACATGCACACTTTCCCCTCTCCACACCGAAAAAAGTCCGCACAGGTCTCTGCACTGCAAGAACTGGGCCCCTGTGTGACAGTGGGCTCACAAAACACCTCACACACGACAGCGACAGAATAAACTGTGAGACCCAAAAAGCTCCGAAGTTACTATAACGATACAGGACTGTGTCTGTGCAGGAAGAATGTGGGAAACCACGGCCTTCAGTTCTACAGGTTTGTTACAGGGCCCAGGTCTTCTGTATCTCATCAAGAAAACATAGGAAACCTGACACTGTGTTTAAAATTGTAATAGTCAGTGATACAGTTTATCAGTATAAGAATCACACCCTTCCAGGAAAAAAAAAAAAAAAGGAAGCCACACTCAGTTGAAAAATGAAGAAAAATGGCCCTGAATGCCTGTGTGACCCTGTCCCAGGGAGGTATCACTTCCTTTCTGGGACTCCAGCAGTCTCCAAACATTGAAACAGAGGGGTCCTGAACTAATTTTAGTGCAACTCCAACAATTTAAATGAAAAGCTATCAGCAATCAACATTAAATCACTGTTCTTTCAAACTGTCTTCCACAAAAAAACCCTGTTGCAACACTGGAGACTCATTTTTGTCTATAAAATTTAGAAGATTAAGATATTTTCACAGTTTTTCCTTCCTTTTAATATCTTACGTACTATAAAACTTACGGTAGATTTAACTTTTTCTATATTGCTATGTTAACTTGTGAACATCTAATATTTGTTCAGATGACTTCTCTTAATTTACAGAAGCTTAATTTTTCTAATAACCATAGGTAAAAGGTATATTGACTCAGAAGCTTGTTTTAAAATGTTTTCCATATGAAATTTTTTCGTTCATATTTTAAGTGAGAAACATCAGGTGAAACAAAGAGACAAAGGCACAGCAGCCCCAGTTTTCCTATGCCGGCACAGAAAGTGGTTTCAACTAGAGCTCACATAAATTTAAATTAAGGCTGCACCAACCATGAGGGACAAGCGAGCATAAACAAGCCCCAGACAAGCGACTCGTAAAAGATGTGGCAATCCTGAACGGATCTGCACTGCAAAGTGGAACTTTTGCCTGCAGCAGGTACAGGCACACCCACGCCAGCCGCGGATCTTGCATCCACAGCTACTCCACCAGCAGCCCCAGGACAAGCGTCAGCAGAGGCCACCGGAGCCTGCGCAGGGTCCCAGGCGCTCATCCCGTCATTGCTCCCACTGCCTACGCCCAGCAGAGCAAAAGCTACTTCAGAGGTTCCTGGCATCTGCGGGTGCCACCACCAACTGCAGCGAACGTCCTGCTGCTCACACAGGGAGCAGTACGAAGGGTTTTTAAAGCCTTCCACTTCCTCCTCTTCTTTCTGTATTCTTTCCTCCCTTACCGCACATTCGCTAAGTTTGGGCTGAACTATAGCACCACATAAGGTGAGTTATCATAAACCTCCCCTCCACGCTGCCACCCCACCAGCGCACTCCAGCCAAAGGAGATGTCTGTGCGTACGTGTTCCTGTGGATCTAAGTTTACTCTGTGTATAATTCACCCAACTCTCCATGAGACTGATTTCTTTGAACATGCTTTCCAGTGAGAATTAGTTCACTCACCGACTTCAATTCCTATAGAATATTTCATTATAGAATTATAACCAACTACTCTGTTTTATTTCCAACACATTAATGGTGCAAATTATTCTAATTCAGAGATAATTAGGTTGAACAAATACATATGGAAGGTAAGGTGTTGTCCATCAGATTTTTTTTTTAAACCAACAAACATTTTACTAAAATTAATGCAAGTTATTTCATCAGTATATAAGCGGAATATTTTTTTTAATACTACCTAAATCTTTAAATCAAATCATACTTTAAAAACCCAAACAGTAATAAGCACATTTATAACCACCCACATTTCCCTGATTTCTGTACATAAACTACAGTCAGGTAATTAAGCTTCCCATTATATAACACCCATTAGAGAGCATTCAGAACAGTTTCAACTTTTGAACGTCAGTACAAGGCAGGCATTGATAACCTGCTGTGGGTTCAGCAGAGGGACACACCAGAGGACCAGGACCTGGAGCACCTGCCCTGTAACGAGAGGCTGAAGGAGCTCGAGTTGCTCAGCCTGGAGAAGAGACAGCCTCAGCGGGGCCACCAGCACCTTCGAGGTGGTTATTCAAACTAGGGTCCTCAATGTGGTGAGTGATGAGAGGACAAGAAGCAACAGAAACTGAAACAAACTTGATTCCGTCTTGATTTAAGGAAAAAACCCAACACCTCACTCCTTCTGCACCGTAAGGGCACTCAGGCAGCGAAAACAGGGCCCAGCGAGGTTGCAGTCTCCATCTCAGAGGTTTTTAAGAGCCAACTAAATAAAGCTTTGAGCAACTGGGTTTGAACCTGCTTTGAGCAAGGGCTTGAACTAGAGACCTCTTGAAGTCCCTTCCAACCCAACTTACTCTGTGCATCTGTGATTTCAGGCAACAGACAAGATTAAGTTCTCATTTAAAAGTACCAACCAAACACAGACACACCCTTAAAGAAGTGGATTCCTCTACATCAAAAGAGCAAACAAGTTTTTAAAAAACATTTAAAATGAACATGAAGTATTTCATTTTATAAAATTATTTCTTTTCCTGTCAAATTGTAGAAGCAGCTTCTGGCAGCCTCCCAAAGTAATATTGCCATGAACAATTCAAAAACATACTTCATCATAGCCTTAAAATAGCAACAACTTTCTCATTATCATTGAGCAGCAGTAGTCCTTCCACACAGGAAAAAAACCTTGCAAGTAATTTTCCACTGCAAACACATTTTATTCCCCAGTATCACCCATATACTTCTAGACTTGCACAAAAATTGAAAACCATACAAACCTCACCCTTGTCAGCAGATGAACGAAAGTACAATTACTCTGCGAATTTAAAACAAATCAGACAACTTTGTTTATGATATTCTGCAGTTACAAACAGTTGAACATTCTTCCCTGAATCTAGAATAGGAAGGAGACAAAGCAATTTTACTGGATTTAACTTGAACTAATAAACAAAGCTTTGTTAAAGTTACCAGAACTTAATATAGTAACACTACCAAGAAACGTAGGCTCCACAGATCTTACAATAACAATTAAACTACTTGGGATCTGTATTTTCATTGAAGATTATATTTATACTTGTGCTTCCTAGGATTCATGGGAATGGGGGCACAAAAACATTTGAAAGGGTAGGCACAGAAAGCCATGTTTTAGAAGTCAATTCGAGGATCCTATCTGCTTTTTATGAATACACGTTGACAAACACAAGCATATACCCATACAGAAAGTGTAAATAAACTTTAAAACACGTAAATAAGCTTTCGAAGGTTAAGAAACCTGAAATGACCAGTTACTCTTTCCTTAGGTTCTTCACTGCCGAAGAGGCTAGAGTCTGCATGCAGCGTGGCTTGGAAAGGCCACCAAGACTCCTAAAAGCCGCATTTAGATTGACAGCAGCCTGGCGAAACTAATTTTCCTTTTTTACGATCCAGGAACAAGTTAATGCTCATTCAACATTTTGCTGGTCCTTTTAGGGCTTCATCTTCACACCAGAACCACATCAAATAATTTGTAACTAGTGCGTAACTGAGTTATGCTTGTATCAAGCTAAAATCTTTATACATATAAAGAACTAGTTTGTGCCCAAACACAAGGTAATCTGCATGTGCCAGAGGATTACTGCCACAAACATGTGAGGTCAAGTCAACTGCATCAAGTAAGTTGTAAGCACCACTTTCCAGATTTTAAATATTTTTGACCCTCCATCACCAGATTAAAACTTTTGGAAAAACAAAACGCTTTCAAATTCATCCCTACATCAATTGTTTGGAGAAAGAGCAATTTTGACAACAACTTAATGTAAAATTAAGTTTTAAACTTTGTATAGTCTCTAATGTTCAATGTTAATCTGGAAAGATCGAGCAAATTAAACTGCTAAATTACCATACACAGAAGACATTTGCAGAATATACTAAGAGGCAAACATGATGAAAACACATTAGTGATACATATTATTATCGCTGAAACAGTTCTGGGAGGTGCGTGTGTGTGTACATACATAAAATAATACAAGGGCAACTGGTTAAGCATGAGAATTATTTGCTTTTACCAGAATCAGATTAATCCATATGGTAAAAATGAGCAACTACAAGTTCAACTGAACATTTTCTAGCAGCATTTTCATTTCTGTCACACATCAACAACTACAGCACAGGATAACACCAAAGTTCTCATAGTCCTGCTCCAGATAATGATTTGTGCAAGAATGAAAAAGCCTGTGCATCTCCAAGGCCTCTCCTAAAAATATAGTTACAAAACTTACTACGTCACTTCATTTGCTGTCATAGTAATACAGAAAACAATTAGAGCACTTTTCTCAGAAGAGTTACAGTTACAATTGGACAATTATATGACACCTGAAAGCAGTCAGGGCATTGGGTAAGTCATTTAAAATCTGCAAGGCATCTGCCAGTCTAGATAAAAAAGAAGTTATTGTCATAGTTAGACCTGATACCACCACATAAGGAATTATTTCAAAGAGTAGAAAAATAGCATTATGTTAGTAAACAATTTTTCACTGTGTTTGAGAGGTAAATGCGAGTTACTGCAGGTATACACAGAAAAAGCCACTTGCATCCTCATTTACACAGAAGATGCAAAAAATGAAAAAGCAGATTTACAATGACAAGGTTACACAAAGATTGTAGAGTTTTATTTGGTGCAGTAGATACCTACAGAGCCAGTCTGAATACACTGCCTTCTGTTTTACATAATAAAATTAAAAGCATAAAATACAAAGTCCTAAAAACAAACCCACATCTGTCAGCAGCACAACTGCACAGAAAACACATAATACACAGGTTTTCAGAAATAACGTACAGAATAGAGCAGAACTCTGGGAATTTCTCACTAAGACAGTTAAAAAATTAAGCTACAACAACCAGGAAGGGAGAAAGAAAAAAAATATTTCATTCTAAGTATTAAGAAGAAAGGAACATAAATCCTTAGAAAAAAATATGAAAAGCAGCAGCCCTGAAGGCTCAAGCCAACAACAGCACCTAAGTTATCAGAGAGTCACCAAAATAACCATCAGCACCTTTAACACTAGTAAATGAGGATTTAATCTAATGAAGTCAAGAGTAGTCGTTCATCTCATTAAGGTTAATAAAACATATACAGAGATCCAAAACAAGTCACGAGAAAGAGCTACAGCAATGAAGACAGTTTTCCAGTCACCAGCTGTCCCTAACCAAATAGCACGAATCAACCAAAAAGAAACCTGGTGAGGCCAAAGTGCCACAACCAACTAATCAAGATAGAAATAATTACATCTCTTCTATTCATTTAACCAGTTATATTTTATCACAAAGGAATTATACTTAATAATGGAAACAAAAACGAGGTAGCAGAACTCTACAAAGTTTAACAAGCTACAAAAAATAAGTAGTATAAGGCAGAACATTCCAGTTTCAAACAGAGAGTTTAAAAAAAATAAAATAAGAGAGAAAATCCAGACCACCGAAGTACTTGCTTATATTTATTTCCAAAGGAAATTTAAAAGAACTCATAAAAACTTTGTGCAACAGTGAAAGATACCAATGCAGGGTTGGTTGGTTGTTTTTTAATCATGTTGTCCATGCTCACTGACCTGACATATTTAGACTACTTAACTAAAAAACAGATTTTAACATTTAAGAGTCATAGAGCACTGACATCAAAAACACAGCTAGAGCAATGCCCACTCAGACATCATAGTCACATGTATTTACTTGTGGCCAGTAGAAATTACATGTCCCTTGTTATGCAGCTGATGGCAAACAGAAAGAAAGGAAAACTGACTTACCTGTGAGACTTAAGTATCATTTAAACTGGAAGAGGCTCAGTTAAACCACTTAAGGGAGCCTCTATGATTTCTTACCATGAGCGTTCAAGGGCAAATCATAACTATGATGTACACCAACAAACCACCTTTGTGTATCAAATCATAAGCTTCTATGGATCTCCGGAGTCAACATGGACTGCTAGATCATGGAATCTCCTATTTCTTCTTTACCATCACAGTCACAGAGCGTAAAATCCTTCCAAGTATAACCTCCTCGTAATGGAGTCTGCAGCCCTCATGTTTCCTCAAGTGGATCCTCATGATTCTACAGGTCTGAGACTGGATTATGCCACTAGTAGGCCTTCTCCTTTAATGTCTAAATGATACTCCCCATTCACATGTAGTTACTAAATCTACATTTTCCAGGGAAATCACATGAGCTTTCAAGTCTCTTTGAAAGCCTTCTCAATTCAAGCTATAACTGGAACACAAAAAGCATGCCAGCAGTGCAAGCCTCAATGGGACACTGTGCATGCAGAATGCATACCAGGACTTGCCCTTCTGCACTGAAGCTTCTAAGTCAATCAAATTCTTCACTAATGCATTACAAAAAGTTCTGTATCCTACAAAAAAAGATATTACTTAGAAAAAAAAAATTGCAATCTGGAGCTACCTGTTTGCTAAATATCAATTCTCCCCCAGGCTTCCTGTCTTTAAGAAAATTGCACTCCAGAACTCCTCATGTTGCAAATTCTCTGCTAGACTGTGAACAGCAACCTGTATAATTCAACACAGACTGCTGAATTCGATTGTGAAGAATCAGAAATGCTTCCTCTCCCAGAAAAAGTATTCTCTTATTCCCTGATGTGCCCTGTATTTGAAAGAACAAGTCACTGTCCCCAAAAGACTCAATACGAACAAGTGCAAATGAACAAAAGTTCAGAACAGTGAAGTGACTGCTAATTCAGCAAACAAATTAGAAGTGCACCGGTTGCCTGCCCACTCCTATTCTATAGGTTCCCTATACCAGGTAGTTTTGAAGACTTCAGAAGGAAGACCCTACACTAACAAAAAATAATATCCTGACACTGAAGTCCTACAGATGGTAAGAAGTAGCAACAGTCTGGCAGAAAGTTTGGCAAATATCTTCTCAGTGCCACCAGATCCTATGCACTTCTGTGTATATTTTTATTTAAAAAAAAAAATCTTGTAGCTTTACATGGAAGCCATGTACTAGATAAACAATAGCTGAAGGGAGTAAAAAAACTTCAGTTCTGACTTGATTAATATTTCTCCTGTCTCCATTTGAATGGGGTTTTTTTACGGTCTTAACTTCTCATAGAATTTCATTCCCATCCTATTTTCAAAGTAAATCACAACTTCCAACAAGACCTAAAGTGTGTAACATTACTTTTTCTAACTATCAACCCAATTGCTTTCTCCTCTCAAATTACATTGTAAACATAGCTTAGGGTGATATCCCTGGCTTTTATCCTGCCAAGCTTTCTTGTAAGAGAACTGTAAGCTCTCTCACAAAGAGAGATTACACAGCGTCTGTGATGGTACATGTCCTACTAAGAAACTTATCTGCTGATGAACTCTGATCTGTTAGTTAGATATTTCTTATGCCTTATGTCACAGTAACAAGGAAAAGTAGCACCTACTTCAGTGTTAACAAATCCAATTATTTGCTAAGGCCTGTTTTCTAGCAATTGTCAGAGGTCTGTTCCTTGTAACTTATGCTGACAATTATTTCTGTCCACTTGTATTCACTTACTGCTTCTCCTTGTGTTTATTCTATGCGTAATATCTTTCTCTTGTGATGATTATATTTTTTACTGACTTTTTCTTAGTATTTACTCTGGTAACTGAGTTCCAAAGTGCAAGTTCAGTCGTGCAAGTGGATCAAAGAAAGTACTAGTTTTCCCTCTCTGCATGTAGCCTTGTACAGCAAGTAGCTGATAAATTTAGCCAGATTAGGTGGTATGACAGAAGTGAGTGGGTTTTTTTTAGGAACCATTTGTCACATTACCTTTAGAATCAACATTACATCTGTAGGAAACCTAAGCCTGAAGGCTGATCCGCGGCTTTCTAAACCCACCCAGTCTATTTTCTCTACTCTGCATCCCCTGCAGGGAATGTATACCTCCCACATTGTAAAAAGCTGATGCGGTTGACAGGAAAGCCTATGGGATAGCAAACGCAGCTTCAAAGTTTTCTATTAAGAAAGCCTTCAGTTGCTCTCTGCTCATTCTTCTTGAAAGATATCCCCTTGGGCCACTGTAGTTCTATTGCTAAAGATTTAACTGATGATTCCACAAGAGAAATGGAAATTCTGTTACATAACGATATACCATATATTTTAAAAAGACACTGTAACAGTTAAAATAACATACTCTACTCAGGCTTTCCTCCAACCTCCCTTTAAGAAGATGTACAACTGATGCATCAGATTCAGCCTCTTTCATCCGCTGTGTTTAGCCCCTTCCTCGACTACATGGGTTGCTTCCTTGAATACACATAACACCATGGAGAAAGTACCATTCTGAGTTTGTCTCTGTTTAAAAAGAAGTAGACTAGGGACTATGAAGAAGTAATTCACAAACCATTCTTTGTTTCAGTCTGTAAGAGCAGGGAGGTTGGCACTATCCTGCCTAAGTCACTCACAAGGCAGCACCATACTTTCGGGTGTGCTCTGCTTCAAGTAACAGGCAAGTACTTTGCTGGGCACAGAAAGTTACTTCTGCATTCCACATCTGCCTATGTATGTTATGCATTAACAGGTCCAGTCACACCACACAGAATCTCTGGCACACAGCCTTTCCATTCATTATATGCAACAACCCAGTGAAGAGGTTGCACACCAACTACTTGGATTTTTGTTGAACAACACACACCCCACCTTACACCAAAGTGTAACGCAGTCTACTTGAAAACACTTACTTTTGTTTTCTCTTGCTCAGAAGCCTCCAGGTTTAATAAGTCATTTCAGGTGTAGAAAATATAGAGACACCCACTTCAGTGCGAGATGAAAGGACAACTGTGTTCATTCCTTCAACTTTCAAACAAGATTTGACTTTTGTGCTGTAGCTGGCTCCTGACAAGAACAGAATAGGTAGAAAGACATTGTTAGCGCTGCCAGAACATTTCAATTGACATTACTTCAAAAAAGCCAAAACCAAAACAAAAAAAACAAACCCACAAACTTCAGAAAGGAAGTAAAACCCCAGAATAGTTGCTACTAAAAACATTCTAGAGAAAGGAAACAAAGAGTACTAGTTCTTTTTATGTTTTATCTTGTGTTGGGAGGCTTGGCATCAAGTAGTTGGAACTAAGAAGAACTTTCCCTTCTAAAACTTTAAGATACAGTTTTTAAATGTTTCTAATGATCTTACACGGACTTTTAACCATGCTTATGGTCCCCATACATATTTGGGCATCTTTTTGCACAAGTTAAGCACTTCCTCTCTCATCTCTTCCCAAAAAATACTGCCATCTGTTTCTTTTCCCATATAAATTCAGGAATTACTTTCATATGAAAGCTGCTATGTAACTTGGCAAAGTCAGAAGGAATAGACCATGAAGCAAAACTTATTTTAACCTGATTCAAGTTCTTAGAAAAATTAGTAGGTTGTCTTCTTTAAAAGAACACACACAATATTAAAGATTTACAGTTACTTCTCATTAAATTAGTCCTGCATTCTAAATTAACTGTTGTTAGTTAACACTGTGACTCTACATATCAGGAACACATTAGAGTTTGTTCAACCTCAGTGATGCTACAAGCTCATCTCTTTGACAAGTACTTCATTTGGAAGCTTCTTTCTGACCAAGCATAGAAGAATAAACAGTGCAAAAAGGGAAAATTCTGCATTTTATTGAAAACACCTCTATATCGCATCTCTTGTGACACTTGCCACAAATGAAGCTACATATAGCCCCCAAAGTTCTGTGTGTTAAGGCTCATTGCGCTTACCAGCTTTGTTAATAACGGTATAGCCTAACTTTATTAACCATGCAAACTACAAACTAACATTAAAAAGAAAACTATAACAGGAAAGAGGTTCTGGGTTTGCAGTGCTAATCCTTTACCATGAGATACCTGCCCTCCAAATCTGGTTAATGATAAACAAATATATGACTAATAGGGTGCAATGAGCACAATACTGCACCAAAAGAGGTATTATGCACTAGAGCCAGGACACTTTTTAAACATAAACAGTTTTGGCTAGTACCTACCATGACAAGTCAATCCACAGGCCAACTGCAAAACACTTGTACCTACACAGTTTTAAAACTGAATTTGCCTATGTTGCTTTCTATAGTACCAAGAAAAATGGGGCTT
Organism: Pampusana beccarii; assembly: GCA_013399365.1. Taxonomy (NCBI): domain Eukaryota; kingdom Metazoa; phylum Chordata; class Aves; order Columbiformes; family Columbidae; genus Pampusana; species Pampusana beccarii. The sequence continues at coordinate 258,782 of VWYH01009373.1, forward strand.
TTTGTGAAAAGCAAAAAAGCTAATGCCCTTCTTATGCTTTTACTTACGTGTACAGCAGAAAAAAACAAACACAAACAAACACACAAACAAACAAACTACAGATCACACAAAGTAGCAATTATACATTTTGACTGCCATAGCACGAAGACCATCAAGCAGAAACAATCTATCATCTTCAAGAGTTACTTCTTGTTCTAAATCAACTAAAAACATTTCCTCGGAAATGGAAGGTTTCAGCTTTTCAGCCGTGAGCACTGAAACAAGCCACATGCTTCAGAACAAAATTTAAGCCAGTCAGAACGGGCTTAAAAATCTGAAAGCGAATAAAGAGCACTCCGAATATTTTCATATCACCGGAGAGAATTCCTTTTCTCAGGAAAGGTAAAAATCTCAGCTCAGAGGTGTCTTTGCTAAGCCGTGCCGCTGGCCGTGCCGCTTCCAGACTGATGCAGCACATCGGGGCCGGGGCCGAACGGCAACAAACGGCCCCGGCAGCGAGTCCCGCAGCCGCAGGGCCCCGCCGGCCGCCACAGGTGCCTCCGGGCAGGGGCTGCGGGGCTCCCACTGCAGCAGGAGGGGCCCTCACAGCAGAACCCCCGAGCTACCCGGGAGGCGAAGGGGCAGCGACGGGGGACGCGAGAGCGGCCGTGCCCTGAGGGGCTGGGCCGGAGGGAAGGCCCGGGCCGGCAGCAGCCCCCGCCTGGGCACAGCGGGGGGGTGGACGGGAGGAAAGGATCCCTGTGGCGGGGAGAGGCCGGGGGTGCGGGGACAGGAGTGGAGGCCGCCGGGGTAGCCCCGCTGCCCAGCCCGGCCCCACCGACACTCACCGGGACGCCGCCGCGGGCCCGAATGCGGCGCCGAGCGCTCCCCGCCCCGCGCGGGCCCACCGCGCCCGATCACGTGACCAGCCGGCGCCTGCTCCACCCCGCGGGGCCGCTCCCCGGGGGCTGCCGGGAGCTGTAGTCCGAGGGGCATGCCGGGAGTTGTAGTCCGGGGCCGCGGGGCATGCCGGGAGCTGTGGTCCGGCGGTGTCACCAGCACCTTCCCTCGCAATCGGAGCGTTCCTAAACGAAACAGCCGGGAAAAAGGGAGGGGAAGAGGAGCAAAACGCGGCACATGCGTCCGGTCTAAAGCACATCGATGGTCAGTCAGCGGCCATTAACGATTAGAGATATCCCAGCAGCCCAAACCTTCCGGGCGCTTATTGACTACAAAAAAACCCTAATAACTAAAATAATTAGGGATGCAGATGTCATGAGGATTATTAATGTAAGTTTAAAAAAAAATAAAACCCACCAACAACAACCAGAACGAAACCAACAAAAACACCAAAACACACACACGAAACCCAACAAACAAAACCAAACAAAATAACAACTGCAACAACTTTATAAAATGGCGCGTTTCTGCCGCACCAAGAGCAGCTGTGTACATCCAGAGGTCAAGGTGGTGATTCGGAAACTGCTCGCTGATTCTACATGCACTCAGGAAAAGGGGATTTGCGTATTATAAAACATTTTTGACGTTATAAAATGTATTTTTGAGTTATAGAACAACTGTGTCCAGCTTCTCCAGTGGTGCGGCCAGCCCCGACTTGTTCCCTGTCAGTGGTGCCTGTCCCTGCTCTCAGGACTGGATGCCAGAGAAGAGCTGATCAAAGAAAAAAACAATAAAGAAAACAATAAAAAGTAAAAGTAACCTTGGGCTCTTTCATGATGCCAAGCAATTAGGAACTTCGTATTTTGTTTAACTCAGATCTCACAGCTCCAGCAGTGCCACCTTACGCCGGCACGGTGCCAGCACCATCTCCTTAAGGAGGAAGATCATCACCTGCCAGTTTGCAAGTGTCAGACCGACAACCATTACCTCTGCTGTTCCATATCTTCCTTAAAAAGTCTTTCTCCAGTTTGATTTTGCCAGTTGTTTGTCGTGTATGAACAAATAGTTACACCGTCTGAAGAGCTGACTGAGCTAACGGTGCTTTGAGATGAACCATGCGTTTGTACCAGACAAGATCTACTTTCAGAAGGGGCCACAAGGTAATAATTTTAAAATTAATTTTATTCATTACTTTTAAGAGTCTCCTCTAGTATCAACGATTTACACTTAGAATTCCAAAAACTTTAGAAAATCAAAACCAAAATACACGAAGGAGTTGGGCTGGTGCCTCTTACGATGAGAAAATTGTTTCTGGAGTAAAAAATATTTTTCTACAATAAGCATGATGAAGCTGTGTGTTTTACATTGATAGGCAGCAGAAAAAAGCAGTGAGCAAAAGGAGGTGAAATGTTAGTTCACCTCCATCATGCAGGCAAACTTGTCCGTTGTCTTCCAGAACAATATACCTTTGCTTCTGGCATCATCCTTTCAGTAAAGACTAGCTAGAAAAATCACTGATGAGATTCTGGAGACCTGCTTTGCTTGATTCAGTGTGGTACATCCAACTGTAAACCATCAATCGACGTACTGGTTTATATACGTATTTATACCTATAGGTATACATTTATTGTTCTACGTATATGTGTGTGTTTACACACAGAGGATCCTTCTTATTTGATCATTCATTCAAGGTTTGATTCAGATCACATTTTAAAGCTTTTCTCTGACATAATGAAAACCAGAAAGATTTTTTTTTTTTTTTGGTGTTACTAATTTCTGACTAATTTCTGTCTCGGATCACTAAAAATGCTCTCACAAATTTTGTTCCACCCTTTGGTGACTCTGTGCTCTCCCTTTTTTTCCTCCTACACTTCTAACCCACCTAGTGGCACATTTTTTAGGGACTTCTTACATGCCTTCCACCTTCCAGCAGATATTAACTTTGGGTCGCTCCTCTAGTGACTCCACATTTTATCCTCAGATAAAGTGTGCTACAATCAGAGTTCAAACAATAATTCCTGCACAGATTTTTCACATCTATACCCCTTCACTGCTGATTGGCACGCATTCGTAACTAAGCTCTCAGCTTATGTCTCTATCACCTTCTTATGACTGTTCAGTGGGACTTTACCTCCTCCTGCCCCGCCAGTCCCACACCTGCGTGGTCAGATGCCTGAAGAGGATGTGAACTGCAAGAAGCGTGCTTTGATTCACCTGACCGATGATTCACCTGATGGCTATTTGGATCTGCAAGAGCATATGTTATTAAAGTTGTATGTATGAGTGGGGTTCTGGGATGTTTAGGCTGTCTCAGTATTTCTGAGCCTGGTCCTTGTTCTTTTGTATTGCAGCATATGGTGCCTGGGTCGTAATCAGCCCAGACAGCACACAAACAGTCCAGCCTCCAATCCCTGGACCATCTGGATAGAAACTGGTTAATTGACAACCCTAATGTCATTTTAAGCTCAGTGTAGTTTAAATAGCATCTCTTCTCCCACAAGTACTCTCTACTTTATCTATTACACTATTATCTGCCTCTATGTAATCATCTTTGACTCAGACCTTTCCTTAGTCCTTTATGTTCAGAATGTATCTAAGTCTGTCCATATCACTAAAACTCCCATCTTCTCAAATCTCAATTACTGCAACATCCTTTCCTCTGGCCTTGGAAAACATAACCTTGTCTTGCTCATACTTATTGAGAAAGCTTCTACAAAGACCATTTTTCTTAGTCTGTCATTTTCACCATGTTACATCTCTCTTTTCATCCCTCTGTTGGCTCAGCCTACTCTATCATGTCGATCCTTACCTACGGGTCTTTGCTTTGAAAAGCCTCCTTAGCCTGTCTTCACCTCACTTGCCATTTCCATTCACCACTGAGATCTAATTGCAGCTCCAGTCAGCTCGCAATGCCAGTTTTCACAGCCCACTTGTAACACATTTAAACAGCTTCTTTTGTGTATGCTTTTGGCTGCCTTTTATTTCCAAGGATTCTATAAACAGGCCAGAAGTTACAGATTATTTTTCTTCAAAATTCTCCTTAAAAATTTTCTTTCCTGCAATGCCTATGATACAGTGTCACATTTCTTTATGCTGCCTCTCCTGCCCGTATTCCTCAGTGCTCTCATTTTATACTTTGTAAAGCCCTCAGGGCAGGCCCATCCTTTGTGTTGGTGCTGATCCATGATGGGGTCTTGTAGCACTACAGTAATACAAATAATAAATACAGACGTGGAACCAAGATGCCAGGGAGAACCTAGGTATTATGAGATTGAAGACAACAAAGTGCAATTTGGGAACATAACCGTACCTGATAATAATAATAATAATAACTTGTTTTCCTACTATTCTGGAAAGCAGGGGAGGCAAAACTAAGTGGAGGTGGGGAGTCTGCATCTTTAAATCAAGCCCATAGGTCAAGTTAAAGGTGATTTATGTCTATATACTGCGCAACTATTTTCACTTGGTTATAGTTACTGTTGTGACAGATGAAATGGAAAAGCCAATGTAGTGTTAAACGTATCATACATACATAGGTATGTCTGTATTTTCACTTGTGGACTTTTTTTTTTTTACTTTCATGAGTTAGATATTTGAAAAGATACATCAGTGACTCTTTTGCTTTTCTAGCACTGTGCCATTTACACCCCTTGTTTCCTGTTATTGTCCTTTGTTTGCTAACTTGATGTTTATTTTTGTCTCTGCTAAATAAAGACTGACAGATTTAATTCGTTAAGCTGTACTTTAAGACCTCTTTAACCTATTTCTATCTAGCTTTTCCCTCAATTAGCCTAATCATTTCTTTATCAAGTAACACGTTACCAAATAAAACACCTAGAGCACCCTAAAAAAGAATCTGCCCCTTGCTGCTTGACTCGCAATAGCAATAAGGTGAGTTTTACAAGAAACTTGTTGTATTTTTGGATCCTGCGGCTCCCAAAAGCTGGAAATAGCAACTGTATTTTGGGAAGAATTTTCAGAAACACTGACTGAATGTGCATACTTGTTATTGTGAAATCAGGCAGATGCTACCTTTCAAATACCTGGGTTTTGCATGCACAGTACTGCTGTCACCAAAACCTGGCACATGGCAAACGAAACATACATATACATATATATGTATATATATACGTGTATATATATATATATACACATGCATCTGCTGTGAGTCATAGACAGACGCCTCCTGTTAGATGCTGATTCTTTGTCTTAAAAGACAGAGAAAATCAATATCAGGTACTTGCTGATTCTATAGTTAGGTAGAAAAAAACTCCATTATATTCTCCATGCAAATATTAGAAGTAGTTAGTATGTTTTATTTGAGAAATAGCTGCATTTCACGGGAAGGCAGACTCATTCTCACACGTATCGTACCTAATTTGCATAGTAAGGAAAAGGTTTCAAGAGAATCGGAATTAATTTGGATGAAAAGAACCAAACAAATGGAAGTCGGTAATATCCACTGAATTACCAGAACTGTTAGTGGAATAAATTTTAGTACCATCAGAATAATGCCCCATATTAAGAGAAATGGAAGAAAATCCTCTTAAATAGCACACAAAGGAATAAGCTTCTAGTACACTTACATGTAAATTGCAATAGAAAGTTACCTGTTAAATGTGTAAATACAGCTCATAAAACAGAAGGACCTTAAAAACTAATACCTGCTGAGTGCTTTGCTTTTGCTCTGTGCTCTGAAGTTCTCTGAAGGGCTCAGTTTTCATTCAAATCCCGAAAGAACTCCAGTGTCACAGGGCAGCTGAGGCTACAGCAGGGAAGTGGTTAAAGTTAAAATACCTCGTAAAAGCTTAGCATGTTGGCATCAAACCGTTTTATCCACATAAAAAAACCTGTGTAAGATGGACCCCCCAACACCCTCCTTCTATTGTCAAGGTCCACACATGTACAACTTAAACTACGGTAGTGTTCGAATCACTTAAAATTCAGCATTTAGGAATCATTTTAATCATGCCAATAAGCGCAACAGAGATGGGCTGACAGAACAGATTTTGCTTGATTTCCTTGATAGTATTTGGTGTCATATTGTCAACGGAAGTGACTACTTACACAGGATAGGAAACCAATGAGTTGGCAAACTGTTCCAGGCACTGCTACCCACCAGGGCTTTTCTGAATTCTCTCTCTAAAGCCCAGCTGATCCATTAATTCAGAAGAAGATCTGAATTCACAGGTGCTGGTGATGAAGTTCAGGTTGGATTCAAGCCTGTATCAGGAGAGGCTGCCAGTGCATAGCTAGACGAGCTGAGAATATGGTTTCTTTTGGGTTCTCCAAAGCTCATACTTTATTGATTTTGCTCTAATTCAAATTTCCCCTGACTACTTTTTGTAGGGAAAATGGATCTAATCTTGTTATTCTTTATAATAAAAGAGAAAACATACCACCATAGCCAGTTTGCCTAAATATGTCATGGTGGGGAGAAGAGAAACTAGGCTTCAGATACAGTTTTCTTTAACACTGTTCAGAAAATAGCCATTTATTAGCTTAAATGGTTCAAACCAACTGGCATTTGTGGTGTTAGCAGGTGTCTTCGCTGCAGCAGCCCATGAAGGTTTTCCTCTTAACCCCAGGGGGACCTGGGATCATTCCCATGTGATTGAAAGAGCCATACTGCTGTGGATTAACCAGCCTGGCTCCTCTTTGCACTCTGGTGACTAGGAGAAAATAATTTCATTATGAAGCAGAATTTCTTCAGTTGATCTAATGAGTGAAATGAAACCCCTATCAGCTCTGCAAAATCACTGAGACAAGTGGGGTCCTTGGAAGCCCTGAATATCATATCAGATGCTGATACAGGATTCTTCAGACAATTAGCAAAGCTTCAAGCAGCCACCTGAAAGAAATAATGGCTTTTATTGGAGCTAATGTAGTAATTTCTTCCATGAAGCTTCTCGTGAATAATTCTTGCTGGAAAAATTGTACATGATTTCTTTTCATTTATATTTTAATGCAATTTATTATACAACAGCGACCTCTGTTCAGGGTTCAGAAGATCAGAGTACTTACAGTAATCTTCACAGCACTTTGTATCTCCAGCTACAGCTTACATTCACAGCATGAAAAGAATAAGAAGTTAATGTACCAAATCAGAAAGTCTCAGTGTGGCAGTGTTAATCTCAGTGTTGAGTTATTATTTATTAGTAGTATTATGGTAGCGTCTAGAGACCAGGGCCTCATTGTTTTGGGCACTGCATAAAATACACAAAGAATATGTTTACTGTCTAGAATAGCTCACAGTTTAAGTTTGGGGATGTGGACAAGAGGTACTACAGCTATCATTACTGCCACAGCCAGAGGCAAAACTCTTTTCATGCTTATTGTGGATGCTGACACCAGGAATAAAATTACCTACTGACAGACAATTAAAATGAAAACATTATTATGGAATCAGACCTCAAGGTGCAAGAAGATGAAAAGAGCTTCCCTGCCTGATTTCACGCCAGGCCAAGCACAGTTGCAGATGGTGTCTTGCTACACTCTTGGGTACATTAACCATCCATAAGAAGCTCAAGAGGTGTCAGGCATTTGAGCTTCTAAGCCAGTCGATCATGGAGATGTCTGCAAGATGAAACTGTGGGTAAGATGGTGAAGCAGTTACATATCCCTGTGGGTTAGAGAGTACTGGAAAAGCATGCATCTGTGATGGTGGATCTATACACGGCTTAACATGTTAGCTTTTGGCATAGCAGCTGGAAATGTGGGTATGTTTTCTAGCTTTCACACTGGTAACCATTCCGAGATTCAATGACCTTTCTTTGCTACCTCTAGTAAATAATGTTTGGCTCCTCTATGTTGAATGCTGTATTTATATCACAACTCGCTTCTAGGCAGTTTCCTCTGAGAATGAGTCTGATGCAGTCATTTCTGTCTGTGCCTGGGCACCCCCCCACTAGATGATTTTGAACTGTTGGTTAATGGTACCAAATACGAAATACAATTGGAGTTTCAAGATAATTAACTTTGACAGAGTAAACAGCCAGAGAGAATGGGGTGAGCATCCAAATACTCACCAGTTCACCTCTTACAACCTTGGATTCCCATCAGCCGTTCTTTACAGCTAGACACGGCAGTCCACAGATTGTCATCATGTGTGTGCAGGACTATGCGAAGAAAATAAAGGAAATGTATAGGTGTGTGAGGAGATATATAAGAAAACAACGAAAAAAACCCCAAACAAAACCCAAAAAAGCATCCCTTAGTTAAAAAGTCAGAATGACTATAAATATCAGATCTGTAAGAAATTGCTTCCACTGTTTGGGGGCAAAACTGGCTAAGTAGCACACTGAATCTGAATTGGGAATCCAAGAACAGATACCCTCCTGGAGTGCTTGTGTAGCTGAACAGCACGAACTCAGTCTCTGAGTGGCTGCAAATAACTAAAAATGCACACGAACTGTGAGACACCAACAAAACACTAATTTTCCAGGTAGGTTCAGAGCATGCCCTGAAATTCATCGGTGTAAAAACTCACTTCCCTTTTCAGCAAGGGACTGTGTTCTCAGTCACTCAAGCAGCAAACCTCAGCCTGTTGCACCTCAGCATTTACAAGTATTTCGTTTAAATTTTTCTTCGGATGCTCCATCACTGAACACAGGCAGTGGGAACTGCTGCTTTTGGCCTGGCAAGGGCAGCTGTAGGCTCATGTGCTTCGTGGGCCTGTGTTGTGTGGGGAGCGGGTGCTGCAGGAGGCTGCTGCGGTTCCGGAAGACTCTTGGATCTCATTGACGAAGCAAAGACATGGGACTAATAATACTACTTGGCACTTGGACAGTCCTAGCTGCTCAAAGCACTTTATCAGTGTTAACCAATTACCCCTCAAACTATCTCTGTGGAAGAAGGGCTATCTCGATTTTATGGGTAGGTAAACTGAGGTGCAGAGCTTGGCTGGAACACTAGCAGCCTCTGATTTTCAGTGGCGAGCACACCACTGGGCTAGAACCCTCAGCAGAAGAAGGAAAGGGCTCTGCAAGGAAGCAAGGGGGCATCCCATGGCAAATCAGCTGTGCAGACCCACCAACCACACTCCCAGCTCTCTGCTAACAGAGACATCATTATATTTCTGTGTGTTCTGGCCTGAGCACAGGCTCTGAGGGAGGTGACCATGCGACAGGATTTGAGGAAAGGTCATCTCTGTGGAGAGGGATCACTTGAGGCCACAAGTGGATTCCTAGCCGTAAAATCTATCTCCAGTGCATTTGTGCACCCTCTCTCCCTTCCTCTCCCTCCATCCTTCATTCCAGGTTGGCCCCAGATGATGTTACATTCACGGCAGTCCTGCTTTGGTGTCTAGCTGCATCCAGCCTGGCATTAGCTCGGTGACGCTGCACCATGCTACGCAGAGCAGCACCGCTCCCCAGCCCACGCGGGCTGCTCCCCATCTGAATGTGTGTCCATTGTCCTGCTTCCTCTGGAGATGGATCAGAACTCAGATCTGCCCCTTTTCTCCTGCTCGATCCCCACAGGTGCTCTCTCCCCTGCTAGTTGTCTGAGTACTCACTGCATTAGTGTGGTTCACCATGAGATGCTACTACCTGATTTCAAACACAGGCCATAAGTGAAAACGCCTTAGCAGAGTACAGATCTGAAGGTCTGAAGCAGAAGCAGGGCTGCACCTGCTCTTCATGATGCACAAGCGGCACTTTCAAAGAGTTTGTTGGTAGGCATATTGGCCTAGAATAGTGACCCACTCACATTTTCACCTGAGCCCAAGCCCCTCTGGCCGGGCAAGGTGTGCCACGTCCCAGAGCTGGGAACAAGGTGCTGAGTAAAGCAAGCACCTTGCCCAGAAGACAGGTGAAATCCATGGCTCACCCTCCTCTGCCTACCTGCCTGGCTGCATGCTCTCCCTGGCTGGGATGAGCCAACTGGCTCTTGAGGTTGGAAAATTAAGACACCAAAGGGCCTGACTCATGGTCCCATTTTGCACACAACAGGCCGTACAGAAACAACCAGCTTATCCTCCCAGATCTGTGAAACAAAGTCCAAAACTTGTGCACAGCAACTGACAGTAATGCAACACACTGGCCGTGAGACAGGGCTGCCAGTCCTGCTTAAGTACACTTGAAATATCCTACTGGTGTCTGCCTGCCTCATTAGGTGCTTAAATATCTTTGGGATTCGAGTCCTGAGCATTTTGTGCCTCACAGTCCCCCACTGCTAATGGACATCATCAACTATCCTGAAAGGGCACAGGAAAAAATATATATATTTATTAAAGATTGTGAGGCTCAAACAGGGAGGGAGAGATGGGGTAGTGGGAACCACTTAGGCAAATAGTATAGCCAGCTAATAGGTGAAAGAGAATAATAATTTATGGGCTGAGAAGAGGAAAGGAACACAGGTCCTGGTCTGCGAGGTAATTCTGTTTCCCTGGCTGCCATACAAAGCCAGCAGAACTGACAAGGAGCAGTCTGTAAACTTGAAACAAAGCATGTTTCTGCAGCTGGATGGAGTCAAACACAGCTCGATATTAGCAAAGAAAAAAAGAGATTTCACAACTTTATAGCTTCAGGCTGGTTTCCCCTCAGGGAGTGAAAATAGACCAGTCTCCCCATCTCCTGCATCTGCCCCGGGTCTTGTCTGTCTCAGCCATACATCAAACAGCTCCAGGATGTGAAACCAAGCAGGGTCAGCACCCGGGTCCTTTCGCTCCTTGAAAAGGGTTTAAGACAACATCAGAATAATTAAAGTGTCCTTTTTGATATAAATCTGACTTTGAGCTTAAAATGACATTTCTTTTTTCTTCTCCAACCAAATTGTTTAAATCTCAGCCATTAAATTGCAGCATCGTAAACCCTGATAAGGACAAAAACCATGTGATGCACACAACCCCGGAGCCTCCCACTGGTTTCTGTCTCTGATACGTGTGAGACCAGCAGCAGGGTTCAGCCACACAGCAAAGGGCCTTTTGGGCTGTGGGGACAGAGCATTGCTGTAGCAGTGACACACAGCCATGACGCAATCCCCACCACTGTCACGCAAACCTTGCGAAAAAACAAAAAAATTTCCACCATCCCTACATCCTGAGCCCAGGAAAGCAAAGAAATTGAGCTCCGTGTCCTCACCACATGCATGGTCATGGCTGCTTGGCTACACAGAGGGCACAGAGCCCAGCACACAGAGCCCAACACCAACACGCGCAGCTCAGCACAGGCAGCACGAGCCCTCGTTGGGCAAACAGCTGCTTTGGGCAGAGCAGGGATAAAAGCCAAGTCCCAGACCTGCCGCGTAAGGGGAAATGGATTAAGACATGTATGAAACAGCATATTTGTTCTGCACAGTGCTACAAAACCATCAAGGGAGCAGGGAGGGAGCAAAGAAAATGGCTGTGATTAACTACACCTCTACCGGTTTCAGCCTGGCTGCTTTAATAAGGTGCCTTTCCCTGGTTTTATGCAGAATTGTACACAGGAGGCCTCTTGACCAGCCAGAGTCTTAAGTTCTCAGTAACTCCTGCAGCTGCCAACAAGTACTTGTATTTTAGCTTGCCCAGGAGAGACCCTTATTGGTATTTAAAACACACCATTCTCCTCCAGACTCTTGGCTTTAAAAAAAAAAAAGATAAAAATTGCTATATATACAGCAGGGAATAAAAGGTGAAACAGGCAGTCATTTGGCATTATGCACCAAAACCTGAGCTCAGCCTGAATAGCTGGCTGGGCAGATGTGCCAGGGCCAGCCGTGGCCCCAGAGCACGGGCCACCTGCCCGTCACGGCAGACGCGGCAGCAGAGGGGGCAGAGCTGGCCGCCCGCCCCCACGCCTCCCCTCGCCCTCGCCTGCCCTGCAGCCAGGTGCCAGCGCGGGGCAGGCCCTCTCCTGGGACCACCGGGCACATCTGCACCGTGTCCCCCGCAGCACGGGGCCATCAGGGCAGGACCAGCAGGCGAGTGCCAGCCTCCTGCCAGGTGCTTGCTCTGGCTCCCGGGCTGGTGTAAATCAGGGGTTACGGGGCTGCAGGCAGCGGAATAGCTCCTGATTTACAACGTCCTACACAAGAGGAGAACTTGACCTTACACTTCAACATCAGCGCAGCTTCCTTTGTTGAAAGCTTCTTAACCAAGACATGTAATCAATCCTGGAGAGCCACCGAGCAGCAGAGCTCAGGTTCTGCATAAGGCTCAGCTTCCCAGGGAAATTGTCTGATCCAGGCTCGCATGACATCTATTCCTAGGCGCTGTCTGCATGCTTTCTGAGCGTGGTTTTCTGTGTTGCCTTTGTCAAAAATGTGTTGCTTTAGATTAATACAGTCCACAAGGAGAATTTTTCCGTAATAAGTCTGACTTACCTATGCTACTAACCTTTCAGACAGACAGGCTTTTTGTGAGCTCAGGTCTTTCTTTGGAAATTCTGGCCTTTATAGGCATTTGATGTTATTTTAGAATCTAAGAGGAAAAGCTTACTGCCTTACCTCTGTTTTCATGGCAGTAATTATGAGGGCAGTCTGGTGACGTAACTTGTTTGGGAAATAAATGATAGCTTTCAACAGCAAGTGCTGTCAGACACTTGGTTCCTTGTAACTATTTTAGAAATCCAAATTCAATTTGCACTCCACAGCACCAGATGCTTCTGTTACTTATGTTTGTGTAAGTCCCGTGCTATACTGCTGCCTTCAGACCTACCCCATGTTTACACCGCCTGCGAGGCAGCAGAATTTGGCTCATGGTGTAAGTCCATCTATGCCTTGTGGTGTGATCTGGTAGTCCAGTAAATGCAATGGGAGAACCGTACAGATGTATTTAGTCTTACTCCCTCACCAGTTGTAACTATTCACCTTAGTGATACAGACTACGAAAGCAAAGGTAGGATCAGACTTCAGGTATTTTCACACTTTAAACAGGTAGAAGAAAATGGGAAGGCAAAGCACAGACAAAGGTTATTTTTTGCAGAATAAAATAGACAATTTCTTGTGATAGAGGCATTACCTCTTACAGCCTGACACCAACCAGAACCTCAGTGCTAGTGCTCCGGTTGCTGCAATGTTACCCCACGGTCACCGCACCTTCACCCTGCACACCCCTGCGCTTTGTGCTCCAGCACAAGCCGCCTGCTGAGCCGGGGGAGAGGCAGCAGCTCCCAGGCTGCAACCCAAGCAGAGCACCAGTCATAGCAGTTCTGTGCTAACCCCTCAAAAGATATGCTTAAGGATTAGCAGTTACAAAAACAACCAGAGAGAACACGATTATACTTAGCCCTGTTCTTCTTCCAAGTGTGACACAGTCGGGACTCCTGACAGAAGCTCTGTGGCAAGGAAGGATCATCGTTCCCTCTCGAGACGTGAGGACCTGGGATACAGAGAGGTGAAAAGCTCTACCAGCTCAAAAGCTAGACAAAAAAAAAAACAGAGCGAAAACAAGTGGGTACATGATAAACCATTTTCCATAAAATCTGTGGGAAACAGTTGGGTTTTGAAGACCCCGCAGTGTTTGTAACCCAAATTCTGCAGAACTGAAAAGCTGAGAGGTGCACCGGCACAAAACAAAGAATGAAAAGAGGGCACCTTACGATGTTTATTAATATCCTAAAGCGGAGCGTGTGGGCAGCAGCCTTGTCTGCCATGTGTGGCTGCCATGCTGTAACCCAGCGGGGCTCCAGCGCTGCTGGCTCCCAGACCTGTGGTCAGACCCGCAGCTCCGCGAAGCAGCAAAGCCCCGGCCGCAGCCAGCGCTGCTCCCGGCCCGGACACCGCTCACGACAGCAAAGCTGCTGAAACGGTGCCAGTTTTCATGGCCAAACAAACTCACCTTTGTCCTCGCCACAGACGAACGCAGAGGTATTTCTCCCCCTCTCTGCTGTCTGGAGGTGAGTCGGTGTTTCTGTCTCATTCAGACACTCGCTGAGTTTTACAGCCCGATTTGGGCGATTGTTTGGTGGGGCTGATTTCCTTTGCTGGAAAAACTGGCTCCTTTCCTCCTTGCCCTGGTTTCACGCAAGTATGTGCCATTCTTAAGATCAAGCTGGTTGGGAGCCAGTTCCCTTGGAGTCTCCTGCATGGCAAGGACCTGCCTTTGCCATCATGAGGCCACAGGGACCTCTGACAACATCTGGGGTGGTTGTGCTTAGGAGGGGTCTCCTCCCCACCTGAGCACTGGCAGCAGAGCTTGTATTCAACTGCTCTAAACCCTGACTGTCCCCTCCAATTTTTGACTTTTTGTCTTCTGCCATCCAGCTCCAGAGAAAAGATTTCTTGAAGGACCCACTCCAGGGTGAGGACAACCTTGGCAATGCTCCTCTCCAGCACGGACCACTCCGAAGGAGATCCCCCCAAGAGACGTCCTCAGGCTTGCCGTGCCCACACTGCGGCTGGCACAAAGAGCAGAACCGACACGTCTTCTCCACCAGCCCTAGGAAGCCGGGGCAGTGTCTGGTGCTGTTCACACAAGGCAGTTCTAGCTACAGATTCTATTTGTGCATTCATTTAAGATTGCTCAAATTTTCCTGCTTCTTCCTGCCCCTCCTGCCTGCCTCGCCTCCCCCAGGGCAGGCACCAGCTCTCCTGCCAGACGATTCCTGTGTCAAAGGAGTGACACGTGGTACCTGCCGCCTGGGCAGGAGTGACACGAGGTACCTGCCACCTGGGCAGGCATCGCTGAATGAGCAAGGTGGGACTGCACCTCAGCCCCCCAGCCCTCCTCACGGCTTTATGTTCTGATGGGACAAACGGTACCAGCTTTTAGAAACAAGAACCATAACCTAAATAAACGTGGTGCCATGCAAAATAAAACCCAACAGAGATTAATTTCACCTTCACTTATAATTAGACTGGAAAAGGAAAGTAAGCCCAAGAAATGCCATCTTAAAATAAAATTAAAGCCTGCTTCAATTCTTTGCCTAGCCCATTTCTTCTACTAACAGCACACAAGCATTTGTACATGTTATTAAATTGACGTTGTAGCATCCTGGACAAATCAAATTAATTCAAATATCTGCAGGTATGAAACGTTGTAGCTGAGAAATGAGCACATGAAGTATATGCAATTTTCCCCTGGCAGTTTATTATGGTATGAAGAAAAAAACATCCTGTGCTTGAAGCTGACGTTATATTACAAATGTATTGCGAAGTATGACATGACTATTAAAATATGATTACACAAAGTATGAACATTTTAAGAAGTTTACAGTACAGTGAATCTTTTATAAACAGACTCTTAAATATACATAGGACAACAGTAGCTGACAGAAAAACATCAAAAATTAACTATTAATGTTTATAGACTTTTCCCCTGAAAAAAAGTCTCACATTAAAACAGAAATTATGAAAAGCCTTAAAACCAGGAACAAATCACCTGTACACTACAAATATACATGGCAGAGGTGTGCAAGCCAGAGCTGCCTTTTCATGGAAGGGCACGGTCGGCAGGGAGGTCTGGCGGGGTCTGCCCAGCGCCTCCGCCCCAGCATCACCCAGTTCGTAGAGCGCAGAGCTCGCCCGCCCGCGATGCCCGGGCACACGCCGGGCAGCAGCTGTAACGTCACCAGCACACACGCACTGCAGGACAACGGACGACACGTTGTCAGCGTCAAACCGACCTGCTGGAGCGTATCACACCGAGGACCTGCCCGGGATATTGCAAATGGATCTCTGCGGGCAGATCTCCGAATGCACTGGGAGCCCAGATGGGACCTCCATACCGGAATCGGGCTGCGAGACTGAGCCACAAGGGAATCAGCAGCTCTTTTTATGGATTTTATGTTGTTTTTTTTTTTTTTAATGCAACTTTTCCATCTTTTCTCTTCATATGGGAGAACAGATGCCACATCTGATTTCTGCTTCGTCTGGTTGCAATGACACCCCTAGTTCATGTGTTAAGTTATGTCAAAAACATAAGTAGTTTATGCTGTAATACACAGTATTACTGAAACTAACAATATTATTTGCATATTTATAACAAGGTATAATGAAATCACTATAATAAAACCAAAAGTTATGCTATAGATTTATTTACAAACAGTCCAGCAAAGAAGTATAAATACTTCTACATTTAAGGTTTAGGAAAACATAATTTACAAAATATTCAAATATATACAGTCATCTGAAAAACTGCCAATATTAAACTTTGATGCAGGCAAAGAATTGGCTGAGTCTCTTCATTCTGTATTGAAAGAGGCAGCGGCTTCCGTGGGTTGTCTGCTGCTTTTCAAAAGTCACACCTATGTTTTTTACAACGAGACTGCTGCTCTCCGAGCTAAACGTGCCCAGAGCTCTGAGCGTGCTGTCCCAAAATGTCATCTATCATCGTCAGATTGTTCAACCACTCCTCGTCGTTGCTGCTGCTGTTCTTCATGAGGGAGTCGAGGAAGTCGGTGTCGCTGCAGTTGGCGGGCATGACGGAGCCGCTGTGCTGGGACACAAAGTCATACTGCGGCAGCTCGGCCGCCGCGCTCATCCTGGGGAAGGCGTCGGGTGGCTGGCCGGCCGGGTAGCTGGGCGGGCCAAGGCCCGAGGCAGGATTGAGCTGGTTAAAACTGGACACTCCTTGTGGCATTGATTTCATAACATTCATAGCTGGCAACGGTCCTCTGGTTAAACTGTGTCTCAAGTTCTGATTACTCATTGAGCTCAAGCCCTGGCCAGACTGCCCCATGCTCAGTTTTTGCATCTGTCTGACCTGGACGCCGGGAGCAATCTGATTAGGCGGCACGACAGGCTGCTGGGAGAACTGCTGACCCGGTGCGCTTGGCCTCACGCTCTGCTTGGAGAAGAGAGCGTTACCGGAGAACTGCTGCATGCTGGTGTCCATTTGGCTTTGATTTGGCATTCTCGGCACAGCGGTCGGCGTCCACATCTGGGCAGATGAGCTGGGGTAGACATTGGGGATTCTTGGCATACTCGGCTGCCTCAAGTGCTGCTGCGTTGCAGAGTGATTTGCTAAGGAACCAGAGCTGAAGCCTGCCATCGGCATCCCCGGCCGCACGGCAGAGTGGCTGTGTACTGTTTGGCACCCCGAGTTCATGCCCAGTGAGTTCTGGCTCGGCCGCAGCGGGATGTTAAAGTCAGAATTAGGTGGAAAAATCTCCTGCTGCTTGCCAGGGTTGTGTGGAATCATCACCACGGTCCCGCTGCTCTGGCTGGCGGTGGCCGGGGCCATGCCAGAGCCCAAGGAGCTCTGGAGCATGGCTGGGTTCGACGGCAGCATGCGGTGGTTGGGCGGAGGAGCCGGCATCACCTGGCTGCAGTCAGCGGCAAGGGGCTGCTGCACAGCTGCGTACAAAGAGACACGTTAACCCGTCAGCATACGCACACCCTGGAAACACGGCAGAGCCCTAAAAGGCTGCTGCTCCGTCTTCCTCTTTCATTACTTGGGCCTCTCCTCTGTGTTCTTTGTAACAGTTATTACTGGAGCGATAAGGAAACGGGTGAATCTCATGATATGTGATAAAATGTTAAATGCTTTTATTTCAGGGCAGAGAATCATTAAGCGGCCCGTTTTAATCAGAACCCAGGCCCTGGCTCCTTGAGGCTTTTCATAGCATGCCACTTCCCTCCTTACCTTGGAACTGATTTAATTGCTGAGCTGCAAACAAACTCCTCTGCTCAGATGTTACTCCCAGCATGTTTTGTCTTTGCTTTTCCTGGAAAACAAAGGGCATAACAGTCAAGCTGCAGTCTCTTGCAGACACTTGAAGTGTAGCCACTGTCATCATCAACAATCTCTCCTGTAACACACCCCTCTGACAAGACTCAGCCCAGAGAGTTCATTTCAGACCGGATATTAATTGCTCCCATGCCCCTTGTTGCCAAAGTGTCCTGACAACAGCCCAGCACAAGAAAGCGCCGCCTTCAGCAGGTGCTGTGCAGGCAGCCCAAGGGAGCTGGATGAACATGGAGACCCTTGTGTTCACCAGCTTACGAGTGAAGTGCAGCACAGCCAGAAGCTGCAGGAATCCTGGTGTCTCCCCAGTGTTTCTCATTCTGACTATTTGGACGTGTTCTCTGAAGTACCAGATCCAGGGACAAAAGGTGCCCAAAAGTGTATTAGTGAGCAGAATCTGCGGCAGCACTGCAAGGACACATCGACAAACAGGAGATGGCTGGTGACCATTACCCTGTCTGAACGATGGCTCTGCTCATTTGTATCATCACCTTTTGTGCTGGTTGCCACTTCTAACCAGAACAAAGCAGTGAGCCACAGCAAGCCAGGGATCCTCAGCAGATCCTCCCTGAGCAAAGCATTGCTGGCTTTCTCCAAGTGACCTGATTTGCGTCTCCCACCATTTAACCCCAGAACTGGCCACCACACTCTCATCCTTGCTGTGGACAGCAGCTGTGACCTGGGGAGCTCTCCATGGATGGTGGAAGCTGAGGCCTGGCTGAAGTCCTGCTGTATTAGAGCAGCACAGAGAAGCTTGAAGCCAACTTGTGACAAGGAGGCAGAGTTGGTTTTGAACGAGAATCTGATCAATGTGCAGGACAGTACTTGGTTGAAGGTTTTCCTGAGCTACTTCTCATCTCATTTCCCATCCAAAGAAATGAGCCTACTTGACCTGAATCCAGAAGCACACTCAGAAAGTCAGAGGCACATGTTCAATGCTGCCTCACCCAGCTCATCTGTGGGATTCCTCCATCCCTGCTCGTTTGTACAGCATGTTACAAACCTCATACAGGGACTTCTGTTGCTAGAGAGACCAACAAATTCCAGGACAAACTGGAGTCTAACATCTGATCTGGTAAACCCCCAGGGAACCAGAGAGAAAGGCAAGCACGGAGAGCATCTCTCCTAGAGCTGATTTAGTCTCCAAGCCTCCCTTCTCTGCATTTTCCCTGCCAGCTCTGTGGCTGACCAAAGATGACGGCAATGATACGGAGGTGACTGAATCCTTCCCTTGCATACGAGTGGGCAGATCTGCACTCGGACATGCTGAGCAGCACTTGGCCACGGCCTGCCTTGGGTTTGACATCCTGGACTCATCACCTCAGCCCCAGTCTGACTCAACCCAGCAATTCCAGGGTCACTCCTTAGTGTTTGCTGACTGGTGATTTCCCCATTCCGGTTAGTCCTGTCCTTCCCAGTGAGGCGGACAGCACAGGAACCCACAGAGGCACTCGGCATCCTACCTGCATCAGCTGCCGTTTCATTATTTGCTGCTTCAGTAAATGGTTCCTCATCGTGTACCCATTCACCGTGGCTGGTGCTGTCACAGAGCCTCCGCTTGGGATGGAGCCCGGCTCCTGAAGTCTGGCAACAATTCCAGCATTTTGATCCTGCCAAGAAAGATGAAAAAAGAAAATTAATCTCATCAGGGAGATAACAACAGAAGCTCTTATCCTCTCTGCTGATGTCCTCTCTCCGGTCTTTGGCTGTCCCCAAGGCCAAAACACCTTGTGCATTCACATGCACCCACACATCACAGTGAGGACAGTGAGGGGCACGGGACTACTCTGATTTCTGAGGATCAGCACAAGAAGAAGTGAGAGAAGCAAAAGGTTAATTCAAAATTATTTGTGACTAGCCCAAGGCTACAGGACTGATTCACCACCATTACTGGAGTCACATGGCTGCCTGGGTGGCAGAAGGGATGTGAGTAAAGTGTCACATTTCCCACCAGTTCTCCAACTGCTACACTGAAAGACATAAGGAAAGAAAAGTCGCATCAGGGTAGGACTTGGCAATTTGATATAAAGGAGAAACCTACAGTAAAATAAAACAGCTACCTAAAGGCTAGAAGAGGGGAAAAGGTGCCATCAGACCAGGGACCTGGAAAGATAGGGAAGATGTGAGCCTGGGATTGAAATGGTTCTAGTGGGTTCCATGATTGGACAAATTGAGAAGAGCTAATTGTGAAAAGAGAGGGGAACATATAAAAATGCAGGTCAGGTCACAGCTGGGCACAAGTCAGTAAGGCCGTGGGCCTGATTCCTGGCTGGTGCAAACGGGCCTTGCTGTAAGTCCTCAGTGAAAGATCTGAGTTGACTTTCACCAGCTGAAGACTTGCCTCCAAAGAAAGAGCATTGTGCGGAGACGAGAAAAAAATAATCACAAGAACATGATGAAGACACAACCCAAGAGGGAACAAGAATTAAAAAAATACCGAAGGCTAAACATCTTAGGAGCTGGCAGGTAGTCAGGGAAATACAAGAGAAAAATGAGGTGGAAGTCAGGGCCCCATTGAGGACAAGTGCGTGCTGTACCCAGGACCAGCAGTACTAGTGTATTCCCCTTTCGCCATTTTCACATCCAGCTTCTACATTATTTATGATGCTTTGTTATTATTGGCAGGGAGAAGTATGTATATTATATCCAGCATCCTTAGCTGGGCCATGCTTCCTTTGTTTTCAGAATGGAAGCCCACATCCTTTGTTTGAGAATCAATGTTATCAGGAGATAAGCAAGAAGAAAATGGTTGTTGCCTTTTGACATCTGACAATTAGAAGCATGCTCAGAAGGAGAAAACAGGATACGAGCCATGTTTCAGAGTTGCCAGAAGAAAGCCTTGGAAGGCATTTGTCACCAGGCAAGCTTCTCGGGCCTGGGGCACCTTTCCACAGCAGTTTCACCATGAGGAATCACCCAACTCCTTCCAAGATATTCTCTGCAAGAGCGATTACCAAGAAGGTCACTGAAATGACTCATTTTTATGGTGCCTCCTTTTGTTGTAGCACTTTGGTCTATTATGCAGAAACACAATTGATGAAATGTAAATGCCTGCTAGATAATTTACTAAAAGACACAAACCTGCAGCTCATCACTGCTCTCATTATCATTCCTATTCATGGGCAGTCTCATATGACTAGACTTTATTACTGGTGCTTTGCTTACAATTCTGCTGGACATCTCTCCTCCTCCTCCTTCCCTCCCACCCATTTTACTCCTTGTCTCCCACAGAAAAAGAGGGAGGGCAGGAAAAAAGTAAATATGATTTACTGCAGATGTAAATATGAAAGTTCACGTAAAGCTAGCACTCTGCTTTCATGTCAGACATGATTCTGCAGCTACAGTTAAGCTTTGAATAATGCAGATTGCCTCTAGGGGAATATTTGAAAGTGCAGAGATTCAGTTTGTGTACTCTGCACATGAAAGACACTGAAATGTTCATACCACCAAAATCCCTGCCATCTACCCAATTTCCTCCAAACTCGTCTTGTTGCGTGCAGAGGGTCTGTGCTTACTGAAGCAAATGAGTTTAGTGCAAGGACAATCACTCTGATGTCTTGCTCAGGGCTATTGCATTAACAAGTCATAACATTAAAGTCTCTTTTCCTAATCATGTCCACCTCATTCTAATTTCTCCTAAGCATCATCAAGAAGATAATGTTGATTTTTCCATATTATTAATGTTACAGAAGTATAAATCACATTATTAATTGCAGTTCTTGTGCTGTGGCAGTACAACGGCTTAATTATATGGGACTTTCTGCAGGCACCCTATAGCAATAATGACAATCAGCGAAGTTCATTTGCAAATACACAGAATGGGTTGCTGAGTTTTTCAGAGCAAAGTTGTATAACACTTAATTAGCCAGCAAAGAAACAATCTACAGATATAAATTTTGCTTTTGGGGAAATTAGGACAAAATAGCATAGATGGGAAGACAAGAAATGAATTAAAAATTTTACGTTCTACAGTTCACATTTAGGTTAAACCAAAAAAGAAAAAAAAAAAGAAAAAAATTCTCTCTTTTCGCCACTAGTGGGAACTACTGTATTTCCTTACAATAAAAAATAACCACCTAAACGTCAGGACTAAGAATAGCTCTGGTGTAGTCTAAAGGACACTGCTATCTGTACCAAAGGTTAATGAACTTTAAACATTTTTCCTTTTCATCACTCCCCAAGAAAAATCACTTTCCCTCCCATAATAAGGGCATGCCAAACAAGCCATAATCTTAACTTGTCTATAGTTCAGACTATCACGTTTTAAAATCCAGGAAGACAGCAAAGGGAGAAGGATTCTAGTGTCGAAGTCGGGAATGATGGAAGTGGATGTTCACAGCCAAAGTGTTGTGCAGCTGAGCCAGCTGCCAGCTACACTGGAGGATACAGATGGCTACAGGGGATTCTTATTCTTCAGTTTTTTAAGAAAAAAAAAGTGCAGGTAGGTATGAAGGGGTTTTTGCCATTCCACCCCCCCGCCCCCAATTCATATTGCAGCATCAAATGGGCTGAACCCCTAGCCAAATGGCACGCTGTGCGGACCTAGAACTGGAGAGCATGTGTTTCTGTTGCTAGGCGAACTGCGGCACAGCGGATCTGGAGCTCCTGCAGCTCTCCCTGGGCTTTCCAGTGTGGCAATTTCTGTTCAAAAGGCACTGGGGCAAGCTCCACTGCTCTGACTTGGAGAAAAGAACCAGGCTCCAGGTTTGCAGGAACGTGTCCTGTTTGTGTCAGTACTCCACCACTGGCTGTAATTGTAAAAGCCGCTGCACAGCCCAGTGAAACCAGTCCCTCCCAGCCGCCCAGGCTGCGCAAAGGCTGTCCAGGCCGGGCAAACGCACCCGCAGATCCCCGTGTCCCTGCAGCGAGCCTGGGTCTGCGCCAACGCAACATTCGGGCACACGCTTAACGCAAAGAGTGCGAACAGTCTCACTGAGATCTGCCACGTATATGTATGAATCTACATCCTTCTGAAAACCCATTGAAGAGCTCGACCTGCCCAGCCCCATCATGTGATTATGTACAAGATGCACAACTGCAGTAAATAAGCACAGAGATGCATTGTCCTATGTGAACGCGGTTGATAAACTCCAGTCCTCAGCACTTATTTGTATATCCAGTAATCACTTTGCGGCTTCACTTAAGCGAGAATGAAGAAATTTATGGCCCCTAATTCCTCTGAATCCTCATTAATAAACAGTCCAAAAAGAATTTAAAAGCAAGACTTTCTAAGGATCCGAGCTAGAGCTTGAATCGCTCTCTGGCAAATATGTTAAAATCCCTCTAATCTTTAATAAAGAGCATTCATTGTTTTTTCAGGACTACGTGAAAACACTAAACTCATTTATCATTATTAAACTTTCCCATCTGCTCTTACAGTATAACTCCAAAGAATATAACACAGAAATGTACATGTTAAATTGTATCGACTTAAGCCCAAAGCTATTGGAGATGTACAATTTATTTCAGTGAGGGCATGAAGGGGACTGCAGGCTGCTAGACAGAGTCATTTGTCCAATGCTGAAAAGACAGTTATCTGCACCAAAATGGCTCTTGGAAAGGCACATTTGCTTTACAAGAAATAAGCTGCCAGGTGAGACCATTCAGCATTATGTTACAGACCCAGACAATAAAACTAAGCCATGAATTTCAATAGTTAACAGATGGACTAATTAGAGACAGAATTCTTTGCGGTTCTAACAGATAACCAGGTCACAGCAAGGTTACTGAGAGAGAGACAGGCAGCTCTGCAAATTTCAGTAGATATTTGCAGAATCAGGGAAGAACTGCACTTCCTAACTGAAAGCATTAGCAGCAGTGGAAGAATAGAAACACATCTAATTAAAAATGCCTGTAGTACCTGCATTTTAAAAGTTTCTTCCATTTCAAAAGACATTGCTGATTTGAAAAATATTCCCTCTGCTTTCAATGGGGCATCCAGCTGAATCCAGTAATTATAGAGCTTAAAACCAAATAGTTGTTGGCAGGAGCCACAGCACCTCAGCGTAAAAGACCAAAGGAAGTGGGTCGCTCAGGGTAGATGTTAGCTGTAAATACGAGAAAGGGACAAACTGCTTTTTCCACCAGTTGGGTTTTTTTCGTTTGTTTCGTTTTAAACCAAAGATAACTCAGCTTGAAGTATTTACTGAGACACCACACAGAAAAAAACAAACCAAACAAACCAAAAAAGCCAAACAAACAAGCAAAAACAGAGAGGAAAACCGTGGCTATAGGACTTGACAGGAGCCTGTGCTGATCCGCTCCGAGGCCCCGGCTGCTAGGCCGGGGACTTCAGGTGCATTCACGGCAGGGACAGCTGTTCTCTAGGGGTGGGGTGAAGCGTCATTAATCAAGTTTTGTTCTGTATTTTAAGAACATCTGTTATGTGTGGGGAGTTCTGTGCTCAGCTGAGGAAATGCAAATACTAGTTTCAAACTAACGCCTCTGCGCTCCCCTGTGCTCCCGCCTGCCCCCGGTGCCCCGTCCCTCACTAGTAGGTGTGCTGCGTCACCGTGGTGGGGCTTTCGTGCACTTCACTCTGATGTCCGGGACTAAGACTTGTAGTCACAAACACTATAAATCCTACAGACCAAGCAATTAAAACACTAATACTCTTAAAGTTGGCTCAACCATAGAATTGCATGTAAGAGTTTTGTGTTTAGATCTACAGAAACGCCGCATGTAGATTCTTGGTGTGTAGTAACCTTGTGCAACCCCATAGAAAATCTTGACACCACCTTGACAAAGGAGGATCATTGCTTCCACAGCTGTTAATCCAAGTAGAGACTAAGATGGTCAACCTGTTTGGTCAATGCATACAAACGAAGCAAACAAAATCCAGGGCCATGGTTAGGCAGAAAGATCGTGTCAGCCCACTCAAGAGCGCGGTGGCTATGAGATACCATCTTCACTTGCTTCACACTGAAGTCAGGGGTTACATGTGCTACTTGCCTTTAACAAAACTCTCCATTTGCTCTTTGGAAGTTTTCTGTCTTTTTTCTCCCCTCAATTCTGCTCACAATTCAGAGATGCTCTTCAAGATAAAACAGCCTTTCAGTTCCGAAACGCTCCAAAGCTTTTTGTTTGTTTGCTTGTTTGTTTTAACAGAATGTATGAACATTGATAAAACAAACTGTGCAGGTCAGTGGATCTTTTTTTACCCATCTTTCATCCATTTACTTGATATACAAGCATGTGAAAGACTAAGAGACTCAAGTTTCTAAGCTTATCTTGGTGGCTGACAGTCAGGAAAAGGCTTTGTTTGAACACTGTAAGCGATCCACGAGTACATGGCTTTGTTTTTAAAAAACATTCTCTTTCTTTTCATACAGTACAAGCATGCACTGCTTCCTTCAAAGGTAGTCCCCCTTCTTTGCTAGGAGCAATGACAAGATCGCCACACCTGGCTAGCAATTTTATCAGGGTCTCCTCCCTTCAAGCAAACCAGATGAAACACTAATTTCCCTATAGCTGCTCTTATATTATATGCAGTTCAAAACAAAACCAAATCCCATCAAAGTATCCAAAGTGCTTTTAAAAATCCACCCATTATTTTAATAAGATGGAAGCTGAGGCTACTTGCCCTCTTAAAAAATATTAATCATATTAGTTAAAGCTTCTGTGCAAAGACTCTACCAATATTTTCAGAGCTGGTTTCATCCACGAAAACATGCCATTGAAGAGCAGGAACAATCAGAGAAGCACAAAGAAAATTCAGAGTGAATCATTGCAACAGTGATTTTTTTTCTCTTAGATGAAAATGCATCCTTTAGCAGGCAAGTTGAAATCAAGCTGTGACGCTGCTACCAGCACCATGTTGTTAGAAAGAGCATGGGAAACTGCTTTGGGAGCAGCCAAGACCCTGAGGCAGAACACGGACAGGAGAGCTGGTGTATCACAGACACACACACCCGCCCAGGGACTGCGGTGCTTGTAAGGAGGCACGACCAAGACTCCAGCAACAGCAGTTCCCCTGCAAATAGATCCTTTGGCCCCGAGGAACTGCCAGGCCAGGGGTGCAGGCAGCCCGGACAACAGCTTTGCTCCACCATCCTGAGCGAAAGGCAAATCTTCCAGCAGGACCGGAAACCCACGGAGGCTCTGCCAGACCCTGATGGCAATGGGACCACGGTACCCGCAGCATTAACACACTTCTGTTCCACCTGAGAGCGATGCTGTGGGGCTGGGCTCATCCCCAGAAGTCTTTGTAGCACTGCGCTTCAACATAAGCTGGGTCTGGTATTGTTTCTATGTGTATACACCCAAAGATGCAGAGGTGGGTGTTTTGTACCTGTCTATATAACTTATTGTCAAGATCCAAAACTGAATTATCTGCAAAGAACAAAATATTTATATTTGGCTTGTACAGCTATCATGATTCTCCAACCCTTGACACCATGCTCTTGTTCCCATGGAGGGCAGCTTGCCTATAAATTCAATGAGATAATCTAAAACTGTATTTATCTCACCCAATTTTGGCTGGTAGTCCTTCTGCCCGTCTCTACAAGGTTGTGTTAGCTGTGATGACAAACTACAACATCTCATATCTATAAAGTGGTTTGACTCAAGTAATCCTTGTGTTATGTCAAGGCGCGCTCTCAGAGGTGTCAATGAGATTCAAAAGGAGCTGGGTTAGCTCAGCACACAGCAAAAGCTGCTACAGGGAAATGCAATAACTGCCTAGTGGATTTATGTATTAGGGAGAACAGAAAAGATCCGATTAAAAAAAAGAAAAGGTGAAAATTTCACCCTAACAAAGTGAAAGTCAGGAAAACTTGAGCTAACGGGAGAAATCAGTTCTCTATTTGCCCATTTCCAAAAAGCTCTGCACACAGCGGTGAGGTGCTCTGGATCACAGAGGCTTGCGAATCCCTTGATTTCTCTAAGCTAATGTTTCCACAAATTTCTTTTTCCTTTTCATGCAAAGGTTCAATTTGCAGAGGCAGATGCCCAAGTCTTGTTGACTTTCAATAGCAGTTGGCTGGCAAACCGCTTCTGAGAAGCCCTTTGCATGAAAACCTACCCACATGCAAAACCCCACAGTATATACTCCTGATTTCTCATGTAAGTGCACAAACAAAGCATGCTCTGGCACAAAGTATCACATCACTTTTTCAGTATTAAATCTCTCGCAATCTTACTCTTTCCTAACAGATGAAACTATTCAAACACCTAAAATGGTTGTAGCAGATCAACTACCCAGACGCCAAAAATTACCACCATGACTTACAAAACAAAATGCAGTGATAAATAATACGCTGAAATAATGAATACAAAGTAGGCTGTGACTAGGTAGCCCTCATGATCAAATTTTTAAAACCAAGATATTGACATGTTAAAAAAGCAAAATGTATTAGGGTGACCTTGAGCATGTGGAACAAGGAGCGATTCCATTATTTTTTTAAATGGAAATTATTATTAAAACACCCGGAGCTGAACTGCTGTAACCAAGTCAACTCAATCTCCCCTTAAAAATTCCTTTTCTCCCCTTCCATTCAGATTGTATTTACAAACTGTAGATGTCTCATTTTTTTTCCTGTGTCATTTCATTATTACAGAGTTGAGATCACTAGCCATCTGCAGCTTCATTTCATCAAGCTCTGATTTGTCCTTGGAGCAAGGTCATCCGGGACAAGAACATAAAATGCTGCTTTCCTCAACTGACAGTTCTTTATGCCTTCCTGTAAATATTCCCCACTAATTTTAAATAATTTAACCACTTCATACTCCCCCTCATGCGCACTGAAAAGGCTGATCTATACGCATATTAATAAGGATCTTGTCATTTAACCACTACATGACATATTAGAAGCAATTAATGGTGTTTATTTGCTGATAACATAGGCATTTCGAACTCCAGCTCAAGAATCCTTGGTAGCTTCATGTGACTTGCAGGATATTAGCTATGGGTCAGAAGTTGGGACCCCCCCATTCAGCATTAGCATATGCTTGGAGCGACTCTGTTTTCCATCAAGCAGAAAAAAAATGCAGTCAATGCGCAAAAATTACCAGCTGCTACATACCCTATGGTGGGTGAGCGATAATAAAACATCACTAGGTATATGTGGGTTCATTCATCGAAATCAATAGACTGGTAAGGAAATATTTTCAGGCGCATCACACGACATTCCAAGCTAAAAACTAGGAAAACGGAACACGGAATTTCTACTCAGATCAGATGTGACTTGCCATAAATTTCAGCGCATCTTCTCTGAAGCAGAGATTGCTGCTCTGGATTATGGCAAAACCAAACTAACCAACCAACGACAACAACAAAAAAGCACAGGGTAAATTAATATGAGAGTCTTCATTAGCACACCCATAAAGCAACAGGGAACAACTGAGTGATAAAGAATAATCAGCACTAGCTCTGGGAGTCAGTTTTCCTCCCGGTATCTGGCTGCAGACGCCAGCAGCAGCAGACTGAGGGTCCAAGCTCTAACCTCCAGCTCAAGGTGTGTATCTTTCGGCACCTGGAAAATTCACTCCTGGGCTGATGTGGTGCATTCTGGGGTACGCTCTGCTGTACGCAGCCATCTGCCTCACAAATAATCGTGTGAGAGTTCTTACCTGTGTGCCTTTAATAGTCCAAATAGTCCTAGACGTGAAGATGGGCACGTCATAGAGATGTGCTTGCCAGCACACCTGGATACACACCACGCAGACCGGCATACGAGCCTCCAACAAATTTACTTGCACAAGCGAGTGTCCCGTTGGACACTCATGAGACTGTGAGCACACAATTTGTCAGAAGGAGATGTAGCAAATGGGATCATTAAAGGTGAACTCCCAAGCCACCTCTAAAGGAGATGATCTTGAATGTTGAGTTTGTTTCATGACTGAGTCACAGGATAAAAGCTGGCCATATGGACTGGGGTTTGCATGACCAGGTTCAGTTTCCAGTTCCATCATACATAGTTTCTTCAGGTGACTATGGACAAGTCGCTGAATTTCTCCCTCTATCTCAGTTTCACCTCAAAAGGAATTAAAGTTACTCCCTGAAGAGGAGGCTGAGGTTCACTTCCCAGGGCAGCATGGGGGTTATTTCTTCAGCCTCCTGAAACGGTGCCTCTCCCATGCCCTTGGGTGATGACCCCACAGACCCGCAGCAGAACCGCGCTCCATGCTGCCCACCGGCGAGAGGCGGAAGGGCTCTTTCTGCTTCACTCCACATATGACATTTTGTCGTGTCCTCTCTGCACCTCTCCCCCGGGTCCGGCCACAGCTGGTTGCATCTCAGAGGAGCACTAAACTACACCAAGTTGTAATGGTCCCCTGGGGCCTCTAACCTGGCTGCACGGACCAGCGGAGCGCAGCATGTCGCAGCCACACGCCCGTGATCCCATGACTCGCCCCTTCTGCGCCAGTGAAAGAAGCTGCTGCAACACCTACGGACATCGCCGCACCAGGGGAATCCCTCGGTGCCCAGCCAGGAGCTGTGTGAAGAGGGCTGTGTGCTAGAAGACAGCCCTGTTACGGCTGGTACAAAAAGAAGAGGTTGGCTGAGGTATTTATGGGTGAGAATCGTACAATCTTCCTGCAAGTCCTGCTTGATATTTTCTTGTGAGAGCTTTTACTGCAGTGAGAACAGTCCAGCTTCCCTCCACAACTTCTCCCACATCCCTGGTTTCTGCCTCCTTCCATCCCCATTATATGTCCTTCTCTGTCATTGGCATGGCCAGAGATATTTTTCATCCAAAATTTATCCATGATGAAAAAAATGCCCGAGTGCCTCCAGATACCATCTTCTCAAATCAGCCAACATTCCCCTGAAGTTCTATGGGATTTTGGTGCCTCTGACACTTAAGATAACAGAAGTTGAAGAAACGTGTGCCTTTGAACATTTGGCCAGCCACACTTCTGCTTTAAGGAAAGAGGGAATCGTGTAAAAGAAGCAAGGAGGCTGGAGCTAGTCCGTGTTCCCAGTGAGGCAGAGATGTTGCAGAGCACTCATAAGTGTTTCTTCTACGGAGACACTGCATGTCAACAGTTAACGTCCCTTTGTTCCCATCCAAATGATTAAGGTTAGAAGCCTGCCTGGTGACATCACCAGAGTTTAAACATGCTGGATACGGTCCAGGGAGCCAAAGTTATTGCTGACCCCATGGTTACTGATCCGCTCCGCAAGTAGCTGATGTCTGCTCTCACTTTATGAATTATTTAATGGGTTAAAGATTGGTCAGATCTTCTTTATGCAACGTACAGCTATACAGTGGGCAGGAGGACATAAACATGCATTAACAAGGTTAAAGTCATATACTGTAACTACACTGTCTGTTTTCAGCTCGCAGCTTTATTGACTTAATCACGCCGGCACCGCAGCCAACAAATCATTAAATCCATTCCATTCTTTTGCTGGTTACCAACCACAAAAACAGAGGCAGGCAAACACGGAGCCAACCTCGGAGGGGGTGGGGAGCGGCGGCGGGGTGCGGGGCAGAGGGAGAACAGTGGGATCACTATGGAGCTCTGCACTGCCCTGCCACTACCAGCACAAAGACGCCAAATCTGTCTTTACAGACTAAGTGGTTTCATGGTTTAAAGTGACACACTCATTTGTGCCTGTTTTGCAATAATTATACAAAAGAAGAAGGGGGGGCGGGGAGTAAAAAGCAAACTGAGCTGCTTCATACCGTAACTCTGTGTGTGTGTGTGTGCGCACATCCTCCCAGAGATCTGGACATTCGCTCTACCCCAGGGGTCTCGGGCTCCGCACTGCACTCCCTGCTAATGTGCAGTAAAATGTGGGCATAATTAAGAGTTCGGTGTAAAAGAAAAAAGACAAGGAGCACAAAAAAGACAAGGAGCGTAAAAGAAAAAAGACGAGGAGGACTAGGAGTCCTCTGTTGCCCTTCAGGAGCAACTCTGACCACAGCGAGCAATACAAGTCCCCATTTTCAGACTAAAGTAACAACTTCACTTTCAAAGGCTTTAATTTTTGACCTGGCACTTTTTGTAACTTTTCATATCCATGTCCAGACAACGTCCTAGAAGCGCCCTGATTGTCAGCAGTGCCGAGAACACAAGTGCCCACCACAGTCAGCACATTGACCTAAGTACTGTTTCTAGGTGGTTAGTTCAAGACATCCAAGTTTGAAAACAAAGTCAGCTTATCAGTTTTGAACCCGTAAGATCTTTATTTCTCACTGCTGCCATCCCCATTCATTTCTTGACGGAAATCTTCTCTATCACCATAAAATATAAGTGGCTTGTTCTGCACTATAGGAGCACCACTTTGGGACACAGCTCCTCTGTGTTATGATCAGGCTAGAGGGGAAGAATTCAGCACGAACTCTCGGAAACCTTCAGACATCAGGGTGTTTTGATTCTTTTAGAGATGCTAGACACAGCCTATTCGCAAGCTTTCCTCCACTGAGAGAACACGAAATAAGCTCTGCCTTTCTGGGGAAGACTCAGCTACACCAGGAGAGCTTCTTGGCCCATTTCTCTCTATTGTGAAAAGAAGGAGTGGCCAACAAGCTCCTTTTTCTTCACCTTCTGGGTACAGGCTGCTTAGAGATCCCTTTAAGAATAACCCAGATTTTGGCATCCTACCAGCGTAGGGGCTTGGCAGAAACATTTGCACCTTGTCCTGAGATACACTGCTGCAGACCTTTCTGAATGCTGTCATTATTTGGTTTTCATAGTTGTTTTCTTTAGACCCAAACAAGCCTTCTTACAGATTGAGTTCCAACCTTGCCTTCTTTTGTTTACTAGTCTCCAGATCCCTGTCACCCAAAGACATCTCCTGGCTCCATATAATGCAAATAAACGTATCATTACTTGGTGCAGGAGTCAGCCAGAATTCCTCTTGGAAACCGCCACCAGAGAAGAGTTTGTCCCACAGCCCCTTGCCCACGGTAGTGAGGTGACAGAACACCAGCAAAGGTCCTTCATTCCAGCCACTGCACTGGAAAACCAGACAGAAACAAAAATACTTTCTGAGGCAGAAGTCAGCTGTTCAAAGTACCTAAACGACTTTCAACTTCACGGATTTTCGTATATTGGATCACCAGAGCTGCTGCTCCTTCTAAAGACAGAGAATAAAGGTACCCCCAGCAGACAAGGGCCAAGCCTAAGCGTGTTGTCCAGGCTTCCCTCACTGCAGACCACCCATCACATCTCAAAGGTGCAATTTAGGGTGAGGTGAAATTATCCTCCAAAGACCTTTTCATCCACGGGCCACAGGAGGAGCCAAAATGATGGGAGCGGGAGGATGAATCCCAACTGGTTGCAGAGAAAAGCTGACAATGGAGTGCACTAAGCCCACATCTCACAAGTCCCAAGCCAGTGCTTAACTAAGGAACTATTTTGCCTTTTGTCCGGGGCTCAGCAGCCCTGGCTCCACGGCTTGTGCTGAGCAGAGCGAGCTCCGCGTCACCCTGCTGACACCACTTCCACCACCCAACCCCAGCGTTCCCTGCCAGCGTGCACCCACCTTTCCATTCATGTGTGCTCACTGGCCCAAGCTGGCAAAGCAAGGGCTTGTGTGATGGCCACATCAGCCTAGAAAGCATCTTATCATTGACCTGTGCTTATCGGGAGAACGTGGAAATGCAGGGGAGGCTCCGCTGCCGCGGTCATTAGCCGACAAAGTGCTTCAAAGGGAAGTGACAGTTGTGGTGATGTTTTAGGACCGACACACCCAGCTAGGAGTAACACACCACTTGGGCTATTTATAATCACTGATTCTGCAGTCTTAAAATAGCACTGCTTTTATTTTTACATTTTTAGGCATGCTTGTATATTTAAGCAACTCCATTTGCAGGCTCCGCATCAAACACATCACAGCCAGTCTTGGAAATGAGAGGCGGTGCTCGGTGCCTCCCCACTGAAAGCAGAGGTGAATTCCTCTCTCCCCACAGCCCCTGTCTCCTTGGACAGTGTGATTAGAGTCCCCAGGCCTATTTCCACCTATTTTTACAAACAGACTGGCTTTTCCAAATTCACAAAGCAAGGGACATGCAGCATCTGCCTGCAAACATCTGAACGCAGCAGAGCGCAGAAGCGTTTCACAGGCTGCAGTACATGGCCACACGTGCGCTGCTCTTATCAAGACACCAGAAAGACTCTGAAGGAGCTAATGGATTCTACAATAAAGCAATTCTGACTGTTTGTGTTTTTCTTAAAAAAACAAAGGTCAATACACAAAAGTAGTCAAACAAACCACTGCTGCGTCTCTGAAAGGAGAGCTCTCTACGGCCTCAGCACAGGCACAGCTGTATGTTCTCTGCTCTCTGGTGCCACAATGTACCTGGGTTGGCATTTCTTAATGACTGGAGCATCCATGTACTCTTTGTAAAACAATTATAAAATATTCAGGGCAGGAAAAAAAAAATACCTTGCACAGCCAAGGCTCCGGCAGACTGCATAGGTGTCAAATGGTAAATCGTTAGGTGTTTTGTTTTAATTGCAGAGTTATTTATACCCTGGAACTTGTTATTAACATAGGAAAAAAACCCAAAACCTATTGTTACCCATAATTACAGGGACTATTATGGGACTGCAAAAGCTCGGATGGCCCCAGCCAGACCACCCCTCCCTTGGCAGCAGTGACTGGCGTGGGGACGAACATTAAACAGAGGCCTCGTCTTAAGATACTTCAGCCAAGAGCTTCAAAGGGGTCAGTCCCAATATGTGAACCCCAATTTCTGCGTTGAGCCTCACCCCCTAAACCCCTCCTCCTGCTTTTGGCCACCAACCTGGCTTAAAGCAGGGGTGCTTTTGGGAGAGGGTACTGCAGGGGTGCAATCCCACCTTCCCTGTCAGCAAATCCTTCTGACCAAGGGGCACACAGATAGGACACATCCTGGATTTGGTCTGGAGTTGCATAACCATCCTTGTTAAAATTCAGGATTAACAGGTTATATTTTCATTTGTGAGATTGCTATCTGCCCCGAGAAAGGTTTCCGATTTCACCAGCACTAATCAGGACGCCACAATGGATTTCCGGTCCCAGCAATGAAGCTCGAGAGCCTTTGTACCTTGTGGAGCTGGTTTTAATTCAAATCTAACCGGCACAGCTATTGTAGGCTGCATGTTGAACAGATTAGATTAAAAAAAAAATATTCACTTACATGCTACTGTACCTCATTTCTAAATCCATTCCTTACAGACACAAATCCCTCTGACCACCAAAGCATCTGGTAGCCGTGCTACCTTTCCAGGAATGACACCCTTCATCTCTCCAGTGTCCCTGAGCAAAGATCCTCATTACAGCTTTGTGCCTTAAAAGAAACCTGTCAAAACCCTGCACTGGTGTCCACCTCAAGCTCTGGTTTATGCTGCTAAGGATATCATAAAAAATAAGCAGCAAATATGTCCTGTATAAAGAGATTAGCATGCCACGACAGCCCATGCTCCCGAACAACACGGGGATACATGCCCTGCCTCATACGTCGGCTCATCGGGCATTTCTCATTTTAGTGCTACCACCCAGACACGACACCCTGCAGAGGACCTGCAGTCGGCCTAGGAGGACAGTCAAGTACAACACTACAGATGCCATAATTATAACTGGGAGGCCAAACAGGCTCTCGAGAGGGACTATCTCTGTGGACAGAGAGGGGAAAGGCTCACTGATGACGGGCTTTACCAGATGAGTAAATTAGACCTGGGTTATAGCCTTCTTGTTCTCCCCCTGCCTCCTCCCCCAAGGACTGTGTGAGTCAGTAGAACTGGAGGGAAAATATATACTAAATTCTACAAGTGCAGGAATTAAAGAGACATCTACAGAGCTTGCCTCTGGCACTCGATACCAGCTGCAAAATTGGGTTAGCTTGACATTGCTGCTGGAGGTGAACAGAGCCAGGCAGGCTGGCTGAGCAGCAGATGAGCAAAGCTCCTCTCTGCAAAGCAGGTGAGCTGAAAGCTGACTGCAGGCTCATTGCTACAGCACGGAAACACGCTTTTAAATTTTTAAATCTGGGAGTGGGGTGAGAACAATTAAGAAAACAAACTCTGTTTCCTGAACGAACATGAGGTTCAGACAGTTTGGAGTTATGAGAGACATGCAAATCTGCAAGTTCTGAGCCAGTTTTTGAGGGCTGCAGACCCCTGCAAGTTCTCCAAGGTTCAAAAAAGCTTTTCCTTTAATAGCCAGATCAATAACATCTCAGTGTTGAGGCTCTTATTCAGGTGAGAGTGCCACCAAATCAACCCCAGTGACATTCCACTGTCAGGCAGCAGCCTGGGAGATCTCCGTAACCGGCATCGCAGCTCCGGAGAGGAAATCTCAAATGTCTGGTACATCCTGCTGCGGGGAGTGCCCCATCGCAGGGGGCTGGCTCAAAGCTCTCCGCGTTTGTCCATCGGACAGGATGCCAGGACCCGCCAGCGATGACACCCGCTGCCCCTCCCAAGGGGATGCCACCCGAAACCTCTGTCTGTCACTGCCCTGTCCCCTGTCCCAGCCTACCCCTTGCCACGAGCAGCCTTCGGAACCCGGTGTACAAACTAACCCAGAAAAAAAGCGACAAATTACTAGGTTACAGCTAAAGAGGCTTTTTATTCCTTAACACTTTCCTTTCTCTGTCTATTTGCTGCTGGATTTGAGATAAAGTCCAGAAGCGTTTGATACCTCTCCCCAAGTTGGGGAGGTTTCCTTGGGGCTGCGGCTGCTGCCGGGGTCAGCGGGGAGGAGGGCGAGGAGGGCAGGGGAGGGAGAAGGGGAAAAAATGAACAGCTGCAAAGCAATTAAGCCTGCCTCTCTGCCTTACTGTCCAAAGCAGGAGGCAATCTAATTCAGCCTGGTGCCTCTCTTCCTTCAGCCGTCTGGTGCCTGCCTGGGATTCAGGAAAGGGGCTGTCTGACTGCCCACTTTGACTGCTGAGCCAAAGGGGCCCTTCCCAGCCACAATTTCCAAAGGAAAGAGATCTTGGCTGGCGCTGTCTCTTCTTTTCTGAGAAAAACACGCGTTGAATGTAGTGGCAGCAGCTTTATAACCCTCTCCTGCCCTTCCTCAGCAAACAACCAAAGTGGAGTGGGAGCATGAAAATGACCCCGCTGGCTCCTCCGCTCAGCACTTGTCTCCCAGCACAATGAATCAATTAGCGTCCGATCATTATTGTGGTAACTGTATCTTTCACAAGCAAGATTTTATATAGAGATAGAATAGGATGTTTTCTGCTCATTTCCTTCCTGTCATTCCAATCACGAACTACTGTTAAAAATACAATGCATTTAAAGTCTGTAATATTTGCAAGCATGTGTTCCAGTTTCCCAGCTGAATGGCTGGTCTTTTGTTTTCAGCACAGTAAAGGTATGGAGGAACAGCTATACAGGAGAGCCTACAGTGCAACTGGGCTAGAAACTCACACAGGGCACATACAGAAGGTCATCTCATTTTCATGTTCCTAATATCAGGGATTACTTTAATTCCTTATTCTGGCCAACTGTTTCAGTTTATAATCCATGGCACACGACTCCTTCCAGCATGTCTAAGGTGGTACTTGTTCTGCTTTTTATTTGGAAAACGTTAGTGCAGCAGTAAAAGCCTTTTAGTACCCAGTCAGAAGGAGAAAACAGGCTCTGTTACAGGAATAGAGTACAATTCAACTGTACGTCTGGTTAAGATTGACAGTAACCTAGTCAGCAGGTAGATCCCCTCCCTCTATCTTAATCAAGACAGAAATAGGCAAAAATGTGTATTTTAAATGCAGAGAGACAGCATTTCATCTTATGAAAAGCCTCAATACTATTATCAATAGCAGAAAAAAAAAAAAGAAATCACAGAGAGAGCAAGATTTTAGCTCACCATACTGGCAAATGCTTTATAAACTACGAAATTCAAGGAAACCTCTGTAAACGAAAGCAGAGTAGTTTTTGCATATTGTGTCAATCTAGAATGGAGCAGCACACCCAAGGCAGAAGTTCCTTTCTGACCATATTCCAGATAGGGTCCCTGATACAAGGTCAAAGTTATTTTTAAAATTAAAATTTAAAGACATAGCTATATGCCACCTACAGAGCAAAAAGCTCATACTCTGCACTGGCCACAAAACTGATTTGTCCATTACCACCCCCACTGCCAATATTTTTTTGTAATTAAAAAAATTCTCATTAAATGGTCACTTAAAAAAAAAGAGTAAAATACAACATAAATGAATGTTGGGGATTTTAGACAATGTCCTAAACTATGGGAAAATACCAATATGTCTAGCAAAACTTTTTCTCAGTTTAAGATTTACTCACATTTCAGGACCATCACACAGTCTATGGTGATGTTATCACCATTTCTCTGTTCTTGCTGACCTTAAGCACTCTCTAACCATTAAATACATAATATTTTCTGATAATAAAATGCCATTTCCATTTCAGTAACAATAACTCACTTTGATGAGATAGGAACTTACACATCAAATGAGTCTACCTCTGTTTGAGAAATATTAGCGCACTTTGGGGAATTGTAGAATCACAAATAATGCCATCAAGAGTCCAACATATTCCTGGAGAACTTGTAACTCCCAGTTACATCAATAGGAATTTGATACTTGTAAAGATTGCAAAATCAGATGTTAATCTGCAGCCAACAACACAGGTATGGGCAGTCTGCATTTTTGCCTTAAGCAAACGAGAGCTAACAAAACTATTAATGAGGGAAAACAGCAACAGTTTCTAACTGCGTGTATAAATAGGCATTAAAAACAGCTGTATTCCTTAAGTGAGTCATTATAGCGTAAAGAAAACTTTTACAAAAAACTTCACGTTGTTTGCAAATTTCCCATTTACTCTTTTTTTTTTTTTTCAATTTTTCCCTTCCCACTCCTAACACACACCCCCCAACCTCAGCAAAGAGAGCTACAAGAGACAGAAACCTGATGCTTAAGTCAAAAAACACAGAATCATCAATATTTACTCCGGCACCTTCACTTAGCAGGTTCTCCACTTTTTCTGCAGTCGAATAACCAATGCAATCTAACCATAGACCTTCTTATAAAGCTAAGACAAGATTACTCAGCTTTCTCCTGGCATGGGGAGATGCAGCTCTTTAGCTCCCGGCGCACGGTCTGGGCTGCGCAACTGCCTCAGCGCTCCCCATCGCCGAGCCAAGGACAAAAAATACAGCAGGCATAGCTTAATTCCAGCTCTAAATGAGCTCAGCGGGGAATCTAAACAGTCAAGTCAATTGCCAGAATCTGCACTTTTCAACCTCGTTCTGCTCCTTTGATCAGGCTGAATTTTGAGCTACGGCGATTAATGGACTAATAGAGGAAGTCACAGGGTATCTCTCGGGAGAAGAGGGAAAGGAGAAAAAAGTATCTCATCCTCATTATGCGTCTATTCTGCTAAACGCCACATTTCCACGTAGAAAAATAAAATGCCGCTGCAGAAAGTGTGCTGACTGAGCTGGAAAGGAGGAGAAAAAGGGGGCTGTACGAAACCAAAAAAATAAATGCTCATACGATCATTCATTCATTGCTTAAACACGCCCTTCGGAGCAATGGTAAAAGAAAACAGACTGTCCGAATACAAGTGCCCTGTAAACTACCCTTCAAGCCAGTTCAGTAACAGTTTGTACTTAATAATGCTGGAGAGCAAAGGAAACATTAAACACATTTACTACGCAAAGAGAAGCTTTCAAAAGCCCTAAGTATTTAAGCACTGAGAGAAACGGATTTGTTTATGACAGGGGTACATATTACTGATATCCCAGGACAGTATGTCCTCATCTTTCTGGAAAGGGAAGAAACACAATAACAATAGCAGCCTTCAATGACCAAAAAAAAAAAAAAAAAAAGGGAGAAAAAGTGTGTGTATATATATATATATATATATATTTATATA
>VWYH01009373.1:297058-520145 GCA_013399365.1 Pampusana beccarii
ATATAATTTTTGCCCCCCCTCATTTGCTTTTGTTATTGCTGTGCTCAAGAAAAGGGGGCAGTTTTGTTTCCTGCGAGGGGCAAATTTTGCTTCTGCAATTCATGACTGGAAAAAACAAACACCAGAGGACTGCAAATAATCACTGGCCTGATTAAAACATAAACTTACTCAAAGTTTGGCACGTTTACAAAATGCTGGTACTAATCTCCATGAAAACAAACGAACAAACACAAAACAACAACAGAAAAGGCAAAATAATTCAAACATAAACTTGAGCTGAGGTAGGAACAAGTGCATCAAAGCTTCCAAGCCTCTCTTTTTTTGTCGTAGCACTAATATGCCATTGCCAATGATTACGGTGCCCTTTGCTGCATCCTCTTCCTCCACCTTTGCTCTTTCTTGAGCATACAAAGACTATATACATACATGATTCACTCTGCATCAGAAATAATCCTCTAGTTGTCCTGGAATGACCTCCCACTGTATAAATTTAGGTGTGTGTCTCTGTATCTTTACAAAATCAAGCTGTTAATGCAACGTCTTAAACAGGGATCTGATACTATTTCGTCTACATTACAGGGTTTACCCTCCTTATGGGTCTCTTATCAATCCTGTAATGGGGAAAAATAGCTTGGCACAGCTTGCCCACATTTGCATCTGTCTGGCACTGATCTGAGGTATTGTGTTTTCATTACTTCAGTGAGAAATATTAAATAATTTTGCTGGTTATATAGAGAATATTATTTAAGCTAAAGTAATGTATTTCCTGTCTTCTTATTTTAACATTCCCATATGCAAAGGGTTAATTTGCTATATAGGATTACTTTTTCTTAGCAGTAGTGATTTAAGAATTACATACTGATAATGATAGTATTTCCCTTTAAATATGCCATAAAATTAACTTTAAAGTGTACATGTAGTAGAGTGATGAGCCTTCAAAGTCCTAAGAAGAGCTGCTACATTCTGATTGTGGATTTTTATCAATTATTAATGCCGGCTGTTTGAAATAGTCCA
This sequence comes from Pampusana beccarii, assembly GCA_013399365.1. Classification (NCBI taxonomy): domain Eukaryota; kingdom Metazoa; phylum Chordata; class Aves; order Columbiformes; family Columbidae; genus Pampusana; species Pampusana beccarii. Next base: position 298,073 of record VWYH01009373.1, read on the forward strand.
AAGTGCTCGAGACAGGAATATTACAGAGCCAACGCAGCAGACCGATACGCTTCCTAAACGTACAGTTTTTGAAGACAGCTCGTAATAGTGTTTGGCTTTCAAAGCTTAATGTTAACAGCTTTGATGGGACTGCTTCTAATTTGTATTTAAGACCCATTACCTCTCCCTCCAAGCAATCTTCATGAAACATCATTTGTTCCAGGGGGATATTTGCCATCCAGTGCAGCGCTGTAATGGCCGTTAATTCACACCATTTTGCTTGCTCCTGTATTAATCAGCAAACTGTGAATCATCCCAGTGTTTCCAGACTCGCAGATGTACGAGAGAACCACCGAGGCCAGTTCAGTTTCTCTCCCCATTCAGACGCAGAGACAATATCAGTTCCTGTTTACAGCCACGGCTTTGTTTTCCCCCACCCACACACTGAAATTTCTCCAAAATGCCCAGAGAAAAAGGAAAAAAAAAAAAAAAAAAAAAAAAAAAAAAAAAAAAAAAAAAAAAAAAAAAAAAAAAAAAAAGACACTGAGTTCATTTTACCAGGAAAGTTATTTCTAGGTATTGCATCTGAAACAAAACATGTTTGTACTTTTATTTTGCGTGCAGCGTTCACTGCAGCGAGGCAGAAATGACAGGGGAGCAGAAGGACAGAGTCGGCTGCTCCCGCACCCCACCCTGCCAAACTGCCGCCCGGCGCCACGCACAGCATTTAACAGCATCCGAGGGACCCTCTTATTTGTTTGGCTGCTTTTTTCTTCTAATTGTTAAATTAAACTTGGGTTCTGCAAGTATTTCTGCCTTGTGGAATACAGACGGCATTTTAGACTACTGCAAGACAACACTAGGTAGAAACCACCCCAAAAATCAAGGGTACAAACCACGCTCTCTCAGTATCACTGCAAAAAGTACTAAAATTAATTATTATTTAGGCATCAAATTTGAGGTAGTAAGAAGGGTAAGGTTTTTAGGGAAGTGAGCACATTTTCTGAAAGCCAGGCTGCTTTTAGTTCAAAATAAGCTCACCAAAATGCCATTTACTAAGAAAGATACAGAAAATGCAGACAACAAACAAACCTATCTTCCACACATGTGGGAAGTAATGGAATTGAGAAGTTCTGATATTAATGGGAATTTACAACAGATGAAACAAGTTGGGTGTATAACAGGGCCATGGAAACCATTTCCTCATTGCTGTTCATCAGCATGAACACACCTTTTCAATATAAGAATTATAGGTGCGCTGACTGGTAAGTGAGGATGCATGTAGTGTGTCTTACCCATCCCTAACCACTAGTCATTGTTATTTGCAAGAATGATACACAGAAGGAAGTTATGGCATTTGTTATGAAGCCAAACAGCGAGAAGGTCCCCGAATCTTTCCCTGGATTCCTAGGATGTTTGTAACTCCGTATCACCTAAGGGCACAATTGAGAAAAAATATATGTTCAAAATCTTTTGCTCAACTGCTCATAATTTAAAGTTTCAGCATATGGATTTTTTTTTTTTTTTGGTGGTAGTAAAGAAAGCAAAATTGGTCACTTTAAAAAAAATAAAAGGCAAGAAAATTTGCAGATGGGGCCTGATTCAGCTGATGTTGAGCCCAGGAAAGCTTGTGAATACTGCTGCCAAGCTGCCCAGAAAACCCAAGAGAAACTGCCCACCTAGACTGGCCAGATCAGAGTGGTTTCGGTACAAATGGGTGTCAGAACATGGTTTGACATCCAACAAACCAGGCACTTTTTAGCGCTACACCACCACTCTCCTTACGCCTGTGAGAGAAGAGGTTCTCTACCACCCCTGAGTGCAAAGCAGAAGGAAACAACTGTCTGTTGCTTAAAGCTCAAAACCACAAAAGCGAGGGGGTTTCTGGAGCTCATGCAGACGCTTGGTGCGATGGCAACTCTGCTCCGCTCGCCCTGGGGCACACAGCCCGTGTCCTGGGCACCGGGAACCCCGGCAACAGCAGCCTGTCGGGCTGAAATCCAGCGTCTTCTCCCCAATTTCTCTGCGATAAGTCACGTTTCCATCTAGGTGTTCACAGGACATGAATCCTGCTTCCTCTCGTCTTTCTCCACCAAAGCCCTGGACAGCACCACATCAGCCCCCACACACACATCGCTTCACCCCCTGGCAGGTAATGGAGCCAAAGCCTTTCCTGAACCCTCCCAGCAGCCCTCGCTGGTGTTTGTATTTTAGTACCTCCCGTGTCTCTTTTTTTCTTTCCAAGTGGATTTTAACTGTCCAGCATGAGATTCCCACAGAGTTGTCTATATCCTAAGGGCTAAATTGCTGGTAGAACATCTTCCATTTCATTAAACAGGTCATAACTAAAGGAAAGACCCAGCTGGACTGAGGAAAGTGCTGCAGCTTTGGTGTGGTGTCCACGTTAATTTCAGATCCAAAAGGATGGTGATGGTGAGGGTGGGGAAGGATGCTCCCCGCATGGTCTTCAGAAAGATTTGGTCTATTTACAATTGTCTCCTCTGCAGATGGCTTCCCCTAATGATGCGCTCTGTGGTGTCCAAAAGTGCTTTCAGCACAACAGAACATTAAACTGGAAGGAATGGTGAGTGCATTATGCAGAGCTGCTAGAAATATCAGTGCCTGTAAACATCCTAAAATACACGCCAAAGAACTGGGAAGGTTAAGACATGGCTACAAGGGCTCCACTACGACAGGGAAATGCTTTGAAATAGCTGTAATTTAACAGAAAGAACAGGCGCAACTTAAAAAACACTGTGAAGGAGCAATGGGCTAAGAAGATCAGATATGAACCAAGTTTTTTATCTTGATCACTGCATTTCTGAAAATCTTGTATGGCTGCTGGCATGTTGAGGGCAAACATCCCATTTCTTTCCACGAGTTTACTCCTTACTTTCCAAAACTTATCTTACATTATTTATTCCCAGGGGAGGGAGAAGATGGCAGTCTGAAAAGTTCAGTCAAGTTCCTTTCAGACTCTCTTGAAAGAAGGGGGAAGAATATCCAAATTTGGGGGGGAAAAAGAAAAAACCAATCAACTCAGTTGCAAGTGCACACGTAAATATAAATTCAGAAATGACCATTCAAGAATAAGTTTTTATATCTGTGGAGAGGTCAAACTCCAAGCTCAGCCTTATTGCTCTCTGTAATCCAGATGCATCACCAGCTTCCTTCATTCACCTATTCAAAGGCACTTAATTAACTGAAGGGCTTGTTGCTTTGCCTTCAAAAGCTCTCCACTCCTTCAAAAGCTTTGCTTTGGTATTGTGCTACCATTGCCCACTGAAATCAAACCGTTTTTCTCCTCCACAGCAGCAGTAAAAGAAAAAAAAAGTAGTGTTTTTAAAACTTTTTCCAGAGAAAAGGAAACAAGGGAAAATAAGGAGGGGAAAGAAAAATAAAGGAAAAAGGAAAAGAGAAAGAAAAGGAGAAAGAGAAAGAAAACGAGAAAGAAAATGAGAAAGAGAAAAAGAGAAAGAAAAGAGAAAGTAAAGACAAATAAGAGAAAGAAAAGAGAGGAAAGGAAAGGGAAAAGGAGAAAAAGAAGAAAATGAAGGGGGAAATACCAGTGGAACTTCATTCAAAATGGCTTTAAAGATAAGTTTGACACACAAAAAAAAAAAAGGAGGGGGGAGTGAAACTGCAGATGAAATCTGGCCAGTACTTTTGGTCTTATTTATTATATATGATACTGTAGTTTTTTAATGTGTTAGGAAGACTCCTTGTGACATCTCGGAGATCCCAGATAAAACATGGTTTTTCCCTGTACTTACAAGAGGACTGTTCGTACTCAGATGCTGTGTGCTGCGTTCTCTGCTTTTCCAAACTCTTCATCAACCTGCATCAGAGCTTATAAACACCAAGTGCTGCTCAGTCAGAACAGCCTCACCTAACAATCCTGGTGCGCTGACTTGTCGCGGGCAGAAATAACTTCACATAATGTAGAACACCAAGGAATTGATCCATGGTATTAACATTTCTGTTTATATTAATAAAAGCTGTATTTTGTATCCCATTATATTTATTTAACCTTTGGCATCTAAGCTCTGGGTCAGTTTGCTCTTCGTAACAGTGCATTTCCTCTTCTGTTTTGTTTCTATATTTAGAGAACTCATGCTCAGAAACAAGATTTTTTGTTTAATTTTTCCCCCCCTAGTATATTTAATCTAGCTCAGGGGTTTTGGTGTTTCTCTGCAACCTATAATTTACTCTGCTAACTCAGATACTGTATTGCTGCTTTTACCACAGTTAAGGAAACACTGCTAAGTCCTTTTCAAAGGTTGTTTTAGTCTTCAGCATGTTCTCCACTATCTCATATGCAGTCCATACTTAGTAAAATATAGCCATCTTTACTGCAAATAAAATTATTTTTCTCTCTGTCTCTTCTTCTATCATTTTTCCTCTACCATCATTTTTGGCAATGGAGCTGAAACAAATATACCCTTCCCTGACAATCCAGTACACAACTATCTGGATGTCAGCAGGAATGCGGAGAGCTCTAAGAATAGCACATTTGGTTCCTACAGCGCAAGCGAAGCTCAGAAACGCACAGTGTGTCCCACCCAAACAATGACTATTTATTAGCTGCACCCCCCCAAACAAAACAACCTTTTAAGTTGTGTTTTGGTTTTCAACATTTTACACGCAGAGCGGTGGGCAATACTGCCCTCCGCCCCGAGACACTCAAATTTTAACCCTTGGGCTTGGAAAAGCAATGGCCACCCAAAGGGTTTCTTTTATTCCAGCCTGACTTAACCTGCAAAGATCACCATCGTCTCCTTTTCCTGCCTTTTGGGGAACCCTCCTTCCTGTTCACAAAGACCCGTGTTTGTTCTTGTATTGGTGAGAGTACAAGCAGAGCTCTTCTGGAGGCGGCGGTGTTGTGGCAGCGTTGCTGGAGGCAGAATTGGGCCCAATATATCTGATGTGCCAGAATAGGAGATCTGCAAGTACGAACTGTATTTAGACATGAAAATCAGGGAGATGCCCAACTATTCAACCTGCCTGGGCAAATGCGGCTTTTCATGCACCCAAAACCAGCCAATAAAGTCAAGTGGCTAAACTTAAGCCCGGAAAATAGCGTGTGATAGTTTTGGAGACTATCTTTGACTCTCTGGCATTTACTACCAACTTTATATCGCGGATTTATGAGCTCAGACCTTTGAGTATAATATCACTTGGCAAGTATCAGCCCTACATGAGTAAAATGAAAATCTGCACATATCCACAAGAGCGATGTTAGCACCACCAGGCTTTGCAATAGCGCACAATGCAAACTGTCAGTGCCTCAATCAATACCCGTCAATGCTCAACAATAAAGAGATAGTGCTTCAGATGGGAAAAGATTAGCCCTTATCAGATTTACCAGTTGTCCAGGCAATACGGGACCTGGGATGCAGACTGATTACACTTAAGAGATATATCATTAAGCACAAAAACGGCAGAGCTGTGAGGCACCACCAGTAACCCAGCTTTTGGAATGCTGGGTCTTTGCTTGAATACGCATTCAAACAACAGCAAAAAGCTCGCTCTGGGTCCATGTCCCAGCCGCTGCTCTCTTCCCCATGTTGCTCTGCCTGCTACAAGGATCAAATTTCATGGTTTATTGTTCTCTCTCCAACTGGCCACCATCCACATTCTTTTTCTGTACAAAGCTGCACCTCTTGTTCAAAAGAAGAGAGTACTATGCCTTCTTTTTATAAATTTCAGTCACATTTAAAAATACACACACAGAGTAAGGGGATGACTTTTAGACACTAAACAACATTCTGGGGAAGGCTGTTATTTTTCTTTGAGCAAATTTCCGTGAGCGGTACTAAAAAAGGCAATTTTCCACTAGAAGGTTACTAATTTTTGAAGATGCAGAAGTTGTCTCCCCTGTCTTCTGAATCTTTAACATTTTGTCATTTAATGAAACAACTGCTCTATGCTTGAAAAGCCCTATTCATCACTTGCCTCAGGAGAGAATTGGCACTGAGATTCTGCAAAGATCAAATTCAGCTCCAAATACGCTGCTGGAAATCAAAACTAACAGTCACTGGAGCTACTTCACTATAATGGAGTAAAATTGGTACACAGCAGGTCGGGTACAAAATTTCAGTATCAATGTCTCAATGTAAATAAGAAATCTATTGCAGAATACCTAGAATATTTTTTTCCATGTGATTTTTCTTCCAATTCAGCACTCAGCATCCATTTTCTTCTATGAGATTTGCAGTAAAGTTATCAAAACTTAACAAAATGCTCCACTCCTGAACATCCACCATCTTTCTTCGGCAGCTCAACAGACTGTAAAACTGAAGCACTGTCATCTGGTGTATAATTATTGTAATAAGTCTTACTTGTAAAATGAGGGAGGCACCATAAGCTTACCTAACTAGTCTGAAAATGTAAAATGCTCATCACCTGTAATCATTGTTTTAACTGTCCTTGATCTTTACTGATAGCTGCCAAATTACAATAACTCTCTCTCTGGTAGTGAGAATCAGCTAAAAATGCAGCATAAGGCACTTAGAAAGCTGCTGGAAGAGGGGCTATTTCAGCCAGTTAAAGAGACTCACTGTAGGACTTTTTCTAGCACCCCCACCCTCGCCTTTTTTTTTGCTAATCAATGAAGTAGGGGGTTCAAGGGTGTAAGACAAAAATGCGAAGCAGCGAAAACTAGGGCACAGGAAACCTCAGGAATCCAACAGGGACGAGGCAACTCCACACACCCAGCGAAGGAGCCAGAAAAAAAAATATGCTCAAAGGTTATGGACATACGATCAAAAGTAATTATGTTGCTGCAGTTAATTTACCAGCCATCATCTGAGATGCAGTAAAACACCATGAATGTATTCTTCACCCACACTGCCTCCAGAATAAAACATCTGATGGGCAGCAATTCATGAAGCTGCAGCAACCTACTCACTTTCAATCGTATGTCCACACATACCCCTAGCTCCCAAGCCAGCAAGACCCTCTACTTTATGTTTAATTTGGGTCTGACTGAACACAAACAGGGTCCTCACGTGCGTATAGCAACATAATTGCTTCAGGTCTTCGTTGAATTAGGGGTCTTATACTGATAACCCTTTAAAATTAACTATGTATATATGAACGTCATATATTTGGATAAGCGAACGAAGCAAGTCACCAGTCCTTCCCAGCTGTCTGCTTTAAGCTGCTGTATTGAAGCACAGGAGTACTGAACGTGCACAACTTGGAAAAGAATTGATCCTAAAGCGGCACAGTGGAAATGCACCTCATTGATTTACCGCAAGAAGCTGACATTTAGTAACTAACCCCTTATTTCTCATTGCTAGCATAGGACAAGGTTACACCAAGCCATCTACATGGAGGAAATCCACCTCTAGGAGAGCCAGTCACTTAGCAGGGAAGAAGAGCAAAGAAACCCAGGTTGTGGAGTGCATTCCCCAGCTGAGCACCATGCTCTCGAGCGGATCCCAGCAGAGCTGCAGAGATCAGCTGGGTGAGAGGTGCTTCAGCCCTTCACAGGACTGATGGAGTGCCTGTGTGCACAGCTCCGCAGCTGGAAGGATTCTCCTTCTGAAGTGTTAGTTCAGTCTAACAAGGTACTCGGCTTTGGTGGTGAGGCTCAATGTTTCCCACTATTTTTCTTAATAAGAAATAGTTATTCCTCACACCCAGGCTGCGCTCAGACCGAGTCCCCAAACCCTTCCTTGCTCTGAAGTGCCCATTCACAGTAAATCTCTCCTCTCTGGGGCAGCAGCAGACAGTGCTTCACACCTCTCCTTCAGTCTCAAGCAGAAGGTTGCTGGAGAGAAATCAGGGTTGCGTCTCACTCCTGCCAGCTGCATTTTTGCATTTACCAGCTCGTCTGGTATCGCAGATCGACGAAGGGTGGGGAATGGCTCTCATCCAAGGCAGGGCATTGCTCCTGGCAAATACTGGTAACAGGTATTTCAAGTCTGCCTCTTTGCTGTTCGGCAGCTGTACTGTTTGACCTGCTGTCCATGAAGGAGTCATACTTTAACTTCACTTCTCACCCCCATCTTTCCTAGTCTCAGAAGCATAACACAGACATGAATTTTTTGAAGGGCACTGAGAAAAAAAAATATATTCCCACTAAAAAGACGATGGGAACATCTCTACAGATTACAATAGAAGCTAAATAAGAATACCACCTATACAGGTAAAAATAATTTCTTTTAGTGGTACGAAATGTGTTTTGCGTAATAGCATGAAGTTCTCCGCAGGGCTAGAAGAGACAATGGATGATGGAATTAAAGTACACTTCAAGTGAAGAAATAAATACAGCTACTTCTGATAACACCGTGCACACTGTGCACATCCCAGAACTTCAGCAACATTGCAATTGAAACACAAAGAAAGTAAAAATAAGAAAAATAAATGACTCAATATTTTCACATAAGCCTTATAAGACAGAAGAGACGTTCTCACCTGTCTGCTTTGAGACGGCAGGGCGGGCTGCACGTGTCTCTGCATCCGATGGGGCTGCATCAGCTGCCGGAACTGCTGCTGGAGAAATTGGCTGTTGCTGGGCTGCTGGGCCGGCTGCGGGGCTGGGGCCTGCTGCTGCTGGAGATAGTGCATGAGAGACTGCTGCCCCTGGCCTGCTGACAGGGGTGACATCTTCTGAGTAGCTGACTCTGAGGCAAAGTGAGACAGTGGTTTGGTGTTATTGAAAGAAAACTGGTCTTGGCTAACGGGGCTCTCATTCACCAGACCTGGCTGTAAGCTACTGGATGGCTGTTGCATAATTATGTTCATATTTTTGGACTGGTTGGTAGTCATTGATTTAAAAAGCGAGCTCTGCATACTTGTGGCGTTGCTGTTTGGAGTGATGTTGGGGATTAATGTACCTTGAGGACTGAAGGGCTGCTGATGCAGAGCTGGGCTTGACAGCTTTTCTGGTCTGTATGGTGGAGAAGGTCCAGTATTTGTGGAGGCCATGCTGCCAACCAAGTTGTTCTGTGGACTTTTAATGTTGTTGGCTGGTAAGCTGGCTGCTGCCAGGGTGGGCAGCATGGAGCTCTGCGGGCTGAAGGGCTGCTGGTTCAGAGCGGGACTGGAAAGCTTCTCAGACCCATAAGGAGGAGAGGGGCCATTGGATGGGGCACTGCTGGAAGTCATGCTTGAAAGCAGAGTGGTTTGTGGACTCTGAATGTTGGTTCCCGGTAAATTATTAGCAGGCATGCCAGACACCATAACATTTTGAGGACTGAAAGGTTGATGGTGTGGGGATGATCCTGTCCTGTAAGGCGGAGAGAGACCAGGAGGAGACATAGCTGGCCAGCTGGAAGCCTGTACTGGTTGCTTAGTAGTAGACACCTGCTTGCTAGCTGCCAGCTGCTTTAGCTGCTGAGCATGCCAGTTGGAGCCGGGTATGTTGGGTAAGGGGACTGGAAGCATAGGTGGTGGCTGGTTCTTGCCCTGAGCTGCTGTAGAGATGGGTGATGCAGCAGGTTTGTTTGAGGGAGGAACTTGGAAGTTAGCTCCAGCAGATGATGGCCTCATCTGAGGAGATCCTCCACCGGCTGGATTGCAGCCTGGAGAAAAATCCTTGTTAGCAACATGGTTCTCCAAGTGGGAAGTCTGTGGGGAGGACTTTGGAGGGGTGCTTATGCTTGGTTGAGAATGACTCAGCCCAAGTGGCTCTTCAGCCTTGCTGCACAAAATCTTCTCCAGATCCAGGTCACTGGGTGAAGGATCTGGCATCTTTGTCAGCTCTTCCAACAGATCTTGCAGCTCCTGGTCCACGGACTGTAAGCTGTTTCCCTTCTCATCATAGTGGACGATGTTATTGTTCTGCCCTCCTATTGATGCCTTCTGATTTATTTCCGTGTTGGGTGGCACTGAAAACGGGGAACCAATGCCACCACCGTTCATGTGATTGTTTTCAAGGAGCACTGAATGACCTGCAACACCCAGGGAAGAAGAGCTGTGACTGGTGGAGAATGGAGAACTTTGCATTTCTGGACATGCCACACTGGGGTTGGCACCTTGGCCCATGGCAAGGTTCACGTCATCAAGACAAAGTCTTTTACTGTCATTTGGGAAAATGACATCAGGCACGCCACCGGAGGCAGGAGAGCTATCATCTTCCAGTTTTCTTTTAATGGATCCCTGTAACTGGGAAAATAAAAAAGAAGAAAAGATCCATTATTGATCTTATTCTAACATGCTCTGAAGCTCCGTACTGTAACACTGGGTTGGAGATAAAGAAAATTAAATCATACGATTAAAAAACAAATCATGTGAGACGAATTAAATCAGGATTTAAGTGTGTGCAACTTCACTGAAATCAAAAGAGTTATAGTCAAAGGCTAAATCTCACATGTTTGCCTTAAAACAGATGTAAAATACGGTCTGTCATGTGAACTGTAATAGAAGTTTTTAAAATAGTTTCTGGTACCATTTCAATTCAGACATTATACTCCCTGAATAACACACATGCCAACATTTTTACGGTAACATTTTTTAGGTCTAAAAAATGCCAGATCTGAATGAAACCCTGGACTGAATTTAGTGACCTTCTACAAGTGACTCAGATTAAATTCAGACCTGAGACAAATAAATTGTTTTACATTCTTTATAGGCAGAACATCTGAAATAACTGGCATACTTTCTAAACAAACCAGAACAAAACAAATTCTCAACTATCTATCTAAACAGACTTTCAAGCTTCCTAATCACAGATGTTTTAGATTTCAGAAACCAGCAAATAACAGCTAAACCTCTTAATTTTTGTTTATTCTTCTAAGTCTAAGGCAGTACGTGCTTTATTCTTTTGAAGGATTGCAAATCATTCATAAAAACGGAAATATTTTCAAAATACAGTTATATAAATATCTTGATCTACAAGAAATGGTAAAGTTGTAAGTCCACAAATCTTAGGGAAAAAGACCTGCCTTATACATATAAAGAAAGTGAAACCGAAAACAACGCTTCTAACACTAATTCAGCATGATACGGCAATCTCTTCAAAATATAATCATTTGTGGCTTTCCATTTTAACAAGCATGACCTGTACGTCATAGGATTAATCAGACATTAACATTGCTGCTTCAAGTTAAGGGAAATAAGTATTACGTCCTTGTTTATCAATAGAGGGAGGCAGCATTTAGAGAAGTATCTAATCAGCAATGGCAAAACCATAAGAAGTCACTGTTCCTCTAAGGTGGCTCACAGTAAAGCCTCTCCCAGCCCTGGCCTACAATTGCAAGTGCTGCCAGTCATCTAGTACCATGAAAAAAAATTAACATCTAATAACAGCTAATATCACCAGAAAAGCCCCACCACCCAACCCCCGTGTAACCAGATCCACTCTAGGGCTCTGCTAGGTACGACTAACTTCTAAATTTTACGCTAATTATTAAGCACATCACAGTTTTGCCTGAGAGTCACTACGCAACAGCCAACACCTTTGGTGCTCTCAGACAACAGTGTCAGAGGACGATTGCTGTAGGGTGTGCAGAAGGTGCAGAGCACAAGGTGGGAACACCTCCTGCAGCTTCTTCTGCAATGGGCATGTGAAGGCCATTGTGCAAACGGCCCACGTCCACCCCTAAATTCAGTCTGGCTTCAGGCAATCGACCCCAAACGTGCATTGTTCTGACCCGGGAACACAGGAGAGCTGCCCAGTGGCTCACTCAGCTGGCTCACTGAGTGCTCTCTCATCACTTATTTCTAAATTGGTGGGCAGAGAGAAGATTGCAGATTTGTGCCTACAGTTGCTTAGGCTAGAGATGCAGTTTAGGATTAGTATCGGGCATTGCCATGAGAGTATTCAGCTTACACAGACATTTGGAAAAGTGAGAGGGTACAAGTTAATTGTACATGATCAGCATGACGGATGGAAAAGCAGGTCTGCGTACTCCAGAAAGCTGATGATCAGGTTTTAGGAGGAGTCCATCCAGCCTCCATCAACAGGCACAGCAGTTTTCAATGGCATTGTGGCAAAGAGACCTTTTTACATGGGTGCTTTCCCCTTTCCATCGAAGAGTTATCCCTTCCTAGAGCAATCAGTGCTTCTCTCCCGTGAGCCCCAGTTGCATTGCTATAACATGGGTTGCACTCAAAAACCACTGGCAAGTGAGAACTGGTGCTGAACGGGGATAGTCGCTCCGAGCCGCACCATGCACTGGTCACCCGACAGGCCCCCGGTCAGCGGTGCGACACATGATTTGAAGTGTTGCTCTGCAAGAGAACGACTTCACATCACAGCTACGACAGCTGAAGCACCAGGGATTTGATTGTTCCTCTGGACTGATGAGACCAACATTTGTGTAGCTTTAAGAAATGGAACAAGGCCTAAAGCTTCACCCAAGTGTTGGTCTAATGGTGGATGAGATTGTTTTCCTTCATTTTCTTTGCTAAAACTAAGCCAGAGTTGCATGTTCCAACAGATGTTGCCCTGTGTAGGCTGAAACATGTTGGTAGAGCATAACTACATATATTTAAACTCAGGCATGTATAGAGAAGCTTTATAGGGGCTTCGCACATCCAAAATAAACACAGTGTGTTCCCAATTGTACCCTGGGAACCTTCAGGCAGGAAGTGGTGGGGGATCTCCCACACTTGGCCAGCTGACATGCTGGCACGCATGTCCTTGCCAGGGCTTCTTTTGCCATAGGACATTCCTGTGCTCTGAGTTACTGGGGAAAAATTTGGGCTTTTGCATACTTTGAAAAATAGTTTTTTTAACTGTTGTGCTGGGGAATAAATGTGATGGGAAAACAAAACTCCATTTCCCCAAGACTGTTACTAGATATAAACAGATAAAATAAGGCCATAACTTTCAGATGGCATAGGCATTCCGAAACTGGGACAGGATTTTTAAATAGGATGCTGTTGCTTAGCCCTCGTAAGAAGCCTGGCTGTAAGAGAGGCAGTGAAATTAGCTGGGTGTCACGTTCTCTTGAAAAGCAAGACTCCTGTTTCCCAGGTGAATATTTGCACAAGGACCATAAAATCCAGAAGACCAATTTCCCCCAGTGCAGGCAGGTATAACTCCACACGATTTAGTAGCATTGCTTTTGCTTAAGATAGATTTGACTACAGCCCCAGATTTGAAAGATACTGTCCCTAAAGCAGCTAAACAAATCATGTAATAATTTTGGTTAGAAGGGACACCTGGGTATCATCAGACCTCTGCTTCAAGCACATCACAAATGAAAAAACACACGACAGTATTTCACCAGGCTCTTAAGTATGAACTACATGCAGAAATCCCTTCTCGGGTTGGATGGGCTAGCTGAGACGTTTGCTTCAGTGCTCCCCACTGATGCACACGTGGTTGTTACTCCCACGCAGGACGCTCTGTGCTGCTCTGCCCGTGAGGAGCCAGAGTTTTTCCCCCCAGCTCCCAGTGACTGCTCTCCATGAACGTGCCACTGGGGCAACCCTGACCAGTGCAGGGGACAGTAATGCAGTGTCACATCATGGGGACACTGGCTGGCTCTGGTGTGCTAACAACAATGGTGGCAGGAGATCATCACCAAGGCACTATAACTTTTAGGACCAGGAGCTTCCACCTTCCTAATTCAAGAAGCTGCTTGTTGCAGATCATTCATCCGATACTCTCAGATGTCTCAAGACTAACTCTTTAAAGCCTATCTATCCTTTTCTAGACTCTTCCTTTACTAAAAATGTTTTTGCTGCCCACTTCCTTCACCTGGCCCTGGATTCCCCAGGAAGGACCTGATTTATTCCAACTCTTTTTCCTCTGCGAGAGGGCTTATGCTATTTGACAAAATCAACAGAAATGAGAAGAGCACCAAAAGATGTTTTTCCTCTTTCTCTGCTGATTACTATATTGGGCAGCCCTGTTTCAGATGGATAACTGAGAAGCAAATCGAAATATTTTAGTAACTCATAAACACACACACACACACACTTAAACTGGCTGGAACTGTCTATGGCTAAGGATGGGAAAGCTTCATTCGTATGTGCAAGCAAGGACAAAGCAGACAAGCAACAATCTTGCGACCTTGTCAAAATTCATTAAAATGCATTAGCATGCACAGGCTAACTTCTGTTTGGGAATACCTGGGAAACAAAGGCAGGCACTCTGGATATCTGATTATGAGTTCTCCATTGCCTCAGGTCTGCTGTTAGAAGCGAGAGTGCCATGACCCCAGCACTACTATCCTCTCAAAACCAACGAGCTGTCTTTCTGGGAAAGACCCAAGTTGCGAACGAGTAGTGCTGCTAGCTCGCAATGGCAGCATAAGGAGAATAAATAATAACTGTTTACCCAGCTCTGTCCAAGGAAGCTACACAGTTGTGGTTACAAACAGCTAATTCGTCACATGCTACCTCTTTGCACAGAACTGATTCCCTACGTGTGGGCAGAGCGCTCTGCAGGCTTCTCTTGTGCAAAGAAGAAAAGGCAGATTTGGTGAGTGAAACTAGGCCTCAGTTGCACCCTCTCCTAGACTGAGCTCTCAGAAGGTGCCTGCTTGGGTGACTTTTGGCATCAGGCACTTTCCAAACTCAGGAGGTGGTGCTGACCTTGAGTAACTTACTGTTTCTCAACAAAGGGAGAAAGGAAGGCTGGAAGTGGTAAAAACTGAAGTGGAGAGATCAAATTGTTAATAAATATACACTGTGGTGGTATCCAATTCCATCGATTTTAATAATCAACCAAACAGGCACCTCTGGACTGGCTCCCTGCCTCGCGGCCACTCAGCCTCCCTCCTGTCTTCAGGACATCAGCTGTCCTCAGTTGCCACTCCATCTCTCCACGTGAGCCGGGCTGCCCCATGGCCCTGCTGCCAGTCCCTGTTAACTCTCCATCCGTCACTTGCTCCTTCGCCCCCGCGGTCTCCGGGAGGAAAGAGCCAGTGCCACTCGCCTCATTTTTCCAGCCTTGCAACGATCCCCCTTCTGCCAGAAATAAGCCAGCTCTAACCATAGACTCCTATTTAGGTCAACGTAATGCAGAAACGAGAGAGAGAAAAAACGTTACACGAGGTATTTCTGTGCCTCTTCCTGGCTTCTGCAGCCTGTCAGAGATTCAAGCCCTGATTTACAGCAACCGCAGGGAGCTGATCATTGATCTGCAACCACCCCACCCCGCTCACTGCCATTGAGAGATCCAACCTACAGCAGCGATTCCCACACCTACGCAGCTTCTTCAAGCGAGAACTGAGGCCGATGGGCCGCTGCCATTTTGAACCAATGTTTGTAGCGTCTGTGCCGCATTCTCTTTTGCCAGCAGGTACCACCACTGCTGGAGACTCTCTTGATTTAACAGTGTGAAATCTGTGGATCCATGACTGGGATATCCAGAATAGGAGTCAGATAATCTTCTTTCATCGGGAACCTCAAGAACCTTGTAACTTTTGGGAAATCCCAGCTGTTGGCTTCTCTGTTTGTTTGATTGAAGAAAAGAGAGAAATTATGGCAAGAAGGAGATGGGGTGGGTGGGGAAAATTTCAGTCCCACCACGGATAGCGGGATTTGCTAGTGTTGTGGCAGCTTTGCATAAAGCATTTCAGAGGAAGACACAGGTGCCTCAGAAACCTGGGATCCACGTCACTAACAGGCTGCTAAGATCTGGCATATCTGACTTATTTTGTCAGAGAGAGAATGTTTAATTTTTGGTGGAGGGGCTGAGCAACACAGCAGCCTGAGAGGAGTAGACATCTTTTTTCCAGTGTATTTTTTCAAGGTATATTGCAAACCATTTTTTCCCTCTGTAACATATAAAACCTGAGTCTAAGATTTGCTCAACTGAGCTGACCAGAGAAACTCTCACTCTCCGTCTCTTCCAAACACTAGACACTGCCAAAACTGGAACTATGTATTTGCCAGAGGCAAACTGTTCACAGCATTCAATGATCAAGACTTCAGTCTCTGTGGCTTCAACAAGCTTCAGTGAGAGCTATCTGCCCATCAGCCCAAAATGTTTCTATCTGTTCTGACAAAAACAGTCATGTAATGAGAAAACGAAACTGGCAATTTTCCATATAAAACAAGAAAACTTCATGATTTTTTTTCCTGTGCCTCAAATACACAATTTGGAAAGGTTTCTGCTCCACACTCCAGATAGATTTTAATCACCTACTAATCTTTGAGGATAGTTAATAAAAAGAAGTTGAGAATTCAACTACGTGTTTGAAGGCTGGAAAGTGTATGTGATATAAAATTACCTTTTAAATGGCAGCATTTAGTTGCAGCCCTGCTTAAGCTATCAGACGTGCTGCTTTCAGTAGCAGGCTGGCTTGCACATGAGCAACAAAACCCAAATGCTCATGGGCAAAGATCCCATTTAGCTACAGCAGAACCTGGCACTGCATGAAGTGCGTTTAGCACATCTGCAAGTTTCCATTTGTATATGCTGGCTGCAGTTTGGTAACAGAAACTCACATGATATATCTGAATCCAAGAAAAAAATGCCTCCTGCTGACCAGTACCAGTGAACAGCCAAAGCACTTCATGACTACAAGGAACATAAACTACGCTTTATCATTGTCACATCTCAGGCTACAAGGAGAACTCAAGGAGACTCAAGCAATTAAAACTACCATTCACTTTCTCCATACTAAGATTAAACATAAGCTAAAATCACATTCTTCCTACTGCTTTAGGCTGTTTGACCCTTCTGATTTCAAGCAATATTAGCATGGGCGGACATAAAGTTGTCATTTCACATTGTCAGGAAAGAGATCCCATGTTTCACTATGCTTAAAAATAGCAATACTCAAACTCCTCCGCCAAGGAGTAGCAGAGTAAAGTCTGCTTTGGGGTCTGTCGGGTATTTGCAGGCTGGAAAGCTGACAGATCTGTTCGTCATGAGGTGTGGTAGTGGAGAAAGGATTATGACCAGGGAAAATTCACAGGGTGGATTTCCTTCTATTCATCACGCCCATGGAAACAGGCAACTGGAAGGGAGGATGTAGGAAGAGAAATCGGGGATGTCAGCAGTCATTTTGACCATGAAAGGACAGGGGTTATTAGCTAGTTTGCATGCATTATGTGGATTATTTTTACCTGGAACTACAGCTTCTCCCAATTTATGATCTACAGTGACGATACGAAATCCGCCACCATTAAAGCAAGCATATTAACATAGGCTGGAAGTTGCTACTTAGGCTATGCACATGTAAAACGCCTCCTGAACACCGCTGCTACATGTGTAGAATCTGATCTCCCATCAGCACAGCACACATCAGCTCACTTGATGGGAGTGTGCTGGGATCCTTTGCCCCACGACTGTCACCACTCATTGCGATCTCCAGTTATTCCCTCAGTAAACCGGGAACCTCAAGCTGTGTTAAAAGCGAAAGAAGAAAACAAGGTGTGTGCTTTCCCTTAAAATGGTGGCAACGGTCCCTGTTGCGAGGAAATAACAGGGCAGGTGCGCCCATGCCTGTACGTGTCACCTGGACCTGGGCTGATCTGCTTTGGTGGTTGAATATATGTGAACTTTTTAAACGGTGACTGCCAAACTGGCACTTTCTTTTTTCTACGTGGCCTTCTTCCCCGAGTCACCGTGCGGCACAGGAAGCAATCCTGGCTGCAGATACTCAGAACTGCACAGTCCTGCTGGCAAGCACAAAAATCCAAACCACCGTGACTAAACAAAACCGGAAAGATGTGATGTTACAATAAGCTTAAACCACAGAAACTAACAGGAAGTTCAACCTGGACTACCAAGAGCCTACGGTATTAGCTTTTTTTCTGAAATCTTAACCAAAAATTAAACGGAAGGAAATACTACAATTATGATTTCCTTATACCGATTTGTGTGAATGCTGTTACACTTATAATGACAGAAATATATCTGATGTACATCTTGTTTTAAACTGGAACATCTCACAGGCTACAGAGCAGCAAGTTTGTGAACGAGGCTTTTCTGATTACCTTTGTGTAAAATCACAGGCAACTAATATCTGTGTGAAGATATCAATGTAGGATCACTTCCAAAGAGAAAAAAAACATAGCCAAGAATATACCTATTTTGCCATCTTGCACAAGCCAGCCATATGCAAGAGACCAAGTAACACTTATTGTCGAGAAAAGAAAAAAATAATTGAACCAGTAGCTTTGCTCCTTTTCAGGTCAGACAGAATTACCAATCTCATTTAAAAGGCACCAACAGAGATCTGCTCTATCAAAACAAATGCTCAGAGCCTTCCCATCTTGTCTTTCTTTAGTAATTCATTTGCTTTCAGTATTAACAGCACTGTTAAAATGGAAATCTTTCCAGGGCAAAAATTGCTGTTGACAAACGGCTCTGGAGGAACAGGACTACTGCTTGCTCCTGTGTTGTACTGCTAGCAGGAGATCTCTGTACAGATGCCTCTTAATTAGTCATCTGAAGACTTACAGCAATCACGTCACGCATATTGTTTGGCTGTAACTTCCACATTCCATTTAATGACAAGTGATATTAACTAGACAGCTGAAGACAGAACAAGTTCTCTGCCTCTTGGTTTTTAAGCTGTAGTACAAGAGCTGTTCTTTCATATCTGGCTTTAAATCAAGATCAGTCTTAGACTCAACGCCTTTCCATCAGTATTACCTCATCTTACCTCAGTTTTAATGCCAGCAGTATTGTTTTATATCTTTTTTTATAGTCCATTAATTTCAAAGTCCTATGGAACACTTCACAGTAATTTTGTAGACTATGTTAATTTCTCACGGCAACAGCTAGGCTGGAGAATCGCAGATCCTCTCCACTGAGCTAAAAGTGATGGTTTTGCTACTCGGGTCTACCGGGATTTGAAAGATACTTTTCTCTCTTCTTTTTCAGCCCCTAACACCAGCACAGTTATGCAATGACCAAAAGTTAAAAGGAGCTAAGAATAAGAAACAGGCTGTATATGTTCCTAAATTATGAGGTAGGTTTATCATTTACTAGATAACCAGATAAAACCCTGTCTGACACTTTTTTGCTGCTATGTATTGCATTATTTTTTAAAACCCCAGAAGACTTACTCCTGCGGTTTTATCAAAATACAGGTTCCATTTTGTCAAAAGGTACGGTTGGGGAATTAACAGCCTGGAAGCAAAGCCTTCAATTAGGTCAAACCCGGGGCCAGAAAGCTCTCAGATTCTCAGAGCAATAGGAAACAATGTGATTTCAGTATGAAAAAAAGGCATTTTTCTTTCAACAGCTGAATCACTCACACTTACTCCCCTAAAGAACAACAGCTCCAACCTCAGCGGTGTGGTCGCCCCGAACGCGAACGCCGTAGGACTTTATATCTGACTGTGGAGCGGCCCTCTGCTCACCTTCAGCACGGAAAGCAATGCCTTAGTGCACCCAGAGCTCTTCACGAGGCTTAGTGGGGGACAAAACATTTAAAAGAGCAGTCTGAAATTTGTCCTAAGTGGCAGCAGAAACTGGAGCACAACTCTAAGAAGTATGGAGCAAATGGGCAAGGGAAGGAAATGTCCCGAACGGCTCCTCTCCTGCACATTCAGGCTTTGTTAGCCTCCTGGATGTTCCTCTGCCTTTCAACAAATGAAACAATAGCCAGGATATTGATTAATACACAACCATAAAAACAAACTGCACTTAGAGTAAAAAGACAATGAATCTAGTGGGGCTCTCACTGAACCTGGGTGTAGAGAGAAGTCTTTATACAGCCAGAGCAGAAATGTTTTGTAAAGCAGAAGAGTCTGGTAGTGAATATTTAATTTATTTCTGGCTACTTCATTTTATCCTACCACTTTCATCTCTACCCACACAGCAACTCCACTATTCTCAGCATGCATTAACTGGAAGAGGAACATGGTTCATTGGCAACACGTTATTTGCAGGCTTCCTTCCTCCTGGACCAGCAAGATGAGCGGACCAGCATGCAGCTCTGGTTCCTACAGCACAGTCACTTTGAACAGTATCTGTTACTTTCCCAGGGACCTTTAAAGGCATTCTGCAAAACAATGGTACTAAAAACCCCAAACCAAACACAGACCATCGCCCCACCCCTGAAGCCCTCATCCCATATAAAGCTGTTGAAATCCTGGCCTCAATGAAATAAATATTTTGGGACACTGACTTCAGCAGGGATGGGATTTCACTCTTTGCTCTCTCATTATTATTAACTGAAGGAGTGAATTAAAAATACACGGGACTTGGATAAATTCTCTCCAGCAGAAAATGCAATGCTTAAGTTACTCAGTTTTTAACCAGAGAACCTCTCAACTTGCTATAGATACCAGTTCCCAGCTGTCCTAGAAGCAATGTTAATCACACATTCATCACTGCAAACTGACATCCTAAATGCTGACTGGTGCAAACAATGTTATAGAAAATGGTGTTCTTGCTGCAGAAGTGAGTTACACAGCCTTTCAAGCTTTCTACACTTCTCAGCTTTATGTAAACTCTAATTTCTAAGCCTTTGTTCTGCCTTTAAAGGTCACACACTTGAAATCTATGAAGCATAGCATGTGTTCCCACTGATATTAAAATACTGTTTACTAAATCATGCATATAAATGTAAAGAAGAAACTGTTTGCAACCTACTGTGTTAATAAGAAGTGATTTATCAGTCAACACAGTTCCAAGTATCAACATGTGGAATGTAAAAATCTGATCTTAATCACACAACATGATTTTTTTTGTTCTTTTTTGAAGTACAGTCTCCACATTGCCATGCAATCACACTAACTTCTGATGACACTGTGTTTGACTGATTAAACTCTTAATCTTGCCAATGCCTAACTTCAGGAATACAAGCGGTCTTTTTAGATTTGAGCAGATGATTGCACATTTGCAAGATCAGGATTTCATTTGCATATTCAAATTGCAAAACTGCATCTTCCCTTTGTCTGTGTAAGGCCAACTATAGCGCTCCAAATGCTAAACAACCACCGTAGAGTTGGACAGTATTTTTAGCATCTCTGTGGTGCGCTTCTATCTTTAGCTGCTGTGTTCACAAACAATCCCACAGGACACTGCATAGCTAACATAGCTCGGGCTCTTCACCACATTCAATTTTTCTCCCAAAACATGGTAAAAGCAGATTGTACAACAGGCCAGTTCAGGACCCGCTGAAGTTTCCTCGGTGCAGTGTCTTGAGCAGAACTATAGCAAAGTACTAAAACATTAAAACATTAGAACATTCTGCTCTGGAGTGGGGATGGAGATTATCGTGGCTTCCTCTGGGGAAAATACAGCTCTACACTCCGAGTTTGCACAGTGCAGATAAATCAAGGAGAACAGTGAAGGATTTCTGCATGTTGCTTCCGAGCAGGATGTGCCCATGAGTTCATGGCAAATTTCTGGTCAAAGCTTAACCCTGCAAGAGAAGTTACTAATTGAACTTGCCAAATCATCACAATTTCTAAATCCAACCGCGTCTTGTTTTTACAAAGGGGCATCTTAAACCAGTGAGCCATTTTATTAGACTCATGCTCATGTAACAAAAACATGTGTTAGCTCTTGAGTGCCAAGTATCATCCTGGAGGGTTACCAAGCCCTGTTACAGATTTTGTAGCCAGACTGCAGTTATCTGTCATAACAGAGGAGGTAGTTTTGAATACACAGAATGAAGCACGCTGCTCGCTTCGGGAATACTTTATGTGGTCAAGGTCTCTTTGTAAAACTCTAGGAAGGAGATGTACTATAGTGGGAAAAAAAAGAGCTTGAAACTTTCTGCTGACCGTAGTGGAGACTATCTCACAGCCCCAGGCTTGCTCCTTCGTTCCCTAGAGGAACTTTTGAAAATGGTTGCAGCACCACCAGCTCCAACACACGATCCTGGCAGCCAGGTCAAGTCTGAGTGCATAGGAAACGATTTGAGAGTCATCTGTGTGAGGTGTTTCACAACTACAGGTTTACCACAAAGAGAGAAAGAACTCAATGTGGGAATGGCAGTATTAATCAGATGATTGACCTTTGAAGCTTCAAATCTGAAATGCTTTCCACACCAAGCTGGAGCTGCATTTGGAGACAAAAGCCTCTGATATCTTGATTTACAGAGGAAGTACTGATGGAATCCCATATATCCTGTTAATGGTGAAAGGAAGAGAATTATCTAAAGGAATAATTTTTTCATTAAGTGACTTAGCTAAGGTTTGCAGATGAGCCTAGACACTTGGCTCCAATTTAATTTCAAGGGGACTAGACAACCTGAAAACCCTTAGAAAAACCTTAGACCCTGTGAGTGCTTCACAAATGGGCTCCTCATTTCCCCATTTACACTAATCTTATCTCCCATTACTACATGCTATCAAACACTCTGTTATTAAAATTCTTTAAACGATAATGTGACTTTCCAAACAAGCTGTGTTCATCAGCTCTACCCTACCCCAGGTATGGCTGTACATCGGGGAGGTGTGAGAGATGGGGAAACAGCACCAGCACAAGGCTGAGGTGCACAGGAGGCAGCGACCAGGCAGCAGCCCGTGCTGTGCTCCAGGTCTACAATACACATCTGCGGGTTTTCTTCGTCAGAGTTATTTTTTCCTTTTAAGCATAGCATGGGTTCAATCAAGAATATCACAGTTATTCATTCAAAGCGTTTGCATTATGTAACCTGAGCATTAGGTTAAGGAGGAAAGAAGGAAAACAAAACAAAACCAAAAAACAACAACAACAAAAAACCACAGTTACTTTTGGTTTGGTTTGTTTTTTTTTCTGAGCCCTTTGGTTTTTTTTTTCCTGAGCCCTTTCTTACAGGACTTAACTTTTAAATGAATAGAGGCTTCCCCTCCACCCAGCAGGAGAGGCTGACGTCCTGGGGTATGGTCTTCATCCTACTAAGGGCTCCTCAACTGAAAACTGTGGGTTGCAAGACTTGGCCTTTACTAAGAAACAATGATATTACAGGAAAACTCACTGCATACTTTCAAACATCAACTGTAAATTACCCTTCCATTTTCTAATACAGACACGATGTCTGGCGTTGAGCAAACACATTCTTGAAAGGTCAGAGCACTTAAACTGTATGTACCTAGTTTAGGGTGAAAAAAAGTTGTTGCCTTTTAGTTATGACATTTCAGTTTACCCACAAGAATTACACTACTTCCCCTAAAAGTTTTCAACCCCAAGAACATGCCTATCTCCCAGTCTTGGAAAGTGAATGTTAAAGTTGTCTTCTGTATTAGCTTATCACACCTGTCAGTGAATCCAGTGATTTTCAAGAATATGGGCATTCCTGCCCAGATTGCTGCAGCTGTCAGCAGATGTGCGTGTAGGGGAGCCCTGTACACCTGGGAGAAGAGGCTGGAAGAACCCAACAGCAGCCGACGGTGAGTCACACGCAACCATTCGCACCAAGCTTTGCAAACCTGAAAGAACGACGACATCTCCTAAAACAGAGCTGGAGGGTGGGTAGCTCGCTATTTTTTTTCTGAAAGAATGAGAGGAACTTCTGCTTTCAGTTACGGTTACACGGTCTAGTGAGGATATAACTGCTGTAACGATCAGGAAACGACTGTCATGTCGAATGGCACCACGGAGCGTTACTGGGGAGCTGCAAGGACCTTGCAAACTGGGGACAAAAGTTTGGGTTTGCTGGAAGTGCTCTGATCTGTCACTAAACACGGTGTTGTGTCCACCTTCGAGTTTCAGGGTGTTAAGGGAACTGAAGGAGCATCAGTGCAAGCCTAGCCCAAAGAGGTGAGACTCACTTCATTTCAGCAGAGCTGCTTGAGGTCACTTCATCACTTCAGACCATATTCCTTCCCTGGGGCTCAGACATCCCGAAGCCAAGGCTGACATTGAACTAGCTCTGGGACTAATTAGCACAGGTGAGCACTGTGTTAATGCAACCCACCACGCTGGGCCATGCAAGGACCTCGGCAGGACACTGCATGCGCTGTGCCCAGGTAGTCTCAGCAATCTCAAGCTGAATTGCACCAAGAGAAACTCCCTTTAGGTTATTCAGTGCTGGTGGACAGGGACAGCTTGGACACAGGAGAGATGACTGTCCTCTATATCATGAACTGACAGCCCCTCAGGTGGAAGTCACTGAATGCCAGCTGAGAAGCACTGACTGACTGCAAATGCAATGCAGATTGAGACAGGTTAGCCACTAAGAAGTGGTTGAGAGTAACGATTTTATTTCATATTGGCGGAGAGGCTGTCAGATGCTGCTTTGTAAAAGGGAAAGCAACTTCTTCAAATGGACTAACTAGAGCACTACCAAGTGCTTACCATGGCTGCAACCCTTCACCTCCATCCTTACCACAATGCAAAGCTGCTGCCAGCCCAGCTTTGGCCCTTGACAGCGTCTCCAGCATGCACCACAAGCATCGATATGCATTTCATGAGTCTCCCATTCCCAAGTTCCTAACAAAGAGCCAACATCGCTTCTGAACCAAATTTTCAGTACAGTCCCTCCTAGCGCCCACCAGCACCATTGGTACCATGCCATGGCACAACACGTACCCAGACCAGCATGCTTCATCCCACCACTGCATTGCTTCGGAAGAAGAGAGCTCCAGTTCTTCAGAACAAACCTATTTCCTATTGAAGTAGCTTGTGGGGACTGCAAAGAAACTCCACCTGGTTTCCTGTGCTGCAGTCACTAGATTTGCCAGACATGACATAGGAAATGGGCAGGAAATGTCAACTTTGCGTATCACAGTAATTCTTCTCCTTCCCTCCTTGCCACAACTGAGCAGCACATCAAGACCTGACCCTGCACTTTTTAGTGCAGCTTTTCTTACATAAACATTTGAGTCAGATAGGGAGCCAAAAACAAATAAAAAGCCAAACATATTGCCTAAAAGGCTGACACCCTGTTTCATACCTATTTGTACTCAAATCTAAAACAAACCATGCATTTTTAACTGCATGAATTTTGTAAGACCAACAAACATTTAAAAACTCAACCTATTTTTTACTCCTTGTACTGGTATAAAAACTGTTAAAGAACTGTTATTCCTAGGGCTCTGTACAGACATGAGAGGTGACGAAACCCAAAAAAGGTATATTATGATTAAGCACATGAGTTAGGAAATTTCAGCCGTTGTATTTCTCCCTCTCTTTTCTACAGTCATCTTAATTTTGCTTCCATTAAAAAATCCAAGACAGAAAACCGATGGAGACCTAGTCTTTCACCTTCCTTCTTTGTGCAATCATTTGGACAATGGATGTAAAATAGCACTTTTCTAACCTGACAGCATTTTATATTCTCTTTATCCAGGAGTAAATGACAGCATAAGGAATAAGAAAGTAGAATCAGGTACAGCATGTATTTCTCTAATAAAACTACACATTCTCCTCTTAAGTACCTTGAACTGAAATATAATTTTCCTGTTTTGTTTCCCCATTAATTATATATAAACAGGAAAATATAAATGTAAAGTGTATCTTTAAAGGAAAAATGCACTACAATCTATCAGTCCTCCAATTAAAAAAAATCTCCTTCTTCCTGGATTAGTCTCTTCCTTTTACAAGTTGTCTTACCTTTTTGTAGTTTATATTTACTGCCAAGAAAACATGTCTTAGTATATCACTGGAGAATCTATAGGTCTTAACTAATCATCCAGTATCTTCCAGATCATGTTTGTACTGCCGATCATTTCTGAAAAATTAAGTCTATATTATATTTGGTCATGACCAGTTAAGAATTAACTCACAATACTGAGCCCAATTGAAGTACTTTGTGTTAGTACACAAGAAGACACCAAAAATACTAACACCACATAGGAGAAACGGGGTAACATTGGGGCAGACTTTTGATTTAAGGCAGTTTATTTTCCAGCAGCACACTGTGTGTTCCTTTACACAGCGTTTCCTGATTTTTGCAAGACGAATTTGTTCTGTAACTAGAGAGACACTAAGTCAGAAGTGTCAATACGAGTAACTCCCTGAAAATAAACTTTGCTCGTTTACAATACGGTGTTTCTACTGTGGGACGTGAAGCCCAGCTCTGGGGAAGGAGCTTACGGTGCTGCCTGCAAGTGATCTGCACCGGTGGCGAAGTGCATGGTCCGATTCCTCAGCCCAGCGAAGAAAAAGCGATTCCCCACACGAGCTGCAGCACGAGCCCACCGGCTGCCGTGTCACCACGTTTGTCCACCAAGGGGTTGTGCAAGAGGAGATGTGGCCCATGGGTGGGTACCTCCTGCAGCTGCTCCTCAGCCCCTCTGAAAACTACCAGCTCATCAGGACTGCCCACCTGGTGATGCTGAAAGGGGACTCCTTGACAGCTCTCACATTGCCATGGTCTGGATCTCATTGCCACATATTAGTTTCGGTTTCTGAAAGACGCTGAAAGTGTTGAAAATGTGTAGAAGCTCATGGACTGAATGGAAGAGAAGGAGAACTAACCTCAAGCACATTTCCTTTACTTGCTAATGGGGTGTGCTTAACTCTAAGGGTAATCCAAGAACAAGGAGGAATTTTTGCTACCCCTTAAAAAAGTGTTTATGTTTATCTCCATGAGAGAAAGCAGCCTTTACCAGCACATAATCTGTTCCTGGCTTGTGAAGCACATGGCTGTCAAACAACTAAATACTTTTAAAGGAAATCTGGTCCATTAACAAGCTGAACCATGAAACAGTCATGTGAGGACAGCAAACCACCCCAGGAAGAACTGCTGTCTTCCCATGCTGAACAAAAAGCTCTTTACAGTAAGAGAAATCACGTAACCTCTAATGCTTCTTTGCCTCCCTAACACATTTGCACACAACTTTTCCTTGGTTCCTGACACAAGTTTAAAGAAGTAAAACTTGCCTATTTCTGTGCTCACATTGCTGGGTGCTCCTTTGTGCAGATGTTCTCCCAGGACCCATTTTGCCATATTCCAGTGCCAGGAGCAGATCTCATCAGGTCCAGGCTCTCCCGTTGTCTCATGCATCAAACACATTTCTGTTTGGTTTTCTCAGTAATTTTTTAAAAATAAAAGTAAACTTGGTCTTTTCTTCCCTGAAATCTATCTTTGCAATATCCTATATGCAGGATAATATCTATTGTGTTTTATAACTGGACCTGGACTGCTGAAATGACTGGAAACTTTTCAGCTGATTTCAATGGGCGTTTCTCCGTGTATCTACTCACAGCTGCTCTTTTGAGAATGAAATGAACACCGCATCTTTTATAACAATACAAGCACATACTTATTTTCGCATTCTGTATACCTCTGCATATAAAGAGATTTTATTATTTCTGCACTCACCACATTTGACTTGTTTCAAAGCCCATGTGCAATACAAAGAACTGCACAAGACAGAAGAGAAAGTGTGTGTCTAACACAAACATTTGTAATTCCAAAGCTTTATACAACAATCGAGATAGACCCAGCATCAACTGCAGTGCAAGCTGTGCTGTGCGATTCAAAAGGAGCCCTGAAGGTGCAATTTGCATTTAATGTTTTTGCCATTAGCTCGAGCTTTAGGTGAAACGAACAAACAAAAAAATCTCATTAGACAGGTGGAATTAACTGAAGGTGAAGTCTGTGGCAATCCTACTCGGTGGGGGAAGAACCACACTCACTTGGCAGGTAAGGTGATGCAACATCATATGATAAAGATTTAATTTCTGTGATTTTTATTTCTGAAGAAGGATCAATCCCCCACATTCTAAGTATGTTCATCAAGGAACTCCTAACAACGGTAAATCTGCATGCAATGCTTTCCTCAAATCTTTCGCCTCCCACATCTAGGACAGTTGCTTTTCAGCCAGAGCACTGGGCTATAGAAATGGGCTGTTCTGATTTATAACTGAGGTGTTTAAAATCAGGCAATCTAATTACCGAGTTGATAGTCCACAACATCTTCAGTCAGCAAAATTTAAAAAAATGCAAAATATTGACAAGATCAGACAAATACATAATGAGGGAGTTATTAAAATGCAAATTGCCTGCCTTCTGGTACTGCTGTGGTGTACGGCACAGGAGCCCTGAGCCTGCATCTAGCCCAGCCTCCCTCTAACTCTGTGCTGGTTATGAGGGGGGAGAGATGGAGCTGGGGAAAACGAATGGGCAGAGCTACCGCAGGTCAGCCAAGGGGCCCCCACATCATGGGGGGCCCCAAGGAGAGGCAGTGACTGTATGGGAATGGGAGGCATTGTGTTTTGTAAGGAAAAAGCAGCCTGGCAAACAGTGGATCCCAGACCCTCACGGACGGGACCCTGGCCACAGAGGGAAGCCCAACAACAGCAGTTCGAGGCCACCTCTTTCTCAGGAGAACAGCCAGAAGTGGAAACTTTTTGCAAGTTGGTGAAACTTGACATCAAAATTCATGAAAGGTGCTGCATTAAGATTTAGTTAAAAAAGGCTTTAAGAAGAGAAAGCCCAGTGCCCTGATCTGGTTTGAGATGTCCTAGCTGGAAGGTGAAAGAAGGTATAATTACAAGCCATGTAATTCCATCCTTTCTCATCTCTGCCCTCAACTTTTTCTCCTCATTTAAATAGCCTTATAATCCTGTGGATTGCCTAGTATATGCTTATTACTTCACTTTGCAGACACATTCTTGTAAGTCTGAGGGCTGTGTATGTGTCTGGATGTCTATAATAGAACAAGTAAAATAATACCATTCTCAGCTGTGGGCTGGATGATTTAAGCCCCCAGCAGGAGAAAACTTTGATAGACATGATAATTTTATACAATGTATTTCAATCATGTTAATATTGCTCTAACAATCTCTAAGAACGATGCCAATACAGACAGTGGCACCCAATTAACAGGCAAATACTAACAGAGAGGTTAAATGCTAATTTTACATCGGCATTTAGCCTAAGAACTTCATTATGCCATCTTCTATTTTAAACTGTAGCCATCCCACCTTGTGCTGTGCTGCCATCCGTTCTTAGTTAGTATTACATGAATCACAGTAATTCCTTGCCAGACAGATGGGGTCACAACTGTTGGTGTGAGATACCTGCCCAAAACCAGAAGAGAAGATGCTCCCTGCCCCTAAGAGCTTACAGTAACTCTGAAGCTAAGCTTTATCGAAGGGAGATCTGGTGCAGGGCGTTAAAGCGATGTTCAGACAGACGGACGTAGCTACTTCTTGTTCCTGAAAACGCAGCAAGAGGAAAAGGACAGTGCAGCGATACAATCTCCACTGAATACCGGCCCTTTTCAGTATCTGGAGGAGCGCACACGAGCGTGGAGTCAGGCAGCCAAAAGGCTGCTGAGTCTCCCTGGCCGTTAGCGAGCAGCACTGATACAAAGCCAGCTCTTTATCTCATCTTTCGGATAAATACTATCCAAAATAGATGGAGCTTAACACACACAGATAGCAGCATAGGTACAGAAACAAATCGAAAAATACTACAGCATACTTGAAGCTACAGGCAGGACCGTGTTAAAGCTGTATTGAATTTGCCGAGAAATTAGATGCCTCGTTAACTGTGGATAGATGCACAACTGCCCAAATTTAAACTTCCTCCTTTCCCCAGCTCACCACAGTCATTACAAATCATGCAGCTGAATGAAAGCCGAAAAAGCACTTGGAGCTCTGCAGTTTTGCTGCGGAGAGTCCAATAATAGATGAGGGAAGAGGGGTGGCAGCACTGATAATCTTGATATCAAACACATTTTCTGCAAAGCAACCTACTATTGTTCATTTGTAAAATACATCATGCTGCTAGTAGGGAATGAACTGTCCTGCATTTTACAGATAGTCATTTTATTACAGATTCCCCCTTATTGTGACTCAGAAAACAAATGTTTCACGCATCCTTTCTTTTTAATAAATGCACAAGATACACAACATGGCTGGATTATGTTATACTGTTTTAGTCAGTGGTTTAAAATGAAGTGTTGGAGGGATATTTCTACTGTGCGGCATCACACATAAATTATTTTTAAAAGTTAAGGAATGAAAGCAGAGCAAAGCTTCATCTGTCCAACGAAAGTTGGCTCCTGAAACATGCTGAGCATCCTCCTCCTGTTCCCAAGTCAAACGGGCTGGAGGCAGCACGGTACCCAGAAGCCCCAATCCCTATGGAATCTCTTCCTGGTCTTCCCATCTTTCTCTCCGAAGCAATTAAAAAATCCTGAAGGCTTCTTGGGAAACAATTTTTTTTCTCTTCTCTCACTCTGAAGTGACAATAGGTGGGGTTTAGTTTTGTAAGTGCTAGGTCTTTCTCCTAAAGCTAAAAATGTTTAGATGGATGTGAGCAGCCTTGACCACATGCAGGAAAACCTAGTCCATTGCTTATCAGTTGATTTGGCTTCACACCAAGAGTAACACACTGCTATAAAGGGCCAATACAGTGTGAAAAAGGAGCTGTTCTACTAGAATACACTCCGTTAATTCTGGTTGAACTGACATTCTCCTAGGACAACAGCTCAAAATGCATTTAGATTATTGTACTAAGCATGGCAGGGAACAGAGCAGCAGGCTGGTTTCTCTCTGATGTCACGAAACAAGACAAAAAAAGAAAAGCAGCAAACCTCTTGAAAAACAAATGTGGGACAAACTCTCACAGCATCAGCTTTCAGCAAAAGAACATGTCAGGTTTTAAACAGAAATCCCCACCACTGTAGCAAGAAAAGAAAAAAAAAAAAAACTGAAAAGTCAAAAATTCCAGAGTCGCTACACTTACTGTAATTGTCCTTTATAAGAAGAGCCTTCTAGTTATGTGAAATGACATTACCTCACGGCCCCAGGCTCCCCGCGCTCGGCACAGGAAGGAAGCAGACACACATCTCTTCAAGAGCCGTTTCCTCTCTGCTCTATTAATTTTGGAGATTAAGCAAGCCACTCCTTTGTGGCATAACAGAGCAAGATAGAGCCATTGTGTTTACGGAGAGTCCTGCTCACTGTTTTTCTACCTTTGAGCATGGGGGATGCCTTAGCACTTTGAGATGAAAAGCCAGGAAACTTTTAGCTGCCCTAAAGCCTCCCTTCTTCTTAAATTCTGATTCCAGCACATAAGAAGCCAGCAGCCCCATTCCTCTCCCCCACTGCTGATGAGGATTTCAGTGTCTCACTGATACAGTTCAGGATGGGAGAAAAGCCAAGTCACATCAGATGAGGAATTATCTTTTCAAGGGCCCTAAATCAACAGGTCTCATTAAATCAGGATTTTTTTTTTTTCCCTGGACACACACATCCCACCCTCCTGTCCCTTCCTGCAGCATTGAAGCTGAGGCACTACATTTACCATCATTTTTTTCTTTTTAAAAAATTTTTTACATCCCTTTTGCTTTCAGAGCACAAAATGCCTGATGACCCGTTAACAGAGACTTTTTTACAGAGGCCACAGTCTCTCCGTTTCAAAGACTATCAACACAGCTCATGTTGGAGCCTGGGATTAGACGGGCTACAAAAATGACCACCAGCCGACCAGAGCTTCAGCTCCTCCTAAAGCTTTTCTAAAGGACGAAGAGAGAAGCAAGAGAACATTGACCCAATGCCAGAGCAAGTCGGGATCACCGCTCCCGGGCTTTCAAATTTCCTTCTAAAGCTCATGCAGATGATTTATCCTCAACTTTGCAGTTTTCTTTCCAGACTGTTAAGCAAACGAGGTTGGAAACACAGGACCTTTTTGGAGTCAGCTGCCATAGGCCATACCACTTTGCGGGGGCACGCAAAGCTGCAGAATCCTTGAGACTAGTTCATGTTTTTTACAGTGTGTAAACACGGCCATTACTAAACAGAAATGCCATCAGCGGAGAATGGATTTCTTTAGGGAGAGGAGGAAAAAGATAACACACACTTGGAGGTTTTGAGCATCAGAAGCAGCAGGAGAAAGGGTGATCTCATGGCAGGGGCAGGAGCACATGAGCCAGAACACTGTTTCTACTGTACCTTCCCTGCAACACAGAGTCAGGAACACAAAACCCATCCAGATAAAACAATTTGCCTATTCAGCAGCTTTCTTTTCATAAGTTGCTTCATCTCTGCAGGCTGCACCCCTCCCACCCCCCGCCTTCCTAAGTCGCCAACTGAAAGCTTCAGAAAGAAAAGGAGAAAGGAGTTGTTCAGACAAAGGCCTGATTCTCTGCAAGAGGAAGGCACGCACACCAGAAAACACCGTCACGGTGTTTTGGGCACGGTTACTCTGCCGGTAGTTGTGGGATTCTGCTCGCTCCCCAGGCTCCGCTGCAGGTTTTGGGACCAGGCAGTAATGAAAACCGAGGGAGATGCAGCTCCAGCACCTCCAGCACCTCCAGCACCTCCCTCCTGGATGTGTCCCTGCCGGTGCGCCAGCCATGGATTTGCGATCTCCGCACCTTCTCCAAGCAGCTACGTGGGGCAGGTTCCTCGCAAAGTTTTCCATGCCTGTTGCCCATGGAAATCTTAACCCTTTCTAGAGCTACTTCTTCTGGGGCAGCGTCTTTTTTGTTGGGTTGGTCGGTTTTGTTGTGTTTTAAATGTTGTTTTTTAAATTATTGAATGAATAAACTTTTCTGATGCGTGAATGTAAATCACCAGTTCATACTGCAAAGGTGACTCAACAGCATTTAGATGCCAACATGTAGTTACTTCTGGACAGAGCAGGATGTGATTCAGCAACTACAGGCAAGTAGTGTATCCCCTGCATCCTCTACACTCCTTTTCTCTTAATGAATTAAACTAAAATCCAGTTTAGTAATTTTTACTTTATTTTTTTCTTTATTACAGTCACTATTGATCTAACATAATATATACCTCTTACCCTTCTCCTCCAGTATTCAGAAGACCTATGAGGAATCATAGTATTGGCACACATCAATAACACTAAATGAATCTTGCACTGAGCATCACATCAGCCATAGCATCTGAAGAGTTTTCCTCCCCATATTATCAAAATTTCACCCAAAATGCAGCCCCCAGCACAGCTGTTTACACCAACAGCTGGAGCAGCTTCTCTGCTGCTCTGTCCTGCTACGACTGGGCCAGAGCGGCACACATCAGCTGCCGGGGGACCCTGCTCTGTGGGCAGAGCCTGGAAGAACATCATCATCTTCCACCCACACACATGGGCTGCAGGGGAAGGGCAGAGATAAGGTGACTGCAAAAAGGCAGGCGAAACATTTATTTTTTACTGTGTTCCCTGTGAGGAACAGAAGGTAACCGACTGCGCTTGAAAATATCAACCTATAAAGTTGAGCAAGCAGAAGCCCCAGCAGGGAGTGCTGATGCAGAGGGTGCACAAGGACGCCGGTGGGGACATGCCCGGTGCCTGGATGACCCCCTCAGCATCTTCTCTAGAGCAGTTCTGAGTGTCTACATGGAAAGGCATGGAAGAAAACGTTTATCTTTACATAGCACTTTGCATCAAGGCAGAGCAGCTCGGGGGGAAGTAAACTACCTGAGCTCTCTTGGAAGATCTAACAGGCAGGATTTATTAGTTTTAATATTAAAATATTAAAAAACTATCTTGATAATGAACTTAGGGGGTTTGAGTCACTGGAGGAAAAAAACATTTTCAAGAAAATCTGTGTAATTTTAGAGTTTAGAAGCCCAGAACAAATTGCAATATTAAAACCATCAGTCAAAGCCACCCTGTCTCGAACATACAAACCTATTCACGCATCTTCTGTAAGGGCAAATCGTATTCTCCTATTGCCTTTATGCCAAACCTGACAAAGGAAACAAGCATGTTCTTTGCCACCCACTTTACCAAGGGACTGCCTGAGGTGTCACTCCACAAGGTCATCCTCACGTCTGGGTGTAGTTCCCGGTACTGAAGAGACTCTGCACCATTTCCAGGGATTAAGTGGAATTTGGTGATAGGGAAGGTCTAGACCAGGACTTTGTATCGGAGAAAATACCATGCTTATTGGAATGAGTTTTAGCTCCCAGCTCCAGAAAACAGCTAGCCATCTATTTACACCGTCCCTGCACAACAAATCTGCATCTGTTTAAAGTGTGAATTTAGGCTGTTTATATAAGAACACTTTTTCTAAAGTGTAATAATGGCCTAATATAGCTTTCATTTAAATTGGTTCCTAATGGAGGTAAATAAAATGAAAAGGAGCGATTTACCCAGCCTGTCTAAACCACAGCATACACCAGCTGATAATCAGTGCAACTACCCTGTTCAGACAAGATCCGAGTCCTCCTGATCTAAATTCTGTCCTGAACATAAACAGTTTACCTTTTGGATGCGTTACATCTCAGCTCTGCTGGGCAATATTTACCTTCAAATAGGGTAAAAGCAAAACACAATAGAAAGAAGCTGCATAAACAGTGCTCAGCACTCTATAGGCACTTTGAGGGAAGGAAAAAAAAAAAAAGAGAAAAAAATTAAATTAATCAGAGCACAATTTCTTCGAAATTTGTTCATTCAGAAAAATGACCAGCCTTTCTTTGCACAGACAAATGTTTTGCAAGAAACAAAAGCATGCACAAGGAATTACAGTGATAAGCTAAAAATTGTTCAACTCTAAAAACAGATTGTAAAACAAAGGGGAAAACTCCTAGGAAAAGCTGAGAATAAGGTTTTTAATCTTACACTGAAGGGTTGTAAACGTGCAAGCTCAATACCTCACAACCCTTTTTGAGTAAATAAAGGTTTAAAAATGTTCGTTCTTTAGCGTGACTGAATTCCTTTCCAATGTGACCCCAACATGCCATTCCTCTATCTTTATCTGCCGACACAGCAGAGCTGTTGACCTTTCACCAATGACCTGCGCAATCAATAAACAGCCGACAAACTCTCTCCACAGAAATGCTCCACGGACAAGTTTCTCCCTCGCTCTCTACACCATCGGGCTCTGCTGTTCCTGAACTTTTCCTCGGGCCTCGGTTGTGCGTCAGTGTGACTTAACAAACAACGCAGGGCTCAGAAATACATTTTCTTGGGCATTCCCTATCCAAACACATTAAACCTCTAAGTGATTTTGCCGTTGTTTGCAGTCCCGTGAACTGCTCTGCTGTTACGCGTAGGATCTACAAGATCTCTACCTCATGCTGAGCGCTTCGTGTTGACCGCCAAGGGCAGAATCCAAACTCGCATAACTCAAATATGCACAAACTGCTGGAGAGTAAGATAATAGCTTTAGAAAATAAAAGATCGTATTAAAGACTTGCCCAAAAAACCAATTGGCACAGTCTCACCGTAAAGAACTTATTTAAAGAAAAAAAAAATTAACACAGTTGATTTCAGATGTCTGGAATAGGAAAATTAATCAAGGCAGGTCAGAAAATACGAGCGGTATTATGGATGTCTTTCAGATGACTTCCAATGATACAAATTGTGTTGTACTGTTACACTACATAAAAACCATTTCTATCAGTACGATTTAAGAAAGCATTGTACGCGTTTTAACTCAAACCAACCCGTATTTTCAAGGTGTTGCAAAATGGGGAACCAGCAAAGTGCTGCAATGTGTTTTGCTGGGGTAGAGAAAAGAGAACAACCATTCCCTGCACTGGTTAGAGCAAACGCACTGAAGCATTGGTCAAGATCTGAGAAGCCAAAAGAATGAACACTATTAGAGACCAGCCATAGGCAGAAATGAAACTAATTAGTCCACAGAGTCTTTATCAAACAGAGTGAACACAAAGGTAAAGCAGAGGTGGAAGTACTGGAAAAGGACTTAAGATTATTAAAACAGAAAGAATAACAGTTTAAAGAGTTTATTCCCATGTCATCTAGAATGCTTAACAGATGGAGTTTCTCTCTGTATATATACACACACATACTAACTTTTCTTAGTGTATATATAATCTAAGGAGCACTTGCAATGGGTCTTAAAATGTTAATAATATTTGCTGATGTCAGACAGCTGACATTTCAAAACCTAGTAAGTCTGCTAAAACTTGTTCAAAATACTACTTTTTCATATGCTTCACATACTCCAGGAGATTGATGTACTGTTTCTTTCCCCACCATTTGAAAAAAAAGAGTAGCATGATTACAACGGTGTTTTGAATTGTTCTGTTAAATTAATAATGTAAATCAGTTCTAAGTAGAGCATAACATGACATTCCTTTACACACAATTTTTTCAGTCTAACTTGAAAGTATGTTCACTGCGCATTTTTAGGACCCACTAATGACAAAGATTAGCTCTTTAAAGGGCAGTGGCAGCAAAATTTAGTAAAAGTGATCAAGTGATTAACCTGCTCATTACAGAAGCAAGAGTGTTTGCATTATTATTTGCACAGGAGAGAGCTGAAATGCCTGTATCAGCTCTTACTTATTTATTTATTCTTAACATAAGCAAGTAAGCATGGTTCAAATTGCAGTATTTAACAGATCGCACTGATGGATCGATATAATACTCCAGTGAACTTAAACTTCAAGCAGACAAGAGC
Source organism: Pampusana beccarii (assembly GCA_013399365.1). Lineage (NCBI taxonomy): Eukaryota > Metazoa > Chordata > Aves > Columbiformes > Columbidae > Pampusana > Pampusana beccarii. The sequence goes on from VWYH01009373.1 coordinate 334,151, forward strand.
AATCAAAGCTTTTGATTGAAAAAAACCCTTTCTATTTCCCATTTGAGTCCTGATCTCACAGCCTGGTCCTCCGAGCAGGATTTCATAGGCAGGAGCCCTGCATGGTGCCGGCACTCGGGCAGCTTTCCTGCACCGCCAGGGTGCCCGCAGAGCTGCTGGGGCTCTGCAAGCACAAGAGTCACCTGCACCGAGCCCCAGGTGTTTCTGAGGCACCTGTTAATAACTTGGTGAAGTGAAAGAACGCACACTTCAGCTTTCTACACGTTACAGGTATTTCTTAGCGTGAAGAGCGGGAGCGAAACCTCCTGTTTGGGGATTGCTTAAATAAACCGGCGTGGATTTCCAACTGCGGGCGTCTGCAGCCCAAGACCAACAAACACAACTTCAGAAGAGGCGGGTATCCTCCTGGTGCGGTTTGTCAGGGCAGGATGCTGGCCAGGGACGGCAGCGGGGGGGCTCTGCCGCATGAGGTGGAGGTGCAGCCAGGAGCCCTTGGCCACCAGCCACGGTCCTCACCTGACCCACGCTGTGAGCCCATCACGCCACGCTGCGTGGGCACAGTGCTCTGATGAGGGGGATGAGCTGTGGCTAACAGAGGTGGCAGAAAACTCAAGCCCAACTTCCCTGGTTTTTAATCCACCAGAACCTGCAGAAAGCCCTTGAGATCCCAGCGCTCTCTTTGACCTGATCTCAGGTCAAAGCTACGTGGGAATATTTGGCCTGTGCTGGGTTTTGGGGTTCGGTGGTTTTTGTTTGTTTTCTTTTTTTTTTTTTTCTTTTTTAACCTAGATGGAATGAATTGAAAGTGCTGCTTAAGGAGAAAAAAAGAATGCAAAACTGAAGAAGCACCACAAGTAGGTATATTAATAAACAGGCTCCTAATTTTTTTATCTTTGATGGTATTCGGTCCTATTTTAAATATTCTCAACAGAATCACAAATATACAGAAGGTCATACAAAAAATCCCCGATGAAGCAATTTAATGCTAAATTAAAGCTAAAACTAGGTAAGCCCAACTCTTGGGATCTTGGGTATTTTCAAAGACTAGAATAGAATCAACACTACCCAAGAACACCGTGTGTTTTTCAGATTTTTAAATATTTATTTCCTAAATTAAATAGAGTAGGTTTAGCTGGTTCTAACAGCTTAGCAGGAAACAATTTAATTTCCAAGCCAATTGTATATTGACAGTTGGCAACAATGGTTTTACTTTATAAAAAGAGAATGGGAAAATAGTTGTGCATTTCTGAAACGCTTCCAGAAAATTTCCTTTGAGAACACATCCAGTGAAAAGTATACAAACAGGCATTAAACATGAATGTAATTTAATAAACATCCACTCAGCTATACGATGTGATAAATAGGTAATAAGAATGTAATACAGGCATTTAGCTTTCACCTTCCAAAGGAGCTGGAAGCTAAAACAATAATACTTTCATTAGACTCTCCTGCCTGGCATCAAGAGCCAATTTCCACCTATTAATATGGATTTCTATTACCTGCCTTGTGAATACTGTTAACCCATTTATCAAGCAAGAAGCCGTACTTTTGTCACTTATTGGAAGCAGAAGGAGAACAGAAGGATTGCTAAACCATGTAACATTAGATCATCAGATTAAATCATTTGACCTAGAAGATAAAAACATTCCATTTACATTTAAAAAGAAAAAAAAAACAACACAACAACAACAGAACAAAACAAAAGACCCAAAACCCAAACAGCAGCTCTGCTCATATTACAGCTAATAAGACCTCTTGCAGGATCAAATCTTTCCTTGTTGTGTCAGAAGGAAAAAGAAAATCTGCATGCAGACTAATTGTAAACTCCGTGCATGTGTAATTAAACATGCCTCATTGGTTCTCTTGATATGTCAATAGTGGGTAGGAGGAGGTTGATTTAAGTTAAATGACTCAAGCCTTACCGAACATGTGCCCCTTTCTGTGTCCTCTAAGCAAAGCATCATTTAACAGAACAACCTCAGCCAAATATGAGGAGCTCGGAACTGAGTGTTTATTATTCAGATTACAGCGGTGCCCAAACCACGCCAGGCACTTTCGGGAACGCAGAGGGAGGCGCCGGGACTGATCCCTTCCTCTGCCCCTGCTTTGCACCCAGCGCACATGTGCCCCCCCAGCACGGAGCTGCTGTCCCGCTCCCCTCCCCCAGCAGCCGGGGAGATGAATGGAGGGGCTGCGGTGCAATGGCAGAGATGACAGGCACACATCTATTAATCACATGTTTGTTGCTAAACACACTAAATTCCCACTTACCCACAGCGCCAAAGTCTCCTTGTCCTCACAGCCGGTCCCCAGCTGCGCTCGGCAGCTAACGGGGGTAAAAATGAGCATTTGGCTTTAGCCTCCCCAATCCCGCACTGCTCTCCTGCTCACCTTCCTGCTAGGGTATTAAGAAAACGGCATTTTTCTTGCTATTCATGCTGGATCATGTTATAAAACATGTCTGCCTCCATGCCTATGATAAAAGCTTCACAATATCCACCTCACCCACTTTCTCTGGAGCCATGATCCAGGAGAAGCACCTGTGTTCCTGCCACCCTACACATCTCAGCTGCAGACACCCAAAATACTGAAAACCTCAATCCACAAAGGAGAGACAGGATCCAGTAAAGCAGAAGAATGCGAGCAAAATTTCTAAAGTTATAATACTTCCATTTTTCTGGTCTCCATTCAGTGGAGTCATTGAAGATATGTGAATTCTTCAACTGGGATGTCTCCGCTTTCCTTGCCTCACTCCCCACCGCTGTAACTCAGCAAACCTGGTTCACTTGGCTTCAACAGCTTAGTGCTCGTTTACCCCACTCACCTGGCAATTCTTGTTTTGGTTCACTTTCGTCAAACCACGGAAGTCTCCCAATGTGTTTCTTTTGGTAAGACTTCCATATGACTTCCACCCCCGGCACACCACAGAGCTTCCTGCCCCACGCACTCCAACAGCTCCAAAATTACTCCTAAGAAAAGAATATTTCTCTTTTCTGTCTTTAAAATCTCACAGTGATCAGTAAATTAGTGAGCTGCTCAGAAGTCATTGAGCAATCAGGCCACTCATTACACTCCTCAATGAAATTATCACCATGAGTAATTTTTAGTGCAGTACTACAGGTTGGCCAATTTTACATCGTTTACAAAGGACTGGAAGAAGTACTGCGGCTTCGTGAAACAGATTTTGAATTCCTCTTATATTCTCAGGTAGTCATTTTATCTTGAATTTTACCTTTTGCACACTGCAAGTTCATCCATACCCTTTTATTTCTCAGTAGTCCTTTAAGCCTTTTCTATTCATGCTGCAGCTCAGCACAAGGACAAGTATATTTCTATAAGCCACGTACTCAGGAGGCTCTGTCAATACGCATGCATGCTGCAAGGAAGAAACATATTTCTGTTGAAGAATCAGAAGTTGGGGTCAGACGTTTTATATTTTAGCCAGATTTTGATAAGACGTATTAGGAATTCATAGGGCTTTTATCATTCTCAACAGCAAGAGGATTAGACCCTATGCTGACAAGAGCAAGCACATCAATTGTTAAAAGAAATATGCACCACACTGAAATACAGTAAAGCACCTGAAAGGCATAACATACTGTCTGATAAAAACACTATAAGCACTTTCAAATTCAACCCAGTGATGACTCGCAGAGTCAGTGCTTCATTTGTCTGGCAGAGCCAAAATTACAACTTCTCTTCTAATGCTCAAAAATACAACAGAAGTGCAAAGGGAAGCCATGAATTAAACCATGGCCTCACACAACAGCAGAGATTCAAACTATGGATAATATACTGATGCTTAGGCCACAGGGCAGAAAGAAACTGTAAGAATCTTTATTTGGATTCAAAAATTTTATCCAGCAAGCTTGCAATACTGATGAAAAGACTCAAGTCTTAATTTAAAAAAAACAGTGATTTTTTTTTTTTTTCTTCTCAAATTCAAGGAAAGGTAAAGATATTGACTCAATAAGTCCCTCCGCCATCTGAAGAAAGACTCCAAAACAAAAAAGCATCTCAAATTCATCCTTCATTCCCCTAAAATATTCAGAGCACAGCAAATGTGTTACAAACTAAATGACTTTTTGTACTGAACTTCTAAACCCCTTGACTTCTAATAAGGTTGTGCATCATTTGATTTTAATTACAGATTTTTTTTTTTTTTATCCCTTAAATTTGACTAAAAATGATGTGATTTACAAAGCAAACAAGCCAGTTAAACAAAGCTAATTAAATTCACTAGAGACAGCCTTGCTTTTCCCCTCAGTGAGTGTTTATTTCAGCTCCCAGTGCTCTGATAGCTCCTGACAGCTTGCTGGGACACAAGAAAGAAGTAGGTCAGGGTAAGCTGGAATCAGCAACAGAGGATCCCATTAGACAGGCTTGTAGGGTAATACAGAGATCGAGGAAGTGTGTGATGTAGTGACAGTGTTAGAGACACATAACAAACAGCCTGAGGACAGCCTCCAGCAGAACCGGTACATTTATCTTCTCTGTGTTATAATGACCTCTCATACAGCTTATCCAGTCGGTGATTTCGCGTACAAGAGGTGTTGTATAAACCTAACGACAAAAAAAACGCGGCCGGGGTTTGCAAGATGAGGCCACGCCAGGGGCAGGGCTGGCAGAGGCTCTTCCCCAAGGACGGGGGCTGCGGGGGGCGCGGAGCTTCCCGGGGCAGCTGCTCACGGGAGCAGGATACGTCCCCTTTGCTCCAGCTGGGAGTGCAGCAAGGACTGTGCAGGGGAATAAGGGGAACTAAAAGGGGAGTAAGACTCATTTCTCCTAACCAGCTTCTAAAACATTACACCGATGACTGCGGTCGAGGTGCCTACCTGGATCTGAAAATATCAGGTACCCTGTAGCAAGAAAAGCCAGGGTGGCAGCTAGGGAGCCCAGCAAACCACCTTACGGGGCACAAAGACACCCACTTCTGACTGCGCTGTTGGTTGGGGGCTCCCGATGTGCCACCCCAGGTCCCTACGTGCCACTTGAACTGATGGGAGGGCTGGGGCACGTCTGCCCGTGCCATAGCACCTCTGCCTTTGGGAGCAGCGGCTGGCAGACAAAAGAGGCTGAAAAACCTGTGGTTTCTGCTGGCTTTCCCAGCTGGGATCGCTGTGTATTGAAGAAACATTAGCGGAAGCAGGGAAGAGAACAAAAAGACCAAAGAGATGGATGTAAAATATAAAATGCTTTATGTTTCTACCACTGTGTAAGTTTTTTAGTGAGAAGTGTATTTTTACTGGATATGTGGATATACCTGGACACTCGCTAAGGCAACTTTTCCGTTCCTAAGAAAAGGATAAGAGTATCTTTTTCCTTTTTTTTCTTTTTCTTTTTTTTTTTGAAGTGGCTTGGCAATAAGAGCCAAAAACACAGCATCATAAACTCTGTAGTGTAATACTAAGTCAGAGGCAAGTGGAAAAGCAGAGCCCTAACCCTCCTTGTTCTCTTGACTACTGCTCACACCATTAAAAGTTCAAAGTCTCTCCCACCGTCTCTGGCAGTGCTGTACATACCCCAAACATTTCAGTTACAAGAGCCAATTTCTCAGGCTTACACACACAGCAAGAAAGATTTTCCTTAACTCCAAATTGTGTAGCTTACATTAAAAAGCGAGCGTGAGAGTGCGCTATCTCAGAAAATAGGTAAGTTTGACAGGAACAATTTAAACCGCCATGGGCATAAACAAACACAAATGGAGAATGTTGTTTTATTTTGTTCAGAGCTCAATACATTCACTTCATTTAGTGATGTCTCCAGCATCCACTTTACTTGAGGTGCCTGAGTGACACGGTTTTTAGAAACGACGGAGGCTGCACCGATTAAACAGCTTGCATTATTTCAGGAGTTTAATTTTTGCCACCCCAACTTCGTTTTCATGTTTATTCAATGAGTCTGTCATGTTCAGCACTTGTCCCTTTCTTTGTTTCTAGTTACAATCTTTGTGCAACACAATCTGTCCCCTGCGCTAGCAGTGCTTCCTGCTCTTCAGGGGGCCACACTACACGGCCACTCGCACCCACCCATTTTATGACACAACACATCCCTTTCCTGCAATTTTTACTTTAAGCAGACAGTTTCACTGTGCTCTCAGAGGTTTTGTTCGAGTGACGCCTGTTTACTCCAACCCTGAGCATCCAGGTAAAAATCCCCACCCGCTTAAGTGTCCTAAAGAAAAACATGCATGTCCTAACAAAAATATACATTAGGATAAAAGCATTAAAATAAAGGAAGACAATGAGAATGATCAGAGCAGCACTGCCTGTGAGGAAGGACGGAAGCTTTTAACAGCACTAAAATATAAAATTGATTTGTACACATATTTGATAAAAATCAATACAATTAGCAAGTAACTGAATACTAGAAAGGGAAATTGATTGCTTGAGGGCCCAGAGGACTCGGGGCAATCAGTCCATTCTTCTAGCTCCTCCACTCTTAATAAAAATTTACTTTTTCATAATCCTGCCTGAACTCTTTGCCCATTAATAATGCTGCTAAATAGCTCTTCTTTTAGCACTATTATTGCAGACCTGCTTGAATTACATTTAGAGGCAGTTTCGAGTGGCATGTCCTGGCCATTTTGCTATCTGCAGCACAAACCTCCAAGCAATAGCATAAAAGAATACTGGCTAATGAACAGGAGCACAGGAACACTTGAGAAGAGCTTATAAAATTAAGTACCAAAGTTTAAATAAACGGATTACCATAGAATTGATTTGCTACATCAATTTGGTCAGCTTTTGCTGATACATCATTCCTTCCTCAAAGGAGAAGAGCCACTGTTTCGAAACAACTAATTAAACATTTTGAACTGTGGCCTTACAAGGAGAGCAGGGCTGCATTGCTCTGCTCTCCTGTCTCCCTTCTCTGGCTGAGTGATTCTTCACTGCAGCGTAAAAATCGTTACCGCACATGAAACAGGAGACTGAATTTACAGTCAAATCTAGACAAAATGAAGTGTCTTCTACAGCTGCCATCTCCGAGCAGATTCCAGCTTCAGGCAAAGGCATCTCCCTTCACTACGGTGGGACTGGAGGAACTAAAACGCGATTGTTCTGCCACCCCAGGTGAGGATTTCCATTACAGTCAACCAGCTGTACAATCTGATGGAGGGTGCACGAAACTCACACGCACCCACAAAGGAGGTTTCTCTTTCAAAAGGTCAGATGCCTTCTCAGATAAGAACTTTCTCAGATGTTAAGCTTTGTCCACTGACTCATCTTGATAGGAAGCTCTTTAAACCAAAACCTACCTTTGGGCCCTCAACAACCTGTCTGCCAGTCTGCAGTTCAGGGCAACACAGCCTTCGCTGTTAACTGGGGCCCCGACTCAGCAATGCACTTGAGCATATACTTAAATCAGGCTCTGTGAGTTGCCCTATGCAAGCCAAAGGTAAACAAATCATTTTTCCATATTAATGAGACCACTTGCATGCTCAAAATTCAACAATATAATTTAAGTACTTTCTAGGGCATCTCCAAGGAAACATCTCAAGAATCACTGAGTTGAATAAGATCATGTATGCACCTCATCACATTCACTCCAGCAGAAACTCCTTTAACCCCAGAAATCTCTACACATACTCATGTCTCCAATGGTCCAGCAGACCAGGGACTAAACTGAGCCATTATATCAGCCTAAAAAAAGGCACATGGATGCTTTGCAACTCAAGCAGCAATCTGTGGTGATGCCTCCATAAGGGTGGATGAGAGACTGCAGTGCTGAGGGAGAACAGTGCATCGCTCAGCAGGTCATCAGCATAAGCGCCACAGGTGTAGCTGCAACATCTGCTGTTTCCTCACTAAATTCTTATGATGTTCTTACTCAAAAGTTTGTCCCACTGCTTCTTCTTACAAAGGAGAGACATTAGTCTGAACACAGAAACAGAAACCAGAAATTACACCGTTTCAGTGCTGGCCTTCTTTGTAACCACGAGCAAATTACTTTAATCTCTTCGCTTCAGTTTCCATGCCTTTATTAATAAAGCAGAGACAGTAAAACTTATTTGACCTAACTCATACATCTTTTGTGAAGATGAAATGCTTGTTCTGTGTAAAGTACTTGGAAGATGAAAGACATCAAGTAAATATTAATCGTAGTCACCACACCTACCAATAGGATCTCCAGTATGCTGATTTGGATCCGTGTTTGAAGAGTCTTTCTTTGTGCAATTCAAGAATGATGCCTTCCTGCAGTAGTAGGGTGAATTAAAGCTAATCAAGAATTCCTATGTTAATTGGCCTTCTAGACTTCAGAAGATCATAAGAAGGCTGATGCTTCCATTTCAAAAGACAGCACAGTGCCACAGAATGAATGACATCAAACTGGCTGCAGCCGTTTACAGCATGGTCATGGAGGGAACGATAGGAGTTCACCCACCAACATTCATCTCAGGGCATACACACTTGTAAATCAGCTCCTATTCAATAACGAAACGCTGAGTGACTCATTCTTTCTACGTATGAAGAAGATCTCAGAGAGAATGAAAGAATCTTTTACTTTCTCATCTGCCTTTATAAACACTGAATTGTATCTCCTTCCTTTTGAAAAGATACAATGCTTCCCAGCCAGCTGTAAAAGAGAACATTACCGTCTTAGGTTTACAGAATCCAAGGCCACCCTAAGATCCCAAATTTCTGTTAAAGGAGATTTGGGAAGATGGCTCTTTAGCAGCTTAAACGATTTTCTACACCAGCTTCCCGGGCATGGCGGGGCACACTGACCTCAAGTAGATGTGCCCACAGGGCTGGCCCGGGGAAGGCGAGAGACACCGCTCCGGGCACTGCTGCTGTTCCGTGTGGGTCAAGTGCCGGGTTATTTACTTAATGTCTAAAGCACCCACTGCAGCTCAAACTTAGCTCATGCAACCACAGCTGTCCTGCTGTTAGCTGGGTGAAAGTAGTCTTCGCTATTTCTGCCCGAACCAGTGCATTTACACAAGGGCAGTGGTGCAGACATACCTTCCCTTCTGTCCCAGTCTCCAACCGGCAGGTCCTGCAGCCACACACCGAGCAGCAGTTGTAAGCTGGGTCAGCCGTTCCGCAGCCGGGCTGCCCAAGCACCGTGCTCGCCCAAAGAAAAGTGCTTCAAACAAACAAAATAAACCAAACCAACGTGTGCCTGTGATCACAGGACAAGGAAAGGTGTGCAGCCCCGGCACTGCGCCTGCTCCCTGCCACAGCTCTGCACGCCTCCAGAGGTGACACCAGGTTGGGTCCCTGGAGAGTCTCTTCACTGCTGCTCAGAGAGTCCAGTTCCTCCAGCAGAGCCACCACAAAAGAACTATGAAAGCAGGAGTACAAGGGAAAGAAACCCCAAGAGTTGCAAACTTAAAAAAGACAATGGAGATAAAGAAAAGCGCTGTCTGCGAGTCAGTGTTGAAGGAACACAGAGTGAGTCTGCACAGAGGAAACACTTACTGCTTGAGTGGGAGCAATAGGACATTCTGGACCTGGTGGACCAGGCACGTGAGGGATCCCAGCCCTGCCGAGGTGGGCCTGGACCTGCTGTGCCTCCACCCTCCTCCCAGATACCCGCCTGGCTTCCTCAGCTCTCCCTCTGTCTCCTTGGCTTTGCCCTCCCTTCGGTCCCAGCCCGTCCCCGCTCTCTGTCCCCTACCATCGCCTCCTGGTACTTTGGACCTCTTCACCTCTACGCCCGAGGTCTCTGTCTCTCCATCGGTGGCTCGGGCAGCACCAGCCGGCGTAGCCAGGCCAGCCAGTGCCACAGAGCAGCTGAGCTCAGGCCGGCAGAGCTGGTCCACCTCCTCTCCAGGATCCTGCGGCATGCATAAACAAACAAATTACGCTACAGAGACAGAGCTATGCTCCAAAAGGAAATGACCACTGGATGTTATTGCTTAACCTGCTTAATAATGAACATGTATTTCTTGAAAATATATGCTGCCTAATTCCCTCGGCATTGCAAACATGTACAACAGGAGGGTAATTTAAGTTAATCACGCCCTAAGCTCCACACAAAGTGTAACAGTTTGCTTCACTACGTTTTGGGTAGCAGATGGCAAACCATTCGATGGTAAGTTTTCCACAGCCCTTGTACGAAGGCCTGTTCTGCTCCCAGTGCAAATGCCAATGAAGGGATGTTTGCTGGACTAGCTGAAGGCTTCAAAGTGGGTCACCATTCTAAATCCTGAAATAAGACATGTAGATACCAATATAGATGCTCCAAAGGGAGGACTCACGGAGAGCGAGAATCAGTCGTTTGTCTGGTAGTTCACCATTGCTGCTATTCTTAGATATGATAAAATTAAAGCTACGGGCTGGCATAAGACTTCAAGTAATTAATTCATGCCTTATCTGCATGAGCACCAACATGCAAAATCAGTTCCATGCAGGCAAGTAGAAGGGGTTTTCTTACACGCCAGCATACCACGCTGCTGCTCTAGCTCGCACCACTTCTATGTGTGTTGTCCTTACAAATGACTCCAGACCGTACATAGTCTGGCATGTGGGCATCAGAAAACAGTCCAAGTGTCTAATTTGGATTTCAAACTGCCTCAGTGGGCAGTCACTCAAATGCTCTCTATCTGGCCAGATTGTGGGGGGCTTGGGTGAGAGGAGAGAAGAGCTGTCAAGGGGAAAAAAAAGAATTTGTAGAAGATGTGCAGAGCCAGATTGATTTTAAAGAAAAGACAATTATGTCTGCCCAAGTCAAGCTTTTTCCAGGTATGTTAGAGTGACCAGAAAGCAAGGAGGTGAGCAACAAACAGTTCAGCCTGCAACACTCAAGACTTCCATAATTTAGAACCAACAGAAGACACACGCTTCTCCCCCAAAACACAGAGTGCACCCCCCAGTATCCAATTAGTGGTGGTGTGTACAGTGAACATACTTACACTAATTGACTGGTCCACTAATGCCCCCAAGCATTTCTGCAAGTAGCACTTCTGGAGTAGCATCATGCAGAAATGCTTCGCATTTATTAACTTGTTTGGTTTTGATTGTTGCATTGGTTCCCCATTCCCAAGGCACTTAGATTTATTCCTTTAGCTTAACACTACAAAGCAATCAAATCACTCAATTACAGCTGACAGGCTGTAGGAGCCCTGAAGGGGAGGGAGGCATCGGAAGAAACATCTACATTTTCTCTTACCTCCTTCACACTTGCCCTAAACTTTAGATTTAATCCATCTATATTTCTGGAATTCAAGAACATTGAACTTTAACTGACACGGGAAGTTATTTGAAGATGCAGCACTTTCACTTGAAATTAAGGCTGATCTACCTTCTGGGATCAGGGACCAAGATTCACTTCTCATAGAGACTGAAAAGCCTGAACGCGCTCTCCTCCTGCTTCAAGTCAAACACAAGTGTTGCTGCAACCAAGAAAACATCCTTCCAACACTATGTAAAGTTCAAACCAACCAATCCACAAACAGGGAGGGGAGATGAGATGGAGGATTCAAACACACCTTTGTGCCCTTCCGTCAAATGTGTAGAATAGGTAAGAACAGGAAGAAAAAGGAGATGGCTCGAAGAATCAAGATTAATATGGAAATTGAGAAAATGGGCATGCCTTTGGTTGGATCTTGACTGTGTATCTTCAGTACAATTTTCAGCTTTATGCAATGTCATATTAGAAAATGCTTACACACAACCCTTGATGTGGAAGACAAAGAGAATTTTTTTATTTAGACAAATTCCAATCTCCTTGTCTAATGTTACTCAATGCACAACTATAAACAAATTAGTGCTTGCATGCTACTGTGTGCTTAAAAATATATTGAAAGATCCACTGCTTAAAGTATGGAAAGGGTCCTCTGTTATTAAAATCCAAACATGTTTCATTTTAGACTATACTCAAACAGGCAGGGTAAAGCTTGAAGAAAATCACCCAACATTTTTTTTTTGATAGAGAAAAACAACAAAACCAAACCTCATGGAGCCTGTAATCAAATGATCTTACAGAGTTTGGACTTAATACACCAACAATGTCAGGCATTTCAATGCAGTAGCATCAAAACTAGATATTTACTGCATGGTAGTGAGTAACTCTTTGAAAAGGGAGGAACAAAAATTTCTTTTTAATGAGTCACCGTTTGGCAGTCAGAGATCAAAACCTTTTCCTTGTACTTCTGACTGCAGGATTGTGTATACTTGGGGTTTTTTTCACTTTGTGTGACTTTAAATCAACACAGTTAATTAAGAAAATAAGTTAAAGGAACAGGAAAAGTGAAGTCCTTAGAAGTACCTGCCCATCATCATGATCTACTGGGTTACTGAGATACTGGATGAATTCAGAAATTATTTCTGTATATAGATTTAGAACTGTGAGAATCCTAGTAAGATTTAAAGTAATTAGTCAAAACAAAATGAAATTATACTCAGTATCCATTCCAATAACCACAAGAAATGCGTGTTGCATAATTATCCTTAAACTAATGAAAATGTTTACACACTAAATGTTACATGCTAATGTATGGGGGAAAAGCTTCTCATGTGTGAGTGGAACTGTGTGTGACAAATGTCTTTGTAAAATATCCATTTGTTTGCCTTTGCCCAGATCTTAACCTGTAGCTGAGAATGAAACATTAAAATACATGCCTGAGAGTAGATGCCATTTTTTTTCTTTAAATATTTTATTTTCCCCTATATCAAATTCTGAGGTTCCAGCAAAAGCAAGACACTATGATGTGATGTCGGGTTGGGGGGGGAAATATCCACTTGCATTGGCATTATAGCCAGAGCAAAGAAATCAACTATCATTCACGCTGAGATGGCGTTAGAGTAAGATGTACCTGACTTTATTTTTAATCTATGTGAAAAGTCCCTAAAGACATCAGCTAGTAACAAGCACTTATGATTTACAAAATATTTAACTAGTTAACTTTAATACTAAACATGCCTTAAGGTAAAGCACCACTATTCCCATTTTACAATGGACAAGTAAGAATGTGGGAACTATTTACTCCAAAAATTGCCTCCATGTCTGGAGGCCTGTGGGGCTACAGATATTCAGACCCTCTGGAAAAAAAAAAAAAAAAGGCGGACAGTTTTAAAATTCGAGCAGGCATTATTTGGGGTTGGATTCTACCTTAGGAAATCTCCAAATTGTTACGTGAAAACTCATATCCACAAAAATCAGAGCAGGGGCTTCCAGCCCCCTCCACACAGACAGCAAACAGCCATCCCGTGTAACGACTGATCAGCAGGAGTGTCTCCATACCTTCTTGTCAGCTCAGTGAACCAGCCCGTCCCTTACATCAGTTGATCTTAATTTATGTTCAATTTACTTGTAGATTGGAAGTTATTAGAGTAAATAATCACAATAACTGGTTGCAGTTTGGGAATTGAGAGAAATGAAGAAAGAATTCAGAGAAGTAACCTGATCCACTACTACAAAGAGAATCAATCATCCATCTCCTTCCATTAGTCATTTTGGCAATCCTGTGTCACTGTTGTCACAGGCCTGGATAACGATGCTACATTAATTCTCCTGTTGCGAAAGGGGCTACAAGATTTGACTCCGTAACTGTGTCCTATCTGACCTTGGGGAATCTTTGGGGAAAGTTTCCCATCAAATGCAGTTACAGTTTCTACTGAAGGAGAATTACTGAGCTTGGCCCATGCTTTATAACTTGAACGCATGACACAAAAATATGCAATCAACCTTCTGTTTCCACCAGAAATAAATCGTCAGTACCATAACCAACGATTTTGCAGACCCAACCCTATGTGAGAAATTACATTTTCAAAGTCATTTCAACAAGCCTGCTCGGAGGTGACGGACACAGGGCAGGAGGCAGAGGCGGCTACTGCAAATTTATCATGTAACAACACCACTGCTTTTAACTGCATTTACCTAAACTGGAGATAGGCTGCATTTCCCAATCCAAACCTTCCCAGAGGAAAAAAACAAAACAAAATGCACCTCTGTAAATATTACAGAGCACAGAAATGGAAAAGAAGAAAGTGACCCTGTGTCTAATAACAGAAAGAGACTCACTCCCTTCCTTCAAGACTACCCACTACTCTCAATGAACTGCTGCATCACTGATGGCAGTGTGAGCAGGCAGAAGAGGACATATGGCCTTTTGTACTGTTCCCAAGATGCTGCATGTTTAAAAGAAAAAAAAAAATCATTATCCAGGCTGGAAGAAACCCAGGCCATCGTAAATGTTTGCTTATTGCAATTTGGAAGACCCTTTCAGAAAAAAACAACAAACAACTCTTAGACATGTAATCCTAAAACCAAATGGTGAATGGGAATCAAGCAGAAACCACGCACTTTTTTGGGGAAACCATTAATTATTTTGGGGAAACTTTTGCTGCGATTCTTATTTGAGTATTTCTAGATATCATTCCTATTACTGTGGCAATGACTAACGAGTTAACAACACTATTTACACTAGTACTGTTGTATCATTAGAAACAACAAGATTATGTACTTTAATTCTAATGCCAGTACAATTATTTTAACACCGAGTGTGTCAGATCTGACTCTATACCCCCTAAATTAATTTCAGAGAAGTGGCTAAATAAAATGACATTCTTCTTTGTGCTTTTGTTATAACACGCTCATGTGCAGCAAACTGTGAAGAAAATGTAGTAATTAGAGGTTAAATTAATCCCTGACAGACAGGCAGCTTCGTAAAGCTGGGCCCTCTTCAGAAAACACAGCGTAAAGCTTGCCAGTCTTTCAGAATGAGGCACAAAGAACAGGAAAGATTGGCAAGTCCCCCACCACTGCAATCCAAGCGAAGGGTGACTCTGAGAAGTCGGAGGAAGTCTTCAAGCAGGCAGTACTACCGGGCAGATCTTGTCACAAATGTGATTTCGAGCTCCATGCAATTGTTGCTGCAGCCGCTCTAACTGCCTGATCAGGATCAACCACTTGAAATTAAAGACAGGCTTTTGCACAGCAGAACAGGCTTCTTACCACCATATAATCAACCTCGAGTCGTTAATAAAAGCGAACAATGGCATTGTATTTCACAACATAACTAGAAAGTTAGCTTGCTGCTTCTGATTTTAATGCAGGTAATGGGTTTCAGTGCCCACAACAGAGTAAATGCGCTGTGTTATTCTGAAAACAATAAATAGGTATGTCTCAGGTAGGTATAACTCCTCAACCTGCTCGGAGTCCTGAGGTACTAAATTCTAGAGAAAAAGAAACTTCCACAGAAATGTGAAAGAAAAACAATGCAAGACAAAAGGGGCAGCCAGATCACGTTGATGATATCAAGTAAGTATTTCTTTTTTGTGCACGTCAACAGACATAAATATTTTTTCTGATCACTCTAGCTGTGGCACAACAAAAGTAGCCGGTAGCTGCAAATATAACCTTTTATGAGAAGGGAACAAACAGAAGGGTGTTTGCTCTGTGCTGTGCAAAAAGTGCCCTGGCCTCTCCATGCTGACAAATCCTGGTGCAGGAATTGCAGAGGCACCACCACATCCATCCCATGGAACTCACACTTCACCTCCAAAGGTAGAATGTGCAAAAAAACCTGGCTTCCCCCTGGGCTCACACTGATGCCACTCAGTAGATCGCCTGACATAGGGTGAAACAATAACGTAGTTACCACCTTCCCCTGCAGATGTAATCTACATCGTGTCTGCGCCAGGCTGAACCCCAGCTGTCCCTGCCTGAACAGGGAAGCACAACAGGCAGCTGTGGTTGGATCACCAGGTAAATTCAAAAAGAAAATAAAAGAAAAGGAAGAATGCTTATATTCCAATTAAATTCAAAGCAAAACGTGGGGCTTGCAGAGATTGCAGATTAGTGTGGGAGTGCATTAACACCACCGGTATTTCTGTGCTACCCAGATCATCAATTATTGACAAATTAGGACATGCCTGATGGGGTACTTATGTAACACTTTGTTATCAATAAAACTGCCAAGTCCCTCGCAGAGGAAAGCAGAGCAGATTTCAACAAGTCACAATACGATGTCTCCCTTCGTACAATTATGAACTCTGCTTTTCCCTCCCCTCAGCCCGGCCACCCACTACCAAAGAGCAATTTTGGTCAGCGCGGCATCCGCCACTGGAAGCCTGGGGTGCACCCTGCCCCCCAAGAGCAGCAGCCCTTTCCTCGGGTCACCACTTACCAAGGGTTCATAGCTGCGAAATCCTGCACCCACTGCATCTCCACACACGGCCCCCCAGGCCCTTCACTGGCCCCATGGGCACAGCCTGCGGCCCCAGGCCAGTCCAGCTGGCTGGGAGAGAGGGGAGGAAGGAAACCCACAGTTCTTTTCCCTGCTCTAGCCTTTGGGCACAACTCTTCCTGCACAGGAGCAAAGGGGCTGCTAAAATCCAGCTTGCGGAGACAAAATCCTTCGCTGTTTCATTTCCTCCAACAGGTAAAAGAGAGTGGTTTGGGGGCGCATAATCACCATAGGGAAAGGCCCTATCAAATCTGAGTCTCATCCCCTATAAAATGAAAAAGGACTGCTAGATTTGGCCCCTGATAGGAGAAAGACTGGTGTATTGTCCTACAGCCTAACAAACACCTTTCAGCTCATCTGAGACATGCACCAAACTAAACAGCTCTAAAAAGAGCTACTATAACTTTGCAAGAAGGCGCTGTACAAAATAAGTATTTTTCTCTTGAAGGGAAGTAATGACTTACAAGTACACTTTCTTCCATTTAAAAAAAATAAAATTATTATTAGTGAGGAGGCTTCCTTAGAGGAATAAAGACTCTTCATAGCTCATTTGCATTTGCTAGTTATCCCTCTCTGGCTGCATCACTCTCTGACAGAGCAACTGGTGACTTTGAAAATGATGGAGTCATATCCTGAGAACCATGAACCCTGCTGACGCTGTCAACCTGAGATATACTTTCATTTTGCACAGAACTAACAGGCTGGTTCATAGCAACTGCAATGAAAAACATCCAGCAGAAGAGAAGGACATAAAGTGAAGCCTTTAACTGACAAAGACTTCAATTTTCTGCACAAAATACTAGCAGTATTAACAAAGAACACAGGAAGGAGACTGTGATGCAAGCACAGACCGCTTTGCAAAGTTTTCCTTCAGCTGCTGGAAGCCCTGAAATGGGTTACAGAAAGTCAAAACTGTGTTATTGATCATTACCTATTCTGCAGGGCTGTTTTTTTCTTTTAAACACAGCATTATTATTTTGTTATTTTCACTTAAAACAATACTCCAGTATCTTCCAATATCCAGTCCAATCTGAAACAACACTAATGAGAGTAGCCCTAAACGCCTAAAGGTTCCTTCACATATTTGTTAAGCATTTGCTTTTTGAGTGCATCCCTTTTACAGGTTAAACAAAACAAAACTTACTATGAGCACACAACAGTATTGTGCACATTTGGCATTTCACAGCAATGCTCTGAAGTTCCCCTTCAAAATTGCTGGCAAGGAAGGAAGTTCTGCATAATTTTAGCACTCAACATCTGAAAAAATTAGAACAGTCCCAACTGTTCTTTGAGATGTATAAAAGAACAGTTGAAAAACTTACAGTTGACTGGTGCTACCTAGGTTACCCGTCAATGGCATTGAAACTGGTATATTATTAAGAGAGGTGTATGATGGGAATTGGTTTATTGTGCTGATCCATAGTAACCAACTCCTGTTCGTCCATCATTTATCTCTCTCACCAGCGACATATGGGTTTGTCTATTCACACTCTCAGCATTCTCTCTGCTCCAACAAACAGTCAGCCTTTTCTGCTGGGATAAGGAGATTTTTTAGTTACATCCATTATGTGCGTATCAACATTTATGGCAGGAAGATAATTGCCAAAGAGCTCAGGGGGATAAAAGCTCCCTCTTTATAACGCAAACCCCCTTAAAAAATCAATATTGATATAAAACAGTTCAATGCAAAGCCTTGGTGTGTCTTCTGCTTCCTTCAGTTCAAAATTCTTTATTTTTTTTTTTTTTTAAAGATAGCAAGTCAAACTGGCACATCAGGTAGAAAGCCTTCGTAATGAGTTACACTACTGCTCTTCCCATAGAGGAAAAAATAGCAGTGTACAATATTAATTGTTCCTTGCAGAAGTGAGTGGCAAATGTGTCATATAGAGGGTTCGTTGGAGAGGTGCCAGCATCATTTAAACTGATTTAGCTATCTTTATTTGGAGACCATACCAATTACTAATGAATTGTAACTTACAGTCACCTTCACCTAAATGTTGAAAAATGCTGACACTCAGAAAGAGCCAGAATGAGGGAACGATGAAAACCTGGGCATTTCGCTTTTTACCCTATTTAAGGAGCTCAGACAACCTTCTACTACTCCATCCCCCAGTTTGGATAAAACCATGTGTCACAGCTTCTGCAAGATTTACTTCACTTTCCAATGGTTACATGCTCATAAAAGTTATTTTAAGGCAACTTTCATCAGAGTAGCAAGTAACATAGAACATTTATTGATTAGATGACTGGGAACCAGTGAGTTGCACTGTACTTAACCTACAGGACAACTCAGGGATTTTACTTACTGTTATCCTTGCCCTTGTGTTACCTTCTGCCTTCCTAACTTTTGTTTCTCCCATGAAGCCAGTTCCTAAGTCGATCCCTGTGCTACCATTGCATCCAGGCAGGTTAGCAACCAATAGCAAGAGTGTCAGACTGACACCTTGGATCATGAGCTCTGGCGGTAAATTTCCTGTATGTTCAGAAAGCATCTAGCGCAATAACTCCCTAATCCCATTTTAAATCTCTGAATGCTACCACATTGTAACATTTGTAACAAGGTCAGTAAAAAAAAAACGAAACCAAATACATCGCATTTATAAAACACTTCTACCTGTGTAACAGGAAGCCATATAAAAGAATTTTTAAAAATATAACTGCCTCCTGTAATAGCTAGTGCCCCTCAAAACCCTTTAACAACTACCTTAGCTTTAAAAAGTCCAAGACTTTGCAAGTTTGAACTACTTAGTTACAAGGGACTAAAATTGAATTCCTGTCAATATTTGCTTTTCTGATTCCGAAGTATTAGTTAAAAGGATTAAAAATAGAGATGAAAAACCTCAAAAAAAAAAAAAAAAACAACCACAAAAAAACCCCACACCAACCCTCTGAAAATAAAAGCTAAATGAAATTTGAGTCGCTCAATTCTAAACACTAAACAGCTTTTGACTGCTTTGAAAGGAGCTGTTAACTGCATGTTACCTGCCTTACAATATATAGTATTTGTTTTTTATCCCTGAGCAACAGACTATTTCCTGGTTTAGTTTAAAAACTCAGTGACGTTCCAATTTCAACCCACACATGTGTGTCACTGTCAACGTCAGTGGCAGGAAAACATTAGAAGTTACCCCTTGCTAATGCTTTCCTAACATGGAATTTCCTCCTATCTCGCTCCCTCAGCCCACCTCCTCCCTTTAGCTGAGAGCATCTTTCCCAAATTGCCTTTTTTTTCCCCTTCCAAACATATGGCAGGGAGAGAGGACTGAAAATGGTCAGTGCCAGAACTAGATCGCTGCTTTTTTGGGTGCTCGCGTGTTAACTCCCTCCAACTGCTCCCTCCTGCCGGAACCCGGCGAGCGCGGCCGCAGGCGGGAGGAGCCCGAGCGCGGGAGCTGCTCCCCCGGAGCGTGTGTCCCCTGGACCCTGCCCGTCCTCCAGCCCCCCCGCACCATTAGTGCCTCCCACCCTCGGTGTTATTCTCCTTGCAGTCAGCTGCTCGCACGGTAACACACACAAACACGTCCCAGTGGGTAGCCGGGTTTGGGGGTGGCGCGGAAAAGCCGCCACCGCGGCAGAGGTGGGGGGGGGGGGGGGGCGCGGGGCCCGGGCGGTCGGGGGGGGGCGGCGGGGCCCGGGGGGGGGGGGGGGGGCGGGGGGGGGGGGGGGGGGCAGCAACCAGCTGCCGGGTCCGGCAGGTTCAAGGCCGTTCCGGCTCCTTCTCTCCTGGAGGCACCATATGGGCCATCTCGCGCATCAGCAGCTTTATTTCCCCATCAGCTCGGCCCAGAGGGGAACTCCGGGAGGGGCAGCCCCCCTCTGCCCCCCCAGGGCACGGGCATTAGGCATTACCCGGGGATTACAGCGCTAAGCAGGGAAACACTCACGTTTATATAACAGGGGGAGTATTTCACCTCTCCTGGCGCTCCCACCCCCCCGCTCCCAAGCCGGGGCGGCCGCACGGCAGCGGGAGGCGGCCGGAGCGGCGGCGGCGGGGGGGGGGAGCCCGGCGCCTCCGCCCCCGGCTCGGGAAGGGACCAGACGCAGTTAATCTCCCCGCTGGCGGGTTGGGGGAGGGACTGCGGGGTCCCCCCCCGTGGCGGAGGAGCCCGCAGGCTCTTCGTGCAGCGCCCGCGGCAGGAGGCTCGTCCCCTTCCGACGGGAAGAGGCGAGGCCATCACGCGTCCGCACGCCGCTCCGGGGACACTGCCCAGCCGGTCGCGTCGGACAGCGGCCGCGGCTCCGCGGCGCCTCCCGGCCCCCGCTCCGGGCTCCGCCGCCTCCCCCCGCCGCCCTGCCGGGAGCACCGGGGAAAACAAAGGCAGCCTTTTAATTTATTGTTTCTGGGGTGGGAGGGGGGAGCGGTGTGAAAGGAAACCAAAGCCCGTTTTCTTCCAAGAAACCGCCGTTCTCCCCGGGAACCCTCCGAGTCACCCTGGTGACAACCCCCCTCCAGCCAGACCCGAACAAAAGCCGCGGTGCCCTCGGCCCCGGCGCTCCCCCGGGCCGAGCAACAGGCCGGGGAAGGCGGCGGAGGAGGGACCGGGAGGAGGGATCGCCTATTGACTGGGGGAGAGGGGCAGCCCCTGCCTTAGAAGAAGTGGGACCGAGTCAGCGAGCGCCTTGTTTACCCTGCAATTGCTCTAAACCCCGATCTTAATCACAGGATGAGAAACCAAAACAGTTTAAATCGTGAGTCAGCATGCATTTTATTTCAAATACATGTATAGTCTCGGGGAGAGTGGCAAACACGCCGCGTTTGCGCCATCTCCCTCACTTTTGGGCTATTCCCGTTTCGAGAAACGCGCACACACGCACACGCAACCTCGCCAAAAAGGAGGCTGCATGTTGAGCTTCACACTCTTTTTAGGAATAACCGAGGGCTTTTTCTGGGCTCGGCGGAGCCTTTTGTTCAAAATCCTACCTATATGACGTGCGCTTTGGAGTCCCAAAATAACCAGGCACGCCGCTACCAACGCAAATGCCAGGAGTTATTAAAAAGAATAATACAGCCCAGCACTAGCCTATCTACGCGTGACACCTTTCCCGGAGGAGTCCCCTTGCGATGATGGGTTTATCCTCCCCTGCCTGTTTGATCTAAGTTTAAATGAAAATTCCCCAGCGCTGGGCTGGGCGAGCCCGGCTGCACGGCTGTGTTTACACACGGGTACTACGAGCCTGCAGCGCTGGGCGCACCGGCATTTCCCCAAGCCCGCTCGCCCCTGGGCGGCCGGCGTTTCACCCCGGCCGAGACCGGCAGCATCCCCTCTCCTCTCCTGGCCCCCCAGCCCGTCGGCACACACGCAAGGACATGAGAGCCCACAGAGCGTCTCCTGCCGCGGCCGGGGCTCGCCGGTGTGGCTGCCCCCTCCCCGCCCGCGGCTATCCCGGGACGCGGCGCCCCGCTCAGCCCGCAGCCCGCCCCGCTGCCGCCCCGGGGATCACCTTGTTCGCTAGCATTTTCAAGTCCACGGACCCCCTTCCCTTCCCTCCCTCCCGCCGCAAGCGACAGCCTCCCTCTTCTCCCTGGAACCATCAGCTCTCACCAAAAAGGAGGGCGAAGTCTTAACCCCAAGTTTCTGGTTCCTTCTCTTTCACAGCCCCGGCGCAGCCCCCACGAACACAAACCAGCCGGGCAAAACCAGCACAAGGTGGGCACTTTCTTGAACCGCGTCTGCAAACTTTACAATCCCGGCTGAGAGCGGCTCCGGCTGCAGCCGCGCCGAGTCTGGGAGAGCGACTATTCCGAGGGTGTTTAAAGTCCTTTAAAATCAACTGCTACTTTCCCAGTTCATATCGATTTCAAATACTACTTACTGGAATATGTGGCTCCATGCGTGGTGCTTCTACCCGCTGGGAAACCAGCAGCATCTTGGCCTGGGGATCAGCCGGCTTTTAGATCCACTTTGGCTGTATTTAGCAAAACCCAGCACCGCCAAGGACTCTGAGGCTGTTTTCTCCTTTTAGGTTCCAGACAAGTTCATCCTGGCGTTGCAGTTTGCTAATGATTCACTGTCTGTCTCAATCTGCTCACTACATTTCCATCAACCCACAGCTTCCTCACTTAGAAGGTGGAGTTTGTGGGGTTTAAGTTACTGATAGGCATATCTAAGTGCTGTGTCACTCAAAGAGGAGGAGACACACACACACTCACACACACACTCACGGCTCCAGGCTTAAAGGAGAAGTAACACTTTCTTCTCTTTAGAAACTGGAAACCTCACAGAACTAAGGAATTTTTTTTCTTTTATTCCTTTTTTTTTTCTTTTTCCTGTGCATGAAGGTGAAAATCATGCAGCCTACGGACAGTATTTTAACATGCAAAGAAATCCTTAGCATGTTTACCACCTTCTTCATAGAGCTTCAAGTTCATTAAGTATAGAAGTAGCATAGCTCAGAAATATACTAGCAATTAATGGATTTTTTTTTTCAAATCAAAGTGTACAAATCACTGAAAAGACAGCCCGAGGCATGAAGTGTAAAGGTTTGAGTTATTCTTAAAAAGTGTAGTCTCCTCTCTCTTTATGCCATTAGGTTGTTCAGCACTGATAAAAAACACTTATAAAAGGGTTAAACTTCTCTCACACAGGTGAACCCAGGTTACCAAGAAGGAAACAGTGGTGGTGTTTCGTTTTCTCCCTTTGTGCTATGTATTTTTGCAGACAGATACAATTCTGGATAGAGAGTTCCCATGAAACCACACACTTCTCATATGACTCTAAATGTGTTTGTTACAAGCTGCAATCTCTGAATATTAATTTTGACAGACCACTAGCTGAAAGCTGAGAACCTGTTCAGACCTTGTCCTCAATTGTGCAGAAACGACTGGGAAGAACAAGTTGCAGGCAGCCAGGAGAGCACGTTTGGTCAAAAATAATTGCCGGTATAATTTCATTTCATTGCCTTGCTAAATCAGAACAATTGTCACTCCTGTCCTGATACACTGGAGATGCTAGGAACCCTGTCCCAGTATGCTGACTCAATGGATGAGATGTGGAAGATTTAGTACCATTTCTAATAAAATGTCTAACTTTAAAATGTAATAGTAATATTAGTAAATTATGCTCTATAAAATTAGGAAGAAAGTTATTTGAATAAAACTCAATTACTGTGGCCAAATACATACAAGTGGAGCCAGAATCTGGCCTCACTTCCCTGAAAGTTTTCCATACAGCAATCATCTTCAACTCACGGTTAACTTATAGACTAAACCCATCTTTGTACCTCAAGTTAATAAATATCAGGAATATCAGTTCATCAACAAAGAAAAATTTGTTTTCGCCTCTGCTGAAGCCTCTAGCTTTCCTGTGACTGCTGTGACTACAGGCCCACTCTTCTGAGCAGTATTTGTGTTACTTCTTTTTAGATTGTTTGGAAGTTTATTGATTTGCTTTTCTGGTGATTTTGCCTTCTATATTATTTGAAATTACATCGATGTATGTTGTCCACTGAAATAAAGAAGCACAAAAATGATAAACTTGTCTGCGTGTGAGCACCCTGAATTCTACAGGCTCCGAGGGCTGGATCTCAAAAGGTTTCTGTGTCTAAGGGGAGGTGTATCAACACCTGATGTTTGCATTTGTTGAGCTGCCCAGATCAAATCTACAACCCTGCCCGAGGTGCCAGGGCTCAAACACAGCATCAGGGCATCAGCATAGGATTTTAAAAGGCCAACATGCTGAGAAGGAGTCACCTAAAATGAGCAAGCTCAGTGGAGACACGCGTTCATCATGCATGAATTAAGCTCCACCTGCAAGGAGGTGCTGCTGTCTGCTCAGTATGCGATGTCTGGAACCCTCCCCTGAAGGGTTGTGTACACACATGGGTGTGTAAGGGCTCCCATCTATCTGCCTGGAGCTTCTTGGGCTAAAATATGCATGTATGAAATGTGTGGGACACACAGGGATTCCCACATTCTGTGGATATACTGGACCTACTGACACCACCGTGATCAGGAGATGAATGTGTGATAGGTCCATATGAGTTTTTCTATGCAGCACCTACAGTGCACGCTAGTCATTTGTCCAGAAGTTTGGGACAAATCATGTCATTCGTAACTCTTCCAGATATCTGAAGTTCCTGAAGTGGCAAAAGTTGTAAGGACCATCATTTGCTATGTGTACTTCATAAAACTACACCAAAGGGCTTCCCCCAAAGGAAAATATTGTGAGTAGGGTATACAGGAGTCCTGCCTGCACCTGCACATGTGGCAGGAATGATGCTGATGTCTTTAGTTGTCAAGGGGATCTGCTTTCCAGATGGTGGTTTGTGTTCTCTTCTGTAAGGTGGGATACACTCAGATGGAAATCAAATTGAGACCACTGAGACACTGCAGAAGGTCTGGAGGTCTGGTTTTTCCCCTGGCAGCCCAGTGGCAAGTGTGGTGCTCTGGTCTGCTCAGGCGATGCTGTAAGGTAAGTGCTGGGATGCTCAACAGTGTCACAACAAGGACACGTTTGGGTGTACACAGAAGCCTAATTTGAAGCAGTATGAGCATTTAACAAAAACTTAACAGCCTTATTTTCAGCAATAGGCAATGGCTAAGCAGGGGATTTCAGGATGCAATTTTGGTCTTTGGTGATTAAATTATGAGCCCTTTATTTAGGCATATTTACTACAGCTGACCTGGGGGGATCCGTGGCTGCCAAAATCAATGACAAAACTTTCACTGGCTTCTTCAGGGCAGTGCTTTGTCTTCCCAGGTTAGGCCTACCCTAAACAAATTGCAGACTATCTTCTTATTATGTTTCTGTCTAATTTTGAAAAGCTGGGCTGTGAGATTCTGCAGAAAAGAGGAAATTTGATGGCCATCAAGGCTCTTGTTATGGCCACAGGCTGAAGCTTACCAGAATGTATCCTAGTACCTCAAATGCTTCTCCCAAGGCTGAGCATCAAACCTAGGCCTGACTGGCTGAGATTAGTCCTGTTCTTTATCAATTTTACAGTAGTTAGCCATATTTTACTTAGCATCTTTAATATCCATAGAAAATATAATTTGCTTTGTTTACTTAATAAAACTAGCGTAATTTCTTTCCAAATAGAGACATCTTAGTCAAAAGCCAGAGCCTGAGAGCTGAGAAGTTATGACTATATCTAAAAAATTACAAGCTAATAAAAGGAGTGCACTGAACTGAATCTTTTCTGAAAGAAAACAAATAGGTAAACCACCAAACCAAACAACAACAACCAACAAAGAGGGCCAATGATTGTCCCGTAGTCCACAGTTTTCGAAAAAGCAGTATATTTTTACCTATCTAAGGAGAGCTGTTAGTTGGAAAGCTGCAATGTGCTAAATAACTGATCAATGTTATGTTCACCAAGTGAAAGGATCATGCACCTGGAGTTGATCTTGGGGAGTTGTGTGAGCAACAGGCACTGCCAATATGAGATGGCCAAGAGCTAGAGAAAAGATTTGCATCTTTCCAGTTGGTGTGAACTAAACATGCTAAAAACTGAGCATCCAGGTAACTTTAATGCCAGGGGACTCTGTTCTCCCAGGAGAACCGTGCCTGACTCCCATCTGGCCTCTGGGTGTTCCTGACATCAATAAGGACAAGAAAAGTCCAAGCAGACAAGGGCTGCTCCACAGCACGTCTTGTACACTGAAGGGAAGGAGCAAGTGGGCAGTGCAAGGATTCGCCACAAATTCACTGAAAGATTCATAAATTTGTCAATGACCTAGAATCAGATGGATGGAAATCAGGCGATGCTTGCTACTTGCATGTTTTTGACCTGAAATCAGGTAAAATCAATGGTTTTGGCTGAAATACACTTTGAGTGTGTGTTTATTGGAAACTAAAATGCAAAGCAAAGTTCCTGGGGAGTAAAACCACACAAACTGCAACAGAAATACACAAGTCTTGATAAGCTAAAAGAAGAGTGTGTCCCAATTCTACCCCAAACACAAACACTTAGCATGTGAGAATGAGGTGCAATATTCAGAGGAATGATGTATAAGCTGGGATGTGGGTAACTCCATCCCACAGCGAAGATAATTATTAGGCTGAACATAAGCAGGGTGATAAGGGAGTATATAAAAAAAGATCAAATTATTCCTCTGATAGAAAATTACAGAAAACCCACGCAAATCCAACTGTGTTTGCTTTCAAGGAATGAAAACAACTGCGGCATAGTCACAAGGCAGTGTAATATGAATAAGAACACAAGAATTCCCATCAAATCGAAGGTGCACCTACCCAGTGTTTTTCTTCTGGATATCAGTGATATCCATTTTCAAGAAGTACTTAATTAACTGTAGAGATAGTTACCATGGATGGACATTTTAGAATAAATGGGTTCAGAAGGGATTGGAAGTACTTAGGGAGGGCAAATTCATCAGCGGCTGTTTAACACAAAGGTCTGGATGTGGCCTCTGGTTCTGAACCACTAAATGCTGGAAGCTGGCAGACGAGATGAGGGGAGGAAGGAATCTCTGTCCATGCCTTGAGTACAAAGCAGGTTCTTTCCTAAGGGTCTAGGAGCAGCCACTTCGAGGTACAGATATTTGGCCTGATGAACCTTAGGTTTGACTGGTCAGTGTTGCATTTCTTATGCTAGATTAGATCAGTGATCTAGCTAATCTGGTATTTTGTCTCTGACCATGGGCAGCAGCTGATGCTCCAGAAGACAGAAAAGAAACGTTTACTGAAGAATTGCAGGACAAATCACATGTGGCAGTGCAAGTTTCTCAGCAAGTTTCTTCCTCAGGACAGATCATTTGTAAGTGGCTGATGCTCAGAACTGGGAGGGCTCGTGTCCTTTGTGTACTTGCCCCATAGTACACTACAATACATTGAGGTTGAGATTTCTAATGCATGAAACATTTCAATTCATTTCTGAAGACCATTATACCAGTAACATCATATGTTGATTTAAACAGCATCTCATGTCATTTCTGAATGTATTTAATTGATGTCCTTTCTTTTTTCTAGTAAAAAGTATATGGGAAATACCTGAAAATAGATAAATTACATCAATAAACAATTTTAATTTCCTCAGCAATGCTTACTACATTAAGAAATTTTATTAGCCGTGTAGAAAAATATGTATGATTCTTCACGTATCAATTCTAATCTTTTAAAGAAACATTACTTTCGGGAAAATAGAAAGCTTCAAGGAAAAAACCTTTTGTTTGTGAGCAGTTAACTAAAGGGTTTCAGCTTGGCCTACATTGATTTGGATGGGCAAAAAGAACACAGCTGACCAACTTTTCCTTCAGTAGGTCGTTAGGTACGTGAGTGTCCGTGGAAGCGTGTATAGATAAAATTATCAAAGGATAGACTGACATGCTAACACTTCAGCGAGTATGTGAACTAGTTTAGAATATCATATAAATCAAAGTGAATGCTGATTTTGTCTTTTGTACAGAAAAATAGACGCAGCTCTAACCAGAATGTCTGTGTTCAGGAGCTAAGAGATTACAACAGTCTTAGTGATTTCTTCAGATTTTCGTAGAAAGGTACATAGCATAAAGTATGTAGCTTCTACTAAACTATAGGTTAAAATAATGTGATTAATGTCTGCTTGGCTGCCAAATGCTCATTCCAAATTGATCTACTTTGAACTTATATTTTAAATACAGAAATCAATTATTTGACTAGGTTAGAGATACACTTAAGCACATGCTTAACATTATGTATGACTCTCAGAAACTGAAGGGATTACTCGAGTGCTTAGGTCAGCACACATACACCTGCCCCATTGGCACTGGTGTGGCCAGGTCTGGCTTGCGTGAGGCAAAATCCCAGCCCTACTGACATCAGAAACTCAAGACCACTACTCAAAATCTTTTCATGTGAACAAAAGTCTGTCGATCTCATCCAGGAATTTCATTTTTATTTGAGCGAAATCTAGCATACAGGATTTAGCCTTGTAATATTTTACCTCTATTTATCTCTACTGGCAATCAGGCCACGCAAAGTTGCAAAGTGCTCTGAGGGCAGATATCCACCATGACTGAGGCGAGGAAGCAGCGCTAGGAGAATATCAAATACCTGATGCACCTTCATCAAGGCCAAAACACTCTATAGAAAGGCTGAATTATGACCAACACGTTTAACTGTCTTTGTATAGGACCTACAGTCATTTCAATTCTGATTGTCTTGCAGCTAATAAGATTTTTCCATTAAAAATATAAGAGGATACAAGTGAACATAATATCACATTTAATAGCTGTATTGTTAGCAAAAATACACTGAAAAAGTTTGCTAATCAATGGCATTTCTCCAATTCTGACTTGTGCATAAAGCGTCTTCCCCCGAAATTGGCTCTGTGCTGGCCTGTCCCACCAAGGCGTGGGGTGGCAGGGCTGGCGCTGCTGCACCGTCACCTGCACCTTTGGTTACATCCAAGCGCAAAAGCATCATACACTCAGCACAAAGTGCACGTGCAAACACACAGGCATCGCATCAGTGTGCTGGCGTTTGCGATGCCTGTCACTACCCAGGAGATGCCTTTTCTCCAAGTGTTACATTCTCACATTTGTCAGTCGCTGCAGAGCTCCAGCAGCCAAGTGGGCAGAAAAGCAGCTTCCAGCCCATGGAAAGGGTATCAGATCACGGGCAAAGAGTGACAGGTGTCACTTGCCCAATTTCCAATAGGCCTGGGCAATACCACACTCTTATTTGGCTCCTGCACCTGACTGCAAGTAAGTCACCACTCAGAATACACAATAATGCAAAAAATGCTGAGTAGTAATTGTAGCTTTGCTGTTTTCTCACTGCTGGATCATACAGTTCACACACACATGCAATGATCAGGAACATACAGACCTGCCTCAACTGCTGTAGAACTCAACAGAAAGGCAGATTCTGGCCCATACCTGATACAAATGATTCCAAATTGCTTTACATATCTAACTCTGAAAAAATGGTTCTACATTAATTGTTTTTAAGACAGGATCACATAATTTTACTTCCCTCGGGAAACACACACCTTTCTTCCTTTATTTTCCCTTTTGTTGTTAGAGTTGTCCTCTCTTTGCTAGTGCTGACACAATTTTTCAAAGCATTCTCTATTTCATGACTGTCAAACTACTCTTTCCATGCCAGATACATGGCAAAGTTACATATTCTCCAAATCAAAACAATTTACATGAATATTCATAAACTACCTGATGGCAGAATTGGCCCTGAGATTTAAAACCATAAAGCCCACAGAAACAAATGTTACCCTCTTCCCTTTGTCAGAAATCCCTTAGATCAAGCATAGAAATCATACTCTTATGTAGTTGTCAAAAAAATGCAAAACCAATGCACGAAACGTCGTTCCATTTATTAAAGAAGAGTGTCTGTGATGATACAGATATTCAGCCAGACTAGGATGTTGCCAATGTCAGTTTGTGATTTACTAGAAATTATTGATTTCAGATCTTGGTTTCCCAGGGCTACTGAGCATATCCTGTCATATAAAAATGCATCCATTTGCTAGCAGCTGCAGCCTTGTATAAAAATGTGTGCTGTCTCAAGTAGTGTCAGATTTCTTGAGCCAAAAAATAAAGCTCTGCTTCCCTTCAGTGCAGGAATGAATACCAGTGATTAAGATACATTTCTATGTTCAATACAGTATAAGCATGACTTGCACAACTATGACATCCATTCAAAATCATACATTTTGTTACTAAAACTAATAATAAGCCACTATCCCAAGAAATTGCACCACCCTCTCTCCTCCCCCGAAAGGAAACTACTCAAAAGATTTCACAGAGCATCTTTAAATTACAAGACAGGTACAGCCTCAGACCTCATGCAGCTCAAGAAACAGTTCAGATTTCACTGCTTTTAAGTACAGATCTGTCACAAGCAAGTTACACAACATGCAAGTGCAAAAGGATGGTGGGGATAGTAACTCTTTGTTCATTAGAGCCAAGAGGGTTGAATTGCCAGCACTCGTAAAGACTAGAAACAAAGGAGAATAACCCTGTGAGCTCTTGGGAGTTTGGGCATGTGTGTCCTCTCAGCCTGTCCCCCAGGTCCTGCTGTTCTCCTGCCCGTCTTTTGCCCCTGGTCACCTGACACATTCCTGCACAACGTTCTTTTCATTCATTCCTACCACTCCTCAGGACATTCTCTTGGTCCTTCTGCTGTGCTCACACCTCTAATCGCAGCTACTCACTCTGCTGCCTTCCCTTCCCTTCCCTTCCCCAAGGGACACGCTGCTGTGTGGGGACAGGTCTGCCCTGACCTTCTGCTTGCTGCACACTGCTGCTGCTGGGACGTGCTGCACCGTACCGCAGGCTCAGCAGCGGGCTACTGCCCACCGACAGCGGGCTTTGCAGACCAGCAAAAGAGTCCATGAGGTTTCAGACCTTTATGGTTGAGCCATTTGCTGCTTATGAAAGTCCAACAACATTTGTGGGATTTGGTGAAAGATGCTGACAATTCCGCTGCATGCTCACTTTGGTGCATCTCAGTGTTCAGAGCATGTTTTTGTTTTCATATTTTTCTCCAAAAAATAAATCTCTGTTTTACCGTCACTTTTCTCAAGTCACTTGCATGTCATAATGAGTTCTCTGTTTACGAAAATACGAAACCTTCAGGGCTGACAGCAGTGGCAGAAATGACAGAATCAACAGGATTGCATTTTCTTTTGTCTTGTCACTTCACCCTCACTTGCTTTGTACAGAGCAGAATAGATTATTCCAGGAAGAGTAGAAAAGGGCGCAGCCCTCACATGACCAGCCAGTCTAACCTTTGCAGGTAAGGTTTGCGAGAGGTACGTGAACCCACTTCCCTCCCTGTCTTCTGCAGTGGCTGCCATGGCTGGGACAAGGGAGGCTGCTGTCTGGAGCAGCATCAGCTGCAGGTTACCTGTTAAATGGAGGGAAGTCGCATGTTGGCACGGGAGGATGGAATAGGTGAGCAGATGTCTTCCACTTGTTGGGGATGTCACCTGGCTGATGCCTACCTCACATAGACAACATAGCCCCATGGAAGCACGTTATTTACATCAGTGAAGAATCAGGCCTGCTCAGTCAAAGACAATTTTCAGCTGGCTTGCAAGTTAACCTCCAAATTCCTTTTAAGCACTCTGGCTCTTCCTAAAGTATTTGAAAGCAATTTATCCCCAGATTATGGTGAGATCTTCTTGCTCTTGCAGGGAAATAAAAGAAAGTAGAGAGAAAGAGAGAGAAAAGGAAGTGCTGCAACTTCCCAAGCCACTTCAGCGCTCACAGCAGCGGGATCCTGAATCAATGCAGAGGGGCTGACAGCAACAATAAGCGTTAACTGCGGCAGTGAAGGGGGCTATTTAACCTGGCTACTAAAAGTTATTTCTGCCACAGCTATTTGAACAAAACATTTGGCAATTAAATTAATTCAAGAATATCCTCTCTTTTCATGGGAAAAATGTGGGAAAAATGCAGGCAGAGAACGAATGGCATCTAGATTAATGAGAAATTGCACAAAAAGAAAAAAACTGATGGTTTTCTAAAACATATTAGTATTACATTCCGCAGTAGCACCATATGCTGGTTTCCTGGATGCTGGTAATCCTGATGTATTTTTATCTTGGCTAGTACCAAGAAGGGAGCTATACAAGGCCAAGTTCTTCCCACATATCTGTTGAACGCAGTTTACCTTCGCTCTGTGTTGTGAATCTGAACCAGCAGACAGCCATGCAACTTCTTAAGATCACACCTTCATTTTCTGGCTGTATCTGACTTTGGCATTTAAATATCATAATACTCCATGTCTTGTGTCTTTGATGAAGCATTTTTATCAATGATAGAGACTGGAAATGTTGGACTTAAAAATCACAACCCTCTACTGCTTCAATTTAAGGATCAGATCCACTAATTAGATGCAGCAGCAGAATATAAATTGCTCACGTTCCAGACAGAGGAGAACAACAAAAAGCTATTCTGTTTTAGTGAGGATGTATTAACATATATGTAGGACTTCATTCTTCTCCATGTTGAACAAATATTCCTTAATCAGTCCTTAGAAATCACATTTGAAGCTGGTGGTCATTCTTCCATTATTAGACAGGGAAGAACGGCTATGATTATTCCAGAAAAAAGAACCCCGACTAATTAACATTGTTTAATTGGATGGATTTGAAATACCTATAGCACAGGTGACCCTAACCCTAGCCTGCTAGCCAAATTGTCGTACTCCCTTGCCTGTCTGCAGTAGTCACACCCCTCTGCTCTCGCTGCCTTGCTCTCTGAACACTTATCTTCATGCAATTTCTGGCACGATGATTCTGAGGCTTTTGGAGAGTCAACAGTCCTAGGATGAATGCGATCACACATTCAAAATTCATCAGGATTCACTCTACTTTGAAGGCTTTTAGTAAGATGTTAGTATGAACATGTATCATAGTTTCTGCAGGGTCTATGAGAAAGCGTTTTCAAGACAGCAGAAAAAAAGTCGATGACGAAGAAATGGGGCAGCATGGAGCTAAGAGCAGTCTTCTCAGCTGGGATCACCTCTGCTGCAGAGGTGATGCCAGCTGAACTGTGACAGAAACACAGTGGGTACAGTGTTCAGTTACCTCACTGCTCTCCAGAAAGTTTTTCTGTCTTTACATATGATAGTTCACATCTTCGGTGTTGATGATCCCTGTCTGACAGCTGTTTGGAACCTGACCATCCAGCTTGGTCAACTGATCCTCTGGGTACCTCCACCCCAAGCTGGGACTGCCCATGCAGTCTGACGAGTGGGGCAAACAGGTAAGCACAACTTTGGGTGTAATGCATATGAGGGAAGCAAGGTGTGCAATGCAAGGAGAGCCAAACAGTAATTCCTTCACATAGTTTTAGTATACAGGACAAAAAAAAGAAAAAAGAAAAAAAAAAAGAGATATTTCCCTTTAGTTCTGGGTTAAGAATTCAAGTGTCCCTGACCACCTAGTTAGCAATGCAGGTTATGCTCATCACCATGGTATGTAATTCCCTGTGACCACATTGCCTCTTGGTAACTCTAAGTCACTCTAAAGATAGGTGTGGTAGCATCTCAGAGTCACTCTGGAAACCAGGAATACACGTTTGGGAGGCATCTTTTATAATTGGCATGGCTGAGCTGCAGCTCTGCCTCAGGCAGAAGGTAAACTCTGTCTCACTGGGGGTGGTGAAAGGAAATTTCTGAGCACAGAAAGAACACAGAGCTGCTTAGAAGCCTGCAGGAAGGGGCTGGCACCTGGGGTTGCACAGAACCTCCTTGCAAAGCAACCAGAGGGAATTTTTTTGCCCAGTTGAGGAGCCTGTGAAAAGGATGTTGTTGCCCAAATCACCAGTGAAGCTGTAGAGAAATTGAAATGATGGGCTACAGGAATCTTTCTGCATTTTGGCAAGATCTGAATCCACAGCTGTTTATAAAAACATAATTAGTGGCCTGCCAAGCACTTTGAAGGTGTTCTGAGTGCTAGAAAATTGTGATAAACATATCTTTCTCTGCATCCGTATCTTGTCAGCGATTAGTCAATCAGTAGGTTGTTGACTGGAAGACTCAGCCAAACAATGATTTGGCTTCTAACCTATTCAATTACCTCTAATGAAGAAGGATCAGGGAAACAACCCTTAAACACCTTAAACAGAGCAGCAGCATAAACAGGCAAAATGAGTCTCAAGAGAAACCCCCAGACACTTGCCAAGGTTGGCTTCAGAGCAAACTGTGATACAAATGCATAAAGTATTAGTTGCTTAATGGTTGTGAAGTGTTGCTCTTTACTGTCTTCCTGTCCAGACAAGGCTGCAGCTGAATGATGAATGAAGTGATCCATGTATCTGAGAGGTTTTCAAGCACCTGCAACTCCCTTTGGTGTCAACAGGAATTTTGGGCAACTGGGGAAATTTTGGGCCAGTAAAACCTGACTCTGCATGATATTAAAAATCCTGAGGGCTATTGGCCTCCTTGGCCTTAGCATTTAGCTGAAGGAATACTCAGAGTGAGGTGTCTAAAAATGCTGGTTATTTGGATGCATGTTTGTGATGGGAGACCTGATCTCTAAATCACAGGGACAGCCAGGTGTCTATGCCAAAAAAGTTAAGGTGCCAAAAAGGCTGCCTGGAAGTGTAATTGGGAAGAAGTCTATCTGTGGCTGAGCAAGAAACGCAGCGATCACTGCAAAAAGTGCAACAAGACAGGGTTTTGCTTGCGAGCAAATTTTTCTCTCTTCTCCATTACAAGTCTCACCATATACAAATAGCTGACTTGTTATTGCAGCTCAAAGGAATGAATGAGCTCAAAAGAATGTGAAGAGGAGAGAATGCTACAATTCCACTGGGAAGAGCTGCTTCTTTTTATTTAACTTTTCAGTTCGGTTAATATTTTACTGCGGCCTTCAAGAGCAGTCTCATCAGAACGCCTCCGTCCTGCGCTTTAAAACTGGACAGTCATCTGAAGTGTAAACCCTGCACCTGCCTGTAGCTGTCTAGAAGTGTTTTGTGTGTCTGCATTTTTGAAAGTATCTCACGGTTTTGTTTCCTGTGAATGTGCATTCAGCCCTGCACACTCACGAAATGCTTAGCTGAGTTTGGGAGCACGCACATAGTGGGCCACGGCTGGGGGGTGGGGACAGGGGAAAGAAAGAAGGGGCTGTGAGACAGCCTGAGAACTGATAGGACGTTAATGTGAAACTTCTTTGTGAAGGGAACAACATTGTCAGGTTTTGGCTTAACGAGCCTCAAACAGTCCAGCAGCTTTAGAAACATGACCACGTACCAGGCTCAGCTGCGCAGAGATAAAACACCAAAGACGAGCCTCGGTTTAAAACGGTGCCGAGTGCTCGGGCGGCTTCTGAAATTCCAGGATCAGGCCCTAAAAATAACAACACTTTTGACCCAACATAGCTAGCAGAGCCAGATAAGATCATAGACCGCACAGCATAGTTTTAAGCCTGCTTTCCTAAACTGCAAACCCATTAAATATTTAGGTGGCCATATGCAAATCATTTAAATTCTGTTTCTCAGAAGCACACCATGTTGTACAGACACGCTTTGTGCTGAGCTCCTCTTCCTAAGCTTTCATCAACTATTTATTTTAAACCTATAAAGGACTTAATTAATGGTTGTGAGCTACCTTTTTTTCCAAGGGTATTTATACATGAGGGAGGATGGGGTGAAACAGAAACGCAAAGACCTCGGGTTTTGTCAGAGAAAACTAGCATAGAAGAAAACACATTTTTGTGAATGTATCAAAGAAAACCCCGAGACTGCTCAGATATTTTCAACCCCCTCCATGGGTAACAATTTGATAATTCAACAAATAAACAGCCCTTTATGTAGGAGCTGACTCGTGGACACTCTGAACACTTTAGAGACCAGGGCCTCAGATCTTCTTTTCTGAATGTCACTGTGAATTTGCTTGTGGAAGTGTATGACACCATGCATGGAGCCTGAACAGCTGAGCTCATGCTTCAGGCATTCTCCCAGGACCGGAGGGGGAGGGGGCTCCCCGCCAGCTTTCGGCTGCCTCTCCCCTTGCATTTACACACACACAAATCATGTTATCATAGTGAAAATATGTAAGAATTCCAGGAAGCAGAGGAAGTTTGTGTGTTGACCTTAATTTATTTTTTTTCCAGAGGAAGATCACTCCAAATGTTAAAAGGATGGTGGATGCTAGCTAAATTCATTTGCAGATATTTTAATTCTCACTGCAACTCTTTCTTCTCCTGTACTTTTAGGATTAATGCCGTTTTTATTTTATCCCACATGGCTACTTTGAGAGAAGCAAAATCACTTGCTGAGAAGCTCTGTGGGACCTATTTGGATATGAAAAAAATTGGTAAAGGAGGCCCAAGTGTGTTCTGGTTCCTATTTTCCATTACAGTACTGTAAATTGGGTGAGACTGTTTCTAGAGGGAAGGGAAGGAAAGGGTGGATGAAAGAGTGGCCTAACATGTTAGGATCTTGCACATGGAGGCCTGGGTTTTGTCTGCTTTACAGTTCTGGGCTTGAACTCTTAAAATACTGACCAGCTTGGCCCCGAACCTAACTGCACTTTTTAAAATGCACCTTTAAACCTGCAAGTGTCTTTGTGAAGACTGAGGAGCCTTAAAAGTGAACCGTGAACCTGAAAGCTTAGTCACCTGGCCCTGGCCAGTGTTCAGCATCTTGCAGCATCAGAGAGCAGCTCCAGCAGCAGCTCAGCCCTGATACCCGGCCTCTCGCTGCCTCAACCCACCAGCCTGGACCTTTCCTCATGGCTCACGCTTCTCAGGGTTTGCACACACTCCACCACAGCCGTTCCACCACAGCCAGCGCACACCTCTGCGTGCACACACACAGAGCCAGGGAAATAGTACTCAAGTCCTTAAATACTTGTCTTTCCCTTAATCCCATACATGGTGAACAACACGGTCACACATAAGACTTATACTTGTAAAATGGCAAGTAAAAATACCCCATGCTTCTTGACTGGCAAACGAGAAATCCAATCAGTGACAATACTTCTGTTTAATTGCGTGGGTCAGGCCTCCCTCAGCTTCCTAAGCTCTGTTAGGAGCACAGGCTATGCCTTGTTCCTGCCAGCACACCTGAGCCTGATGGTTATTCCAGCAGAACTATACCCTGTTGTGTGCCAGGGCTCGCAGAACAAACCATAGGCACTTGTCTGTTTTTATAAAATACACTATGGCCAGCATGCATTTAACTTGCAAGGTGACTGGACGTTAATCCTGGACAAATCTTGAAGAGTTTGGTTTGAGAATCTGTCAGATTGCTTAAGATTTTTTTTTTTTTTCCAAACCATTTCATTTCTTATGCTTCTCTGTTGCAAACATAAGCTCAAAGCCTGATTCAATTTTAAATGAGCAAGCCTGTTCTTCTAGCTAGCAGGCAGCCTATGGTGTATATTAGGGCCAGGCATCCCCACCCAACAGCTATGCTGAAACAAGCAAGGCCACCAAGCCGAAATAGCCTGAGCAGCTCACAGTGTCAGAGGCCTCATTGAAATCAGGGGATCTGTGACAGTAGCCGTCAGTGTGGGACTTGTCCCGCAGAATTTACTTCTCTATTCATGTTTTTCTCTATTCCTTTCTACAAGTGTTCTGACTTCACTTGTTTCCCCCTCCCTCTGCTTGCCCCCCGTTTTATTCTTTTGTCACACTCTTCAAATGCATACCTGCCTTCCCTGCCTCATCTCTGCTGGGCTCAGGCAGAAGGCAGCAGAAAAAGTAATATTTGAATTATATTTTCATTTTCAGACCATTCAGACATAGAAATAGGCAAGACAAGCTTGCTACTTTTAATGTTTTGGTGCTGAGACTTTTTTTTTTTTTTAAGCATACAAACCCCTACCAGCTGCAGTCTAGATTTATACCACAGGGGAGAACACAGTAAAACCAGATTGGAGATTAATCAAAGCAAATTCTGGCTCGCTGTTCCACGTGTCTCGAAGATTTAAAAAGTAAAAATAAAAAACGAGGGGGCTTTGCTCTGGTAATAAACGTCTCAACAAAAAGGCACAACTTTCCCAGATAGGCTGCGAAGAGAAGACAGATGCCTTCTGAGGCTGCTCAGTGTCTCCAGCTGTTGCTGCTGGGTCTGTCCCAGCGCTGCCCGTTGGGGCTGTCCCGGCAGGGCCCGCCGCTCCTGGCTCCTGCACTTGCTGGAAACTTGCAGCAGGTTCTGTGGTATCTCCAAGGCTGGTTACAGAACCCAGTTTGCCTGCCTCCCTGGCCATTAAGGAAATTAATTAGCCAGAGGTTTTGATGTAATATAACCACACTGACTTAGGAGAGAGCCAGAAAAACATCTGGGATATTTTCTACACGGAAATCCTTTCTATCCACCCATTTCTTAGTCTATCTTATCTAGCTTGTGAATTAAAAAAAAAAAAAGTCGCATACAATGATGAATTATACATTATTCTGAAATGTGATATATTCTTCAGATTTTGTGGGGATTGTTATTCTACAGGACTGAGAATAAAGTGAAAGTTTGTAGTTAGCAAAGTAGAATAACATAGCTTGTTTTCATTAAGAAAGTCTACTTAAATAAACTTTTGGGGTGCAATGCTCGGTTGGCGTGAATTGACATAGCTCCATTTAACTTAATGCAGTTATGCTTAGCAGCTGGGGAGGCCACCTTTGCTTTCTTGTGGAGAGAAAAAAGAAAGGGATTAGTGGGGCCAATATTTTTTTCGAAAAGAATATATACACAGGTAAATAATTGTATTTAGATGTAAGAACTGAGAAGATGCCAGGACTAGTGAAAAATTATCTGTATCTAGCAGAAGGGTATGTTGCCATCTTTAGTGGACTGTATGAGATATTTGAAAGACACCACTAATTCTTTTAAACATCCTTCTCAGTAGAGACATGGCTGAATTGAACCAAGTGTGTGTGTATCAGGGCCACGGTTATACTGTAAGGCCCAAACTCAGCAAAGTGCTGATGCATACCTCCAGCTTTTAGTGCATGAGGAGCCTCAGCGAAGTCCTTAGTAATTATGTGTTTTGCTGAATCAGGACCTGACTTTATTTGGGGCGGGAGGACCTTAATATCTTCCAAGGAATTATACTTATTAAAGGGGACAGTCTATAAATTAGTGTTTAAGTTAAAATCAATTTCTGGATAATACATATCCCTAAAAGACAGATTGTTAGTTTGTATGAGATTTGTAACAAAACTTTAATTAAACCCTTTTTAAATAAAACCTGTCGTACATTATACTGCTAATTGACTTGACCTGGCACAAAGAGGACTCTGCCAGCTAGAGGAGACTAAAGGAGATTATTCTGTCTGGTGCTGCAGTGATTGTGTGTTAATAAAATTTATTTCTGCAGTCTTGCCCAACTCCCTATTGTGTATTCAAGAAATGTGTGGCTCAAAGCCAGTCATCACAAAGCAAAAAGTAATAAAACCTCAAAAGCTGACTTTTTCTACCTCACGTTCTGCTGCTTCGCTGCAGCACGAACTACATGGTACAGTCTGCTTGCGTGCACACCTCAGCTAGAGGTCTCTTAAAAAAAATAATTATTTTCCCAATTATGTAAAACCCTGCATCTTATTAATGTGAGCACAGTAACAAGAGAAGGACAATTATAGCATCCAAAAAGCTTGGTGATGAAAGAGTCCGGGTGTGGCAATTGTATTTTATTGCCACTACACTGATTACGTACAATATAACACATCTAGCAATTAGAGAAACATGCTTAATCCTCCTGGCCTGGGCCTATTTAACACAGAATTCATTTCAATGGGCCAAATTATTCCTACACTATCATGCAAGTAAATCTGAAATAACTTTATCAACCATTAGAATAATTTGTATTGGAATTCACGTAAACGACAGCGAAACACAACTCGCTGACTTCACAGAGTTATTCCTGATATATGCTGGGTGCAATCACAAAAAGTAATCACAAGAACTTACGCAAGAAACACAGGGGATAAACAGGAGGACTTGGAAGTTTTAGTACGTGCTCAAAATTATGAATTAATTGGCACAAGAAACTTGTTGGGATAATTCACATGACTAGAATATTAATATAGACAGTACAGTTTGTTCAGGGAGAAGAGGGACGAAATGCCATCCACAGATACACTCACTCCACAGTGTAAAATGTAGAAAGAGATGAACCGGTTGAAAATCCCTAGATCATAACAGGGTGAATGAATGCAGATGCTGTCACGATGGGGTTGTGTGTGGTGTCTAGAGTAAAGCCGCGAAAGATAGATGCAGCTACTTCTTTTGGAGAACAAGGTGAATCATACATACAGTGCACTGGGCCTGAGGATGATGGAGGCCGATGGGAGCGAGCTATCAGAGAGGCCTTCTGGGAGACAGGGTCTCACAGGACACAAAGTCCATGCTGCCAGTGTCTTGCTACCAAGGCTGGAGAAGGCTCCTTACTCTTGATTCTAAGGAGAAACAGGTTTAGAAATATGAAACTAGAGGGTAATTTGGGCAATAGTTGTCATGGAATGAGAAAACTCTCTCCCCTCCTGGAAGGGAGCAGCAAATTACAAAAAACAGACTTGAAGAAAGCCAGCTTAAATAAACTCAGAAAACTGGTAAGTAGTGTCTCATGGGAACAAGCTCAGAGTAGTTGACAGTTCCTTAAAATAATTCCATTAAGGGCACAAGTGCAAATTATCCCAAAGCAGCAAAACCATTAGAGGTGTTGTAAGAAACCACCTTAACTAAATAATGAAGTTCTTGCTGACTTGAAACACCAGAAGTTGAACCTAGGTCAGATCACTGATGACCAGGATGAAACAGAAGGAACGTAGGGCCCGAATCAGGAAGGTCAAGTAAGAACAGGGAACACATTGGTGCAGAAAGGATAACAAGAAAATATGCTGCAAACATACTCCATATTAAGAGAAAGATGGGGAAAAAAAAAGTGTTGGCCTGCTACTGAACAAGACAGGAAAGTTATTGGCAGGTGATGCTGAAAAGGTTGAGTGCTTAAAGCTTTTTTTCTGCATTCTTCACCAAAATGGCCAAATGAAATCAGGCAGGAAGCAGCACTAGTGACAAAGGGGTAGAAACACAAGTGAAAACAAGGAAAGAACATACTAAACATTACATAGATAAATTAGATCTTTCAAATTGGCTGGGTCAGATACAATTCATCCTAAGGTATCCTACTGGACTGTCTGAAGCAATCTCAGAGCCATTAGTGATTAATTTGTGAGAGTTTGTGTAAGATGGGTGAATATCCAGAAGAGAGAAAAAATGGCACACAGTGTGTTTCCTTACAGGGAGGGAAAAGATTGTAATGGGGAATTAAAGAGCAGTGAGTGAAGGTCAGTTTTTGGAAAAATACGGAAACAATCAAATTATTTGTAACCACTCAGGAAATAACAAGGAGATGAGTAACAGCTAGCACGGCTTTGTGAAAAACACAGATTTGTTAAACCAATTTAATTTCCTTCAGTGGGAACAGGGGAGAAGCAGTAGATAAATCTCAACTTTATTAAAGCTTTCCAGTATCAGCCTCCTCAAGCTCTTAAGTGAGCTAGGAAAAATATGGTCTCTCCACCTACAAAATTCTCTGTCAAACTGGAAGGATGTTGTTAAGTACATTTCTACAGGC
The DNA here is from genome assembly GCA_013399365.1 of Pampusana beccarii. Taxonomy (NCBI): domain Eukaryota; kingdom Metazoa; phylum Chordata; class Aves; order Columbiformes; family Columbidae; genus Pampusana; species Pampusana beccarii. The sequence goes on from VWYH01009373.1 coordinate 375,275, forward strand.
ATCTGCCCTGGATTTGCTTATGTGAAATACTTGTACTGCAGTCTTGTTTGTTAGAACAGAGTGACTTACTTTCTGCATGCAGTAGAACTGAGAAGGGCCACATGGGAAATTGCAGGCTAGTCTGAGGGTGTTTGCTTAGAATACAACGCGATTTTGACAGCTGGAGCAGTGTATCCAGTTTGGGGCAACACATTTCAGCTTCAAAAAAAAGATACCAAACAGAGAAGATCTAGCAGAGAGCACTGAGTGCAACCAAGGGTCTAGGAAACAAGGAGAACTGGAAAGAACGTGCTCATAGTCTGCAGAAAAGGCTGAGAAGGACTACTGTGCAATACATATGCACATAAAGAGGAAAGGAGTAAGTAGTCTTCCTTATCCACTGTCGAAAGGAGTATTGGGTTAAACAGGAGAACAGGAAATTTAGATCAAACATTAGGAAACACTTGGTAATAATATGGCTAATTAATCACTGGAAAAGATCTCCTGGGGACACTGCAGAGCCCACCTGCTTGGGAGTTTGCAGGAGTATGCAAGACTTACACTTATCAGAAATGGTGCTTTTGAAGTTGCAGATGGACTTGGATGACCTGTCAAAATCCGCTTCACTTTACTAAGTCTATTTTTCCCCCCAGTTTGAAAGGATAATTCACTCTGGCGAAACGGAAGCCTCGCCTGGGTGCTGGTATGGCACATGCCACAGCAATCCCGCCCCAGCCCACTTGCGGTGTCACAGCCTCCGCTGAGTAGGCCCCTCATCCCAAGTAGGGAGGCAATCCCTCCTGCAGGCATTTCTGTACTTGAACAGACATCTCAATGCTTTATTGAACTGGGGGCTACACTGGCAGTCTTTTCCCTGCTTAGTTGCAGCACAACTTGTCCAAGTTTTTGGCTCCTGCTGCTTGGGCCCATGGCAGTGAGCTCGGCCTGGACATGCTTCTAAAGGCCAGAGGGGCTTTACCCAACGCACAGTTTTGCTCCATATTTCCAGAGGAGATTTAACTGCTGGGAGAAAATGTAACCTGCATGCCATGCTCTAGCTAAGAATTAATTTCAGAGAGAAACAGAAGGTATCAAACACTGTTGTTAAAATCCAGAAATGCTGAAGCCCAAGTTACAGTCTCACGTAGCAGACCACGTTGTACCCACGACACCTCCTGCCCTGCTTGGGAACATCTGCATGATCTGTAGGTGACGCTCAGGCAAGGCGGAGACAGCGCACCATTGACCACTAGGCAACAATTTATCCCTGCGATAAATGCATTTAAACACCGATCTAGCCACGTGTAGAATATAATGAACAATACAGTCGTTGAATCCCTTTCCATTAAAATTGTCTCTAGAACTTTGAGCATCTTTTCGGTCACAAAAATCTTTACATTCCTACCACCCACAGAAGTCTCAGATAGGCCTCAATCTGTCTCTGCCCATTGAAGCCACAGTGCTAGAGAAAGCCAATAAATGAGAAAGTTAATGTATCACTTACACGGCATGAGCTGATATTGCTGTAATAATAATAAAAAAATAGGGGGGGATTGGAAGAAGGCAGAGCTTGTCTGCTGGCAAACAAAAAGCCTACAAGAATTCTTACATTCCCCTCCTGTACAAGCACTGATATATTTCTTAGGGTGGCAGCTGTGAAGGAGGTGTGTTCTGTTACACAATGCTTTTCATTCAATTCATGACACTTAGCTACATGCTAATAAAAAATGTTGTTAAACTAATTATGTAATCACAAATCCTTCCTCCATTCTGCTCTAGCCCGAACTGGATTTAAGGCATAAAGAGGATACATTAAACATTTTGTTGTTTTAGCAGATGATTTTTCTAGCGTATCAGGCCAAGTTTCACAAACTTGTAACAGGAAAGAGAAAAGACGCAACACGTGTGCATGCACACACACACCCGCTGCAGGGAACCCGGAGCCGACGCAGCCACTGGCGGGATGTGTCTGCTCTTGATTTCACAGTGCCACCCAGCCCTTCGCTGGGTTACAGAGTGGGGTTTTTCCATGTTGTTTTGTGTCTGAATGCCAGCACTCATTGTGGTGATTGATTGACTTAGCTGGTGCTGCAGGATTCAAAACAACAACACTGGCAGCAGCAGCTCAGGGAAATAGAGAGAGCTGGCTGGGTTAATCCAAGGAGAGCAGAAACAACGCTGGTGATATGCCAGCTCTGAGAATCCTACAATGAACTAGGAATAACTATATTCGTTGTTTTGAAATGAAGGATGCAAGCAGAGCCTGGCAGAAGCGTTTTAACCCCTCTGCACTGTGCATCAGCCTGCGGGCTCGAAGCAGAAGCCCTTTTTCCTTCATGCTGAGCTGTTCCTCACACATCTCATCTCACCAGCTTTGGCACATGGGCTCACAAAAACCATTCCCTGCCTTTGGGGGAAAGAGGCTCTCTGTCTGTCTGTTCCCACCATGAAGCTTTACTATTATTCACTTACACTGAAACGTAACAAGTGCTCCCCACACAAAGCCTCTCCCCACCTCCAACAGCCGTGTCCCTTTCGCCTGGGTCCCCCCATCTCACCGAGGATCAATGAAACCCTCTCACTTTGCTCCTGCAGCTCCCACCTCCTACTAGCACAACTGCTGAAGTATTGCACAGATTCCTGTCCAGAAGTAACATTTCTCCTTGTCAAAAAACCAGAGAATTAGAAAACACTTGACCTTTTCGACTTTGTTACTTTCCCTCACAATTCCATTATCTCTTGTGATCTTCTGTCCCCCTTTCTCCTGCCCCTGCTCACTCCAGTGCTGCTGCCTCTTCATTAAGCATCCTCATTTTGATACTGACCCTATTTTCATTTTATCTAACTCCCCTCTTGCTCCCTACAGAAGAGGAGAGTCCCAGTGACCTGCTCCCCATCCTCTTTTACCCCCCACTCAGCTTATAGCAGTAGCTATTCGCCTGCTCTCCTGATAGTAACTCAGACTTCCCTTGGCTGCATTAGGAAGATCAGCTGCTCGTTCTCCTGACAAAGGAATTGGTAATGGACATACCCACTTTCTCATCCTGGGGACTACGGCTGCTTCTGTCAGTACCTTTTTCCCTAGCACAAGTAGTTTTCCAGCATGCCCCACAAAACAGACCGCATTTATGACTGTTGGCGTACTAACAGTGTTACTGGGCAGCTTTTTTCAGGACAGACTCACACAACTCGCATATAGATGGACCCAGACATGGCTCTGGTTAGAGACAATGGGAGATTTACTATTGCATGTATTTGCACCAAGATTTGGCGGCTTTGTATGAACAAAATAGAAACAGAAAATAATTGTTTGCCAACCCACTGAATGTAGGGGAGAAGCACAAAGTTTTATTCATCTGCAAGCTCAGCAGATGTCAGTGTATGAATGGCCTGATTTCAGTCTCATTTTTGGACTAATGGAGATGTAATGTAGCTAACAGAACCATGAGGTAATTCTGGTTTTGGACAAAAAGTGATTCCATATCGTCCCATAAGTTGTCGCAGTTAAACATTAACTAACTCCAGGAATTTTGCTGGTGGTGTTTTGTTAGAACAGCTTCTGAGGGAAGTGATAGTTCAGTCATTATTCGAATGTCTGCTATAGTGGAGTCTATCACCACTGAAAGCCTAGAATAATGGCCTGTGTTATTCTTTTGCATCTTTTTCTATACAGCTTTTGAGGGAGCTGTAATTGAAGAGAAATGAAAGGGCAGCCAACCAAGAGACAATACTGCAAGGATCAGTACTGGAATGTGAGACAACGTACTTTAAAAGCTGGAAGTTTACAACTCCTGCTGTTTGGAAAAGGTAGCATCAATAGCAAAAATAAGAAACCCCAGCTATTTTCCCCCCGATTAAGAAACAATCAAACTTTTTTTTTTTTTTTTTTGCCAACTTCATGTTTATAATCTGATGGCCTCCTATTAAGGCATGAAGAAAAAGATTGATGTCTTCATTGGATATCCATTTTTAACTGCTGTTTTCTTTAGAAAATGTGATTAAATAAAAAGGGTGAAAAAGAGACCAGTGGAATCGAGACATGAGAACACCAAGGCAGGGTGTTAAAAACCAGGGACCCTACAGCAATTTACAAAAAGGCTGCAAAATACAAACTGCTATTTAGCATCAGGTCCTGTGTCAGTTATGCCAGTGTTGCACCTCCTCATTCCTAGTGTTTACAGAGAGCTGAAATACCACAGACAACATTTTTCATACTTTAGTTTCAAACTCCAGCACTTACAAGATCACCAGAGGCTTACAGTTGTGCACTGACTGATGCACTAAGTTTAACATTTCCTACTTTTTCTACAAATATTAACAAGGAGAAGCTCTCTGAGGGCCTGATGTAAAGCAACTGAAGCCATTTTAAAGCCATTAAAGTCAGTGGGAATCTTTACATCTGTCCCTTGCTCTCTAGGATTCTCCAGGTACTCATGCGCGTACTTCATACCCACATGAATAACATCATTGAAGAAGCTGTTTGTCTTAACCATAAAAAACAGCAGAGTTTAAGATAGCTTTAACTAAACCTGGCCAGGCTAAGCCCAAACTCTAGCTTTTCCCTGTCTAAGACAAGTCAACAAGATTATCCGCTTCTGGAATTATCTGTGCCTGTGAAGATATTTGGGATAAGTTTGCAATCAAGACTTAAAATTATATAGTCGAGGACTGAGCTTATTCAAAATAAGCTGGACCCCGAACATAGGAGTCATTGGATCACAAACATAAGGATACTGTGGCTATTTCAGGCTGCAATAAGTAGTGCTTCCTCCAGTGTATACACCCCCAAAAGATTAAGTAAGCTTATGTTGCTTTTAATGATGGAGAATTGAACAAAGCATAATTTGGAACCAGTTTTCAGTACTCCTGCCAAAATCTGAGTAAAACATCATTTACCTCCTAAGCGAACATTTTTCTGTCAGTTTCGCATGAATTAAACATTTTGGTCATTTAAAGGAAAAATGTTAAAAATCTGGAGTGTTCTTAAAATAGCAGATCAGTATACCTGAAATATCTTTTCTGATTTCGGGGAACCCCCCCCATGCATATAACTTGCTATTAAAAACACAGATACTTTGCACTAATTTCAGAGCAAGCTTATGAAAATAATATAATGAGGCAAAGCATTCAGCAATGCCAGAGCATGGGGACCACAATGCTGTAACAGATGATATCAAGATGATGGCAAAATAATGTCACTGCAGTCACTGGAGACTACATTACTATGTCAAGATGATGGCAAAATGATTTTGACGCAAGTCTATTGAAACTCTGTTAAAATATCCAGATGATTGCAACATATCAGGCAAATTCCCCAGACACAGTGACTGATAAATTTGTGTTAAAGTATTTCAAATATACCACTCTAACCTATGTCAGATGGGCAAGATCCTGGCTTGCTAATGCATTAGCCTGACCCCACCAACATCAGCTGAGGCCCCAAAGGGAAGCATTGCCTTTGGTGTGGAAAGTTCGGATGATCCTGGGCATTTCAGGATACACAGCTGATTTTGTCTTCTGTGCGTGCACAGCTATAGTTTGAGATCACCATGGCAAGATGACACAGCTGAGAAAACAAGGTCACTGGTAAATGTGTCCTCATCTGAGGCTGAGCAGTTCTAGGAATTTAAGCCTTGGAGAGGCAAACTGTACCCTGGTGCTCCAGAAGTGGAAATATCAGGTGGTAACTGAGCATCACAGCCAAAATAAGGCATAAGCTTTCCCATCCTGCAGAACGGCAAACGTGTCAAAGGTAATGGAGAGCTAAGGTAGCTTTAGCATCTTCTCCCCATATGAAGTAATGGGTTAATCAGCAAAGGGATGTCATCTTAGATGTTGTCATTTACCCAATTGGGCTTATTTTTTTTTGCAGTAGAGAAAGATCGCTTCTGAAAGTCGCAGCTGAACATTGAAGTTAGCTGTGGAGATCCTGATGGAAGCAAACACGTTTATCTGAGCAGACTGCAGGGAAGAAGTGTATCGGTAACAAGCAATAATGTCGTTTCTACCTCTTATGCAAGAAAAACTTGCAGAACACCAGCCAGCACTGCTCCCTGTTCTTGCCAGGGCTGACAGTCCCTTAGTTTCAAGAGCAGCATGCTCAGCAGGAACTGTACGTCCTAACTGCAGGACTGAGCCCTCAGAAGATTGTTAGAGCAATTAGTGCAGAAGCAGCAACATTCCTGTTATCAAAATGAACAAGAAGCTGCAAGAGCTGTTTCAACAGAAATAGTCAAGGCTGCTCTAATTATATGTTCTCTGCATTGGCTGGCGAGTATGATGATTTTAGAAACTGGGTTATTCAAGCTTCTGAGGTTACAAACGCTGCTGTGCCAGCTCCACCCACTAAGTAAAAGGTTGTACGCTGCAGTCGGCTGATTTGTTCAGTGCAGCCACGACCGTAGGCAACTTAGAAGGTAAAATAAGGCTGCTCAAAGGACAGTCATATTTAGAAAGTGGCCTTGCTAGACTTTTGGTTCTACTACAGGTATATTTCAACAGTGGTGAAAAGTGTTTTCTGCCATTTACTAGAGAAAGAAGCCTTTGCTGTCTGTTTTCTAATCCTGCTGCTCTGACCCACTTGTTCTTCACCTCCAGCTGACAGTGCTGGGCTGGCCCTGGCATTCAGCTGTGCCCTGGATCTTAGGCTCATCAAGTCGATAGTGAACAGATGGAGCTTGGGGTTCCTACAAATCCCATCTGCTCTTGCAGCAGCTAATACTGGTACTCCTTTAGGAAGAAGCCTAGGCTCCCCCAGAAATCCCAGTCATCTTTGTTGCTTTGCATTGTCACCTAGTGGGGCAGATGGGCTGGTGGAAAACGGCAGGACACGCCAGCCACACACCTGTCAGCAGCACCCAGGACTGGGCACACCTGATCTTGCCAAAGGAATCCAAACAAGGTCCTTTGGGCCACGCTCTGCCAATGTGGACTTGCGGCTACTTCTGCCAGAAGGCTACTGCACTGTAGTGTAAATTCAGCTGGTGGAGTCAGTATCTTATTGGTTAAGTGTGCAAAGGCTGATGGAAATACATAGTTTTGCACAACACGATTCACAGCCTTAGTTGACTCTTGAATAATTTTTGAATCAGACTTAAAGTCCTAATCCTAATCTACAAAAGCTTTGTTGGTCCAGGACCAGGTTACATCCAGACTTGCGTTTGGGTACACCTCTCTATGCAGCTACTCTTGCAAGAGAAGCTGCATCTAAACAAGGTGAATTCTGTCCAAACTTCAGGAAACAGCAAGCAGCAAAAATACCCTGTGGCAGATGCACTTATCTGGGACCCAGCCTGCCTCAGCTCAGCATTTCTGCTCAGACAAGAGGTGAGAAATGAAGAGAACAGGAGCGGAGAGAGCAGGAGGTCACTTTGCATGCAGCTCTCCAGTTTAGATATTATCCACTGCTTATGTCACAGGCTCAGGCTCAACTGGAAGATACAGGAGCACGTTCCCATTTCAGATTCCTGCCTCAGCGGTCTTGCTAGCCCATGTCAAGGTGAGACAGAGCCGGCCACCATCGGCTCTCCCGATTTCACAGGAAGGAGCCTGGCTGCCTGGGCATAAGGGATCCAATTTGGGTGACTGGGGGGACTCAGACCCACTGGGAGCTCTCATAAACCATTCAGTCTAGATGTAGCCCCCAGAGAAGTGACTTACAAATCCTAAGTTAGAAAGCCAGATCCTCTACAAGTGGCACAAAGGAACAGATTTTGCTTTAAGTGACCAGAAAAAAACCGCTCTCGGTATGGGGATAAAGCCAAGCAGAAGCTATTTCTGTGTCTTTCCAATCTCATTAAGGATTTTAACTGGGAACAAAGGGCTATTTGGGATGGTCTGCTCTAGTGATTCTCCATTTCATGTAAACTCCATTCCAGTAGTGTAGACTGGAGTGATCTCATGATCATTTTTAACTCATCCAGGGCCAGCTGGTACAGACTAATCAGCATAAAGAAGGTTACAGTTATGTCTTTGACATCTTCCTTATTCTCCAGTGCTGAGTAGAACTGTGCTACTCGAGAGAATCTGGTAGAAATACATATTTGTTTGGTTTGTTTCCTATTTAGACAAAATTCTGATTCCAGTAGCACTAGCTGAATACAGAGTAATGCCATTAAGCTCAGTGTTGATAGCTATTATAATTAAATTATTTGTCCCTCAAAGCTCAAAGATGCAAATCAGTGGTTGAAACACAGGCATCTCTACTCGACTGTCAGTCATCCTGACACCCAGTAGCAGCAAGCAACTGGAACATGAACACTGTTTTCAGCATGAAACTAGCTGTAGTAGCTCGATTATTTCCTTTATTTTACTACACTCACTAATATAAATCAATACTTTTCCATCTGCTGCCATTTCTAGACTTGAACTGTGAATTTGAACCATGTATCGCCTTTTTAACCATTATGCAACCTCTTGACAGAAACCCATTATAAACCTTTCAATTTATTCTGCAGCACAGCTCTGCTAGTGATATTTACATCTATAACATACACATCTCATGCTCTTTCCTTTCTTGAAGGCTCTTTTATTGCACCACACTTGTACACTGTACTCACTTCAGCCCCTAGCCAAGGAAAATACAGACAAAAGTGTACTTCTTAAACACATTTCCGTTTTAACTGCAGACTTCAGTGTTTCCAGCGAGAGGATCATAAAGATCTGTCAACAGAAAAGGGAGTTGATTTCAACTTTTAATGCCTTCATGGTACAGGAGACTTGTTAAAGGTCATGTCACTGCTGTAGATGTTGAGCTGTTTCAATCAGCACAGGAAGCTGCTCCTTGGCTGTGCAAGATGTGAGCACCCACACCAGCTGCTGATCCTCTGCCACTTGCTTCTATCAGACAACCCTACGTGTTCTTACAAATGTGTCCATACATTAGTTTCATGGCACAGAAGCAGCAGCCTGACAGGATCCCTCTCTTTTGTGGCAGGAGACGACAGGTTTCATTGCTGATCTACAGGACCATTTGTTCAAAAATCACACCTGCTTTCCTGCCAATCCCACCTGCAGCTTCTGCTGGGCTTAAAGTAAGGCAGGTGATGACTACAGAAGCAAGACTCTGCCCTAAGTAGATCACACCAAGTAACTTCCCAATACAACCAAGATATTTTTCTCTTTTCAGGTCAACTGAGAACTTATATTCTGCATAATAGCAACGCACGTGTATGCAAACACTCCTTGCTCACACCAGGCACTGGCTAATGGGGTGTAACATCAGATCAACAATCCATCCACACAGTAAATCTGGAAGTTTTTCAGCGATGTTACCTGGACAGGAGCTTAAAATGTGGAAAAAGAAATAAGTGGAAAACCCCGTGTTGCCTGACGAAACCCGGAAACGGCCTCTGCGTCAGCACTAGGCATGTCTCTGAGAGAACAGGGATTGCTGGCCACAGACTCCACCTTGCAGGGAGGTGGAAACTGCCATCTGGATCACACTGGCTGTCCCTGTCGTCTGCTATCGTGGACCAGAGAAAGTGTGTCTGTAATGGCTGATTATGGGAAAACCTGCCCTGAAGGGAAATATTTCCTTCAGTCTCATCAGTCAGTACTTGCATACACTGTGAATCATAAGCATTTAAATCTCTTAAGATTTTTATCCTAGTTAATATCACCATAGATAAGCTCATGACCTGTTTCTGAGCATTTAATTGTCCTTTCTTGAGTACTAGTAAGGTCTCAATATCTTCTTCTACCCGTTACACATGGGCTGAAAAAAAATGCGTTATATTTGTGAGTATGAAGTCTGAGCAACTTTAGTCATCAGTAAAGTCTTGTGCAAGCAAGACCCAGCATTGCAGGTAGATGAAGGAGAGGCTCCCATTCTTCTGACTGGGAAAAACGTGCCAGAAAAAGGGGGCAGAGCGGGAATCCATAGCTTGAAAGAAAAACATCTTTCAATACTTTGCATGGATCTTGGCTCTGTTATGATGAAAAGTGTCTTGAGAATTCCATGATGCACCTTTTGTCTTACATTCCCTATTTTACCATATCACTGTTCTGTCAGATCTCATTTGCACATTTTCTAAAGTATTCTAAAAATCAGTTTTTCCTCAGATGTTTCCATGTGTTCAGCTATAGCTACATCTTTAGCCAATTTGTCTATGTTAGTTAGGACATGGCTAAGAATAGCCTCCCCTCGTGTGCTCTGCAGCTGGTTATTTCAATTGTGATTACTGAAGGGCTTAAGAACTTGTTTTGCTCTGTCCCATTTGACCAGTTTATAAGAGGGAAGCTGGACTCACCAATTATTACTGTTTTATTTAAAGCTTTTTGCCTCTTTGATCTCCCTCGATGTTTTAGCCACAATATTTTCACAGGACAAAGAAATAAATATTACTTTATTTATGTAACAGTATTCTCATTGACTTGGGATTTTTCTATCTCTTGTTTATAGCATAGTTCAGTCCACACAAAAATGTAATCTGTACACAGACTCTTGGCTATAGTACTAGTTGCTGTGCTGATGAGCTAGTCTGCTGTTCATATGCACTTTATATCTTGGCACTATGGTTTGGTACCTGGTCATATTTCAGTACTCTGTCCAGAAAGGAAATAGGACTGTACATAAAAAGATACCGGAGCTACCCAAGGAATATTAGGGATGAGATCTCTAATTGCAAGCAGGAACATGACTAAGAAATCAAATAGTGTAATTTTGGTGGGTGGATGTGACTATGCTGATAATCATACTGACCTGCTGAGACTGTCCCCTGTCTAGCAAAAAGATAAAATCCTGGTTCTACTGAAGTAAAACTTCGTAAGTTTCTAAACACCAGAGTAAAATCACATTGTGCTTAATAATAGGTAGTGTGCCTTCCCTCCTGAAAAACCTGCCTCTTGAGTATTTATAAAACATTACATGTTGTCAGAAGTTATCTTGAGCCAAAGATGAAACAATTACTTCCTCCATGTCTAGTGGATTTATGTGGGAAGCTTGCAGAAAAATGGTGCCAGTTTATCAACATTTTGAAATGTTTTTCTCTGCCACATTGGGCTGCAGAGGAATCACCTGAAGGATACGCTGCCGCACCTCTTGGGGTGGGCGTGCTCAACGGCCTCCCAAGGATAAAGTGTATTTGGAAGGGAGAAGATAGAAGGAATTTGACACAGTGATGGGTGCTAAATAAAAGCCTTACAGTGATTAGGAAGAGCAGCCAGATAAACTTGCGTAGAAATCTCAAAGCAGAAGTTCACTTCAGAATCAATGGGAGATGCTGGGGTGTGCCACCCATACACAAGCATCAGAGAAGCACAAACAACAAAAGTAATCACACTCACACATTAATTTCAACAATTTCTATCCTTCTGAGCACCAAAATACAGGACCAGAGCAACAAACATATAAGATCTGGTTTCCAGTCACAATCTGGTTTCTTTGTGCCTTCACACTAGGAAAAAGGGGCTGTAGCAGCTGGTGTAACCCAATAAACGGCAGTTTTATCTAGCTCTGCTTTGGATAGAACTGACGGGTTTGGCACTGCCTCCTTGTTTAAGTTTTACTCGTCATATTTCCCTGGTCAAATGAGCCCCACTAGCTACTGCTGACAGTAACCCCGCAGAGACTCCCAGCTTGGCTGGAGCCACGGTGAACTTTCTGCTTCTCCTCGCTGGGTGTGCCCTGTCCTGCTGGGGATAAAACAGAGCATTCAGCTGGTGCTCACCACAAGGAATAAATAAAACCAGGAAGGAACTAAGGGCTAGTAGAGGAGCAGTCAGTAACGGTGACGTCCGCAGCGTGCGTTTGACCCTGCTCCGAGCTGGCCCCGTGCCCGGCCTCACTCACTGAGCACATTGTTAAAGCGTCAGCCCCAGCCGCCTGCTGCGGCCAGAGCCCGATTGCACAAGCAAGTGCTGCTTGTCACCTCTGCCGTGGGGACATGCCAGCGGTGGCCCCCGCCAGTGGGCACGGGGCTTGGTGGTGGAGCCTTGTGGGAGGAGGGCCCCGAGCTCCGGCCCTGCCTGTGGAGAGCAGCCATGCCACCACAGTGCCACACTGCTGCTGTGCCACTGACTCAGACCCCTGAGACCATTGCAGGAGAGCCAAAGTAATTTGCTTTTTTTTTTTTCAAAAGGAGAAAACTCAGGAGAGTTTCAGAGACCCAGGCTAGCATGCCAGCGCTGTACTCCTGAATTAGCACCACTTAAGCTGGGCAATTCCCAGTATCAGCTGGGAAAGGGCAGGGGCAAGTGAGTGAATGCAGGCGGAGGGGAAGATGCAATACAGAGCCCGCCTGGATGAGAACCCCATATACTGCCAGGAGTCCCAGCTGTCAGCACCCCTTCACCTGAAACTGCTGCCTGCCGAGCCAGCTGGAGGAATAATAGAATAATTCTGGTTGGAAGAGACCCTCAAGATCATAGAGTCCAACCATAACCTAACTCTAGCAGTAAACCATGTCCCTAAGAACCTCATCTATGCACCTTTTAATGACCTCCAGGGATGGTGACTCCACCACTGCCCTGGGCAGCCTGTTTCTGTTCTTCACAACCCTTTCTGTGAAGAACTGTGCAGAATTCCATGAGGATGTGTGCAGGCAGTTTCCAAACACATTCGGGAAGCAGAGGACCATCGGCTGCTGCCTTCCACAATGTGCTCAGTGGCCATTGCTGGGGGAGAACAGGGGGAGAGGGAAGGGGCTGAGAGGGAAAGGCCCTGGTGACAGAGACCTGTGTTGGCTTAGCGAGTGGTGCCCCACATACACGCTGGTTCGCCTCTGCGTGCAGCTGAGCCTCTTGAGGTGTCACCTGAGGGAAGGGACAGGGAAGGCCACACTCAGCTTGCTGGCCGTGGCTGCTTTTGGCAGCTCCCGGCCGTGCTGGGTGTGAGCACAGCCCACGGGTTGCTGGGTCAAAGCCCGGGAGCAAAGGCACAGAGCAGACACAGCCTGTGAAACCACCCCAGTGAGGCAGGTCTCTCCTGTTTCTTTGAAGCCAGACGGATTTCAAAATGACTCAACAAAAGCTACGTTTCACAGTGTTGAAAAAGGTGGCTTAAGGAAGGCACTTTCAGGTTATTCAACCTGAGAACATACTGGTCTTCCCTGGGGAAAAAAACAAACAAACAACAAACAAACCCCACACCAAAAAAACAAAACACTGTGGAGGAAAATGGATATATTAAAAACATCAAAAAACATCCCAGAAGTGTTTTGCCAACCAAATCGAGGAAGGAATGGACTGCTAGTTCTTGGATTCAGGACCTGATTTCCTATTTGATAAATTCTAGATTTCATTGTGTCCTTAAAGCAGTGCCTAACTCTGATTCAGTATTCTAGTGCATATTCCAAAAACCTCACAAAACCGGATATGATGCGAACAAACTTATGTTTATATGTACTTACAGGCCTTAAAATTTGGCACAGAGTTTTCTATGACATAGTTCAAACCAGTGTTTTAATATAATCGCTGTATTTCAAAGGAACATGAAAATGAAAACATGAGAAAACAAGAAATGGAGTGTTCAGCTTCAAAGAGAAATGAAACTTCACTTCCTACTTCTGTCCCACTGTTCTACATTGCAATTAAATGACTAGTTTCAAACACAATACTGTGATTTATCGTTAGTCAGAATGTAAAAGCTAGCTCGTACCTTAGTAGAAAAGACTGCCCAGTTTGTAGAACTGTGATACCCAACTCTAAAGGTATTTGACTAATAAATTAAATCCACTCAAGAAAAAGACATGAAGGGAACTTCAAGATGAAAATACAGACTAGGCATTAAGAAATAGCTGGCTATAACAGCTCAAGACTGAATACGTTAACAGAAGACCTACAACAAACTTCAATTTTTTGGTTAATTTTTAAATAATGCTAAGCTAAAGAGAAAAATAAAACTCCAAGGTGAGAGCAAAGGTACCAGCAGGAAAAAACACATCAGTAGTCAGCCATATAGGAACTACTCTACCGGGCTGAATTGTTATTTTCAGGAGTTAACATCCCTGTACTCCCCCTGTTTCAAGTCACTAACAAAACAACAAACACCACTACTACCACCACAAAAAACCCCCACACCAGAAAAATGATCTTTTTTGCCCCTGCTACCCTCAGCCCCACCGAGGACCAGCAACGGGCCTCCCCTGCTCAGAGCACCCAGCAGAGCTCAGCTAAGCCTGAACGGCTGCAGCGGGTCTGGTACCCGGCCAGTGGGAATTACACCGAGGAGCGAGGGGGAGCAGGAACCCAGCTGTGATCTGGATTCCTCAGCTTCTTCAGTGCCTGCTGCCTTTTTATCCAGCGCTTGTGGCAACTCCACAATTAAGAGCTTAGCGCAAGTAAGATATACTTTGCAAGCGAAACATTATTCATTAACAAATCTGATTAAACTGCTAATGCAGTGAGCACTAGCGCAAGTTCAGAAAGACAAATAGTCTCAGTGGTGCAGTGTTTGTGAGGAACACTACCCGTAAATGGATTTTAACTATTTAAATTGGCTTCTGTTCAGAAACTATGAAAAGACACAATGGGGCACAGAACACTTAATTTAGCTTGCTGTGCTTAATGTGAGGGGGCAAAAAAACCCCTACAAATTAAGATTTCAGAATGGTAATATGCATAATTCTGCAAAGATACCTGGATTGTAATCTTAGATAAAAAACAACAACAACAAAAAAGACTTCCCCCTCCAGCAGCACTTTACTGATTATTAAAGATTTATAGGTAACTGCTATTCCTTACTATTCCATATAGACCATGTCATGTTCAGGTCCTAGATTCCACAAATGTACGCTGTGTCTTTGCTACTGTACCAGTAAGTTTGTTAAACTTCATCCCTTTATAGTATTGTGATATTTCAGATTGTGGGGGCAAGTTACTACAGGAGAATTTTAGCTTTTATGTTTTTACTGAAAGTATATTTTCACTGTTTGGCAGGACTAAAAAACCAGTTCCCGCTGGCTGCGACAGGCATCTGATGGCTCTCCCTCCTTGCACGTCTACTTTTCACATTTTTTCAGAAGCCCGGTGTCGGATCCCGCCAGCCTCTGAGGCTGATACATGCAAATAAACCAGTCTTTTCCAAGCTAGTGCGTACCCCTGCTAGGTTACACTCATGCTAAACCCAGGTTCATTTTGAGCCCTTTGAGAGGAACCTATTTCTTTGCCTTCAGACCATGAGCCCTTATCTCCAGCTCTGCCGTTCTGCAGGGCCCAGCAGCCCGTGGCGTGGGCTGTCTTGGGAAGATTCTCGGTGCTGTGTTTATTGCTGTTCTTTGTGCGGCAGTAGGTGCAGAGCATTGACCTACTGAGCTGAGCTATGCTAACACGGCCAGAATATTTCAGTAATTATTTCATTCTTTTCGTTCTTTTTATGACTGAGAGCTCTGATTGCTTCTGTACAACGTCAGCCCACTGAAATGCATATTCTTGTATGACCTGAAAAATGAACAGATGAAAACTCACCAAGTGGGGTTTTTTGCTCTTCCCATTGATCTCTT
Organism: Pampusana beccarii; assembly: GCA_013399365.1. Lineage (NCBI taxonomy): Eukaryota > Metazoa > Chordata > Aves > Columbiformes > Columbidae > Pampusana > Pampusana beccarii. The sequence continues at coordinate 390,694 of VWYH01009373.1, forward strand.
ATTTCATTCTCTAAAACTCAAGGTGGGCCCCAAACCAAAAGTCCTGAAATCAATAGGGGTTTTGACTAAATCAGAGCAATAAGGTTTGGCCCATGATTTCTAGAACGATTCTTGCAACCTGAGAAATAACTGCCAGCCGAATCTCCCACTGATAATGAACTGTGTAAACACACTGTTTACAGCAGCCTGATAGAAACCTTCCAATATAAATTCAGCATCTTTTCCTCTCATAGAAGCCTATTTCATACATCCAGATCTTGTTTGATGGCAGTCATGGAACCAAGCAGTTTAGAATTTCTGAAACATCCAGGGAGATATAAATCAAATGGTGCTCAAGCTAGTTAATTAAAACATTTCAGAATCTTTCACCTGCGGTGTCAAGCTGTTTTGTTAAGTGAAGACTTGAGAGACTAACAGAGCAGGTGCTGTTGCTAGCACAGATTGCCATAGAAAATCACTTTATAGAAGCCTATCAGAAGTAGTCTGACTACAGGATCTAATAGAGAGGGCAGCGTATGCTCATTGCTTCTCATTACCTGATTGTGAAATCTTTAGTTAAGGAGAGCTCTCATTGAAGTCAACAGGGATTTTCTCAGAGTAAGACTGCAGGATTGGGACCACACTGTGCCATTATGGTAGATATCACAAAGACCAGGCTGCCTATGTGATGGTTTTCAGTGGCAGCATCTGATCTGAAGCCAAATGAACTTAATAGAAAACTTCCCATTGATTTAATTGCAAATCAGATCAGGAGAAGAGTCACCACATGACTGGTTCAGGATGAAATAGTAGAATGAAGCATCCTTGAAGCTGTTTAACATGTTATGTATATATGTTCCCCCTCACCCCCCCCCAAAAAAATATTTAAGGAATATCAAATTATAATACAGAAGGTAAAAATCTAAGCTGCAGTCAGCTAGACTAATGTGAATGGACTCTTGTTTGGTGTTTCGGGGCATCGTTTATTTATTTTCAATGGAAAAGAAAGTTAGAAAGCTCAGAAGCAAAGAGCTGCACACCACTGCACATCTGAGCAGTATCAATTAAGTCAATGGTGCTCAATCCATTTATGCAGAAAGGCTAAGACCAATGTTTACAATACCAATTGTCCAAGACCTGTTCTTCTGGAAGGTCTCTTGAGCCTTGGCTCTGGAGGACCCCCTCGAAATCATTGCCAAAGTGTGTAAGAGTATTTGCCTCAGTCAGCGATTTCCAGGACAGAAACCTTAGTCTGTGTGATCCTTGGAGCACAGGACGTAATTTATCTGTATTATATGGTGTATATAGACAATGATGCCCCAGTCCTACCTAGGAGTATAAGTAACAGCATAAAAACAAGCGATACATATAGACTATCTCAAGGCTAATGAGCAGATTATTTAAATAGTCACATATCACTCTTTTCCATTTAAACTAAGAGAAGAGAAACTGAAGAACATTTTAAAGGACTTTTCTGAAAACATTCACTTTAGGAAGAAACCTTTCTAAATGTTTACTTTTTCATTGTGCTCTTGAAGTGCAATCCCTCTTCCCTACTCACCCTAATAAATGTGATAACAAAGAAAAGCATTTTACTATGTTGAACCTTGTTTTTCTCAGTGAACTAACTAATCTCCTTCTGGAAGTTAATCTTTACTGGGACAGATGTGCTACCTCATTCTCATTGGTGCAGCTTTGTCTTAGTTATTTTTCATGTTGGCCCAGAAGACTCTACTTTTACATGGGCAGAAGAGAGATACTAAGAAGGAGGAGTGGGAAAAAGCTGGATGTGTAACAATGAAACTTCCTTTTCCAGTTTATCTGTGTATTACCATAAATGAACCAAAACCACATCTAGTAAAGCGTGCATCTGGTCTCAACTGTACTGTCTGATATACATGTGTGAATCAAATGCAGATATAGCTTCAATTTGCAAGAGTTGCCTTGTAATGTACTACAACACTGAACCATCTTCCACGCTCAGCTCATTAGGCTCTGTTCCTTATATGGAAGTATTTTTATGAAAAGTAGTAGAGGCACAGCTATTACTCTGATATCTCTATCATTTTAAGACAACTCTTAGTGCAAGGGTTTTTCTTCCCTCTCCTGAAGAGGGAATGAGTAAACGTAACTGCCCTTCTAGATAGATTTTCCTCAGGCAGTAAACCTAGACTTTCTGCACCAAAACGTCTAAGCACCACTATCTCGTACAAAAGGACCAACACTATTAGATAGATGAGAAACAACGGCAGACACAAGCCTCTGTGCACATCTGATTGGGACAAAGAGCCACACGAGTAAGGATTACACATGCATGCATAATAATATGTTCACCCAGCAATTACTGTGGAGAAAGCACTGCCCATCTAGACCTGTAACAGCTACTGTACATGCACACAAAGCATTTACACTCTGCTTTATTGATGAACAGGAATAGAGCAACCTTTAAAAAAAAAAAAAAAAAATCACTGAAGAGGACATGAAAAAGCATATGCTGAGGTATGATTGACAGCTGCCATAATGGACTGTCATGTCAAAAGAACTGCCTTGCTAATTCTTACATAATGAGTTAGATGCTAGGCTCTCCTTGCAAGTTTGATTGCGCACCCTTCCATCAATCTTACCGACATCTTGGCATCTAAAATACAGCAAAACCACTTAACAAGGGCTCTTTAAACAGGCAAGAGGAGGGATGTCTCTGTGTATTAAATGTGATGTGGAGGTTGCTATGGTAAATTTGAGCACGTGAACATCGCAGTGCAAAATTCCACACTGGTGGCTAGAGCCGAGGCTAGCCATGCCTCCAGGTTCTTTGAGTGTACTTGGACTGCATTGTTTAAAGTACGGAAAGAATATGGTTCTGGTGCCACTTTCACGGTAGGGGAAAAAAACAAACAAGCAAACAAAAACCAACACACCACAACAAACCATGTGCCTTTGTCTAATCCTCTTTTTCTGTATATGCAGATCCCCGGGTGTTGATGAGCGCTATCCGAAATGGATTGTAGCATGCTCTCTCTGCAGCTCTCAAATATGGGGCTCCATCCCCCAGACTCCTTCGGTAACTGAGACTGGAAGCATACATGAATTTCCCTTACTCTCCTTTTTTTTCCGCTTCTTCTGGTTGTCACAGTTACATAATGCTGCCAGTTGTAATCGCAGCTCAACGGCGTTGTTAGGCAACTCAGTTAGCTTTATTTGTTGAATTGAAAATTGCCATATAGGTGTCGATTATCTGCCCTAGAGTTCTCGTGATTATAGCTTTAACTAGTGGCACTTCTTTTATTACCAGGGCTCTGACTTCCCATTTTGCTTGCTAAATTTACAATTCACAGAGCCCCTTCAGCTGTGAACTGCTCCCTCCCAAGCAATTGTAGATTAATTGCCAGCTCCACCCCAGGGCCCTGTAGTGGAAGGGGATTGAACTGCACATCAGAGAGTGAAGTTTAGTGTGTAAATATTTACTAGGATTTACTGTTCTCTGGGTTATTTCATGTTTTCCTTTTAGAAGAAGTTCTAGGGAAACCTATTGGTTCCTCAGCTCCACAGTGACATTTTTTAGATCTATTTTGTTCCTGATTTGTTGTTACTACTCATTTACAATCTCAAAGGCACCAAAATGAGTAAAGTATTACAAGCTAACACCTCCACCTTGGCCCAGCACCTTAGCAACATGCAGAAGCCACCACCATTATGCCTGCTATATTCTCCAGTGACTTTGGAGCAGTTTATTCGGGGATATTATTGGTTTTGTTTGTTACATTTATTTATTTCTTCCTATTTCTTCTTGCTTACATATATCAATTTAAAGCATCAGTTTAGTCCATGCTCCCCACATCCGATTTTTCCTTTCGGTCAAGAGACAACAACATTCCCCTCCACAAAGAACCATTTTTCGCATGCGTGACTCCATTGTTCTCACTTCACGAAATCAAACCCTCTGGCAGACACATCCTGGTCTGACCGAGCACAAATGCTGATCTGACTGTTCAGTATGATCCTCATAATCACAGGTATTTTCAATCTCCCACAAACCTCTCTCTTTCTAGTATTTGGTTGGCTTCAACTTTCAGGGGTTTCGTGCAGTTGCCACCCAATACTAGAGCCTTCTCTATGTTTTTGTTTAAACAGGATCCTTCCTGCAGCTCAGAGACGTTTTCCTAAGGCCCCCATGTCCCCAAAGATCAAACCCTTCTGTGCAGAGCAGCTCTGGAAACACCAGCACCAACTCTGTCTCATCCAGCCAACCTCTCTGGTACTCACAACCAAACACCAGCCCACAGAAACACAGTTTAACACCCAAAGCACCATTTCCCTACAGCCCCTCTACTAAGCAACACCCAGCAAGCCCTAAAAGCTCTGCCTCCCTCCAGGACCCTCCCTTATTTGCCACAGCTGTTGCTAAATTAATGCCTTGAATGTTCAATTAGTAGAATTGCACCAAGGTATTTAAAAGCTTGTGGCTGCATCTTGTATATTTGTGGGGGCAGGGGTGACCTTCTGAAAGCGGGAACAGAAGTGGGGAAGTTATCAGGTCAATTTTTTTAATATAAAACTTTGTTAGCTGTCCGTTGTGTCCCTGACACCTCTGATAAACTTTTTCCCGGTATTTCTGTATGGATTTTTCAAGGCTGTGTGTCTGGTTTGGTCACACACCTGTTCAGTTCACTTATGAACACACTCACTTTATCAGCAAATTATCATCTTCTCTGATAAACAAATTCACCCTTTGGGATCCTGAATCCTGCCCCAGACAGTCTAATATACAGCAGAAGTCTTGCCCATCCTGCACATATCCGTTCAATATAGGTGAGATATTTGCATAGGCACTGGGAGTGGAATTTGGTGTGGGGACAGCATTCATGTGATGAAAGAATGTGTCAGGGACTCTGTTCAGCTCCTGATTCTATCTGTCACAGCCTTTCTGGGTGACCTTGGCCACTTTGCTTTATTGCTATATGACTCAACTTCCTAGCTGTAAAATAATGAGGATAATAATCCGTTTGAAATGACCAGTGCTCGTGGGGTTGTGAGGAAAGATCTGTAGACAGGTAAGTAAGTAGAAAGATAAAAAGATTTTTGCTCTCATAGGTTGGTGTAGTTTTTGTCCTACCTACCCCTCTTCAGAGTACTTGAAAGTGAGAAAAGGATTATGTTTCTCAGTGGGCCAGAGAGTCTCAGGGAGAGCATGTCTCCATTTTTTAAAAGTATCTCTCATTTCAATTGTCCTTCAGGAATTCTTTCCCCCCCATCACTTGTGTATCTGTTCTACTTGTAGCTTTGTTATCCTGAGTTCAAAAACATTTCCACTCCTCCTATTCAGAGGGTTTTGTGTTTCAGAAATCCAGACATCAGCAGTATATGGGTGATATGGGTATATTGTAACATGACATTTAATATATTTTTACATGTAAGTTTGCTCTGTGGGGCTCTTAAAATTGCTTCTAATAAGGGCAATCTCTCTTAAGAGAAAAAAACCCCTTTCATGGCTATTTTGCTTTGCATTAGCATGTAAAACCACCTCTCTAGTTTCTTGCAATTCTGTGGTTTCTTCTATGACAGTACAGATAAATGGATAAATGGATGTATTTTCAAGTTCTCGGAAAGATCTAATCATAGCATGGGAAGAGAAGGGAAGCCAGTGAGAATCCTCTGATCATCCAGCTCTCCCTAGATCAAATGCTTTCTGTTTGGGAACACCTGCCTTAAAATATATCACCTGTTCATAAGATAATACCAATAATAAGCTGCTCATATATCAGATATTGCAAGGAATGTTTAAAAGTCCATAAGAATCCTTCCTTGTAAAGTAACTAGGTAGTAAGTTTAAGCTGAAAATAACATTCAAAAGCCAAAGCTAGTGCATCTGCTTCTGTGGTTGGTACGACAGGATGGTGCATGTACAGCCATGAGCACATTACAACATTTGATATTTTTAATCAAATCCCATTTTAAGGTGTGATGTGTTTTACTCTGCTAAAGGTCATTTTAGTTACAGTAGTATTAAGGGTTTTCAATAAAACATTTTAAATGCCAGTTATATAACTGCTTTTAAAACATTTAACAGCCACATTGGTTACATGACCTGAGACAAAGGATATTTTCTCAGCTCTTTGATATATTGTGGCTAGATTATCCTTATGGGAATGTTCAGTTCCATAATGGCCTCAGGTCATCCCATAATACGTGGTGTAGGATTTTTTTCCACCAAAACAATAATTGCTAATGAAGCCAACGGTGATGGAAGTTCAATGACATGGCAGAGGATAAAGACTGTAGTCAATAACAGCAGCAGACACTGGCCGGTACAAGAAGTTCATCAGCACTATTCAAGGACAAGAAGATGCAGCAATAAGGAATGGACACGCACTGCTCAGTGTCAGTGCTGCACTGTATGGTACAGTAAAATAGCTCAGGTAAGGAGAAGTTCTTTTCCCCCTGCATCTCCAAGAGCATTGCACCATTACAAGATGATGATTCTATGACCTATAATGGGCTGTAAGATATATAGCCACATTATAGGATATATATGATACAGTTTCAGGGCCTCATACTCAGGTGTACCTGGGCACATACAGAGTTACACTGCACCATACCTCTCCCTTAATCTTGGGCAAAGGAGATGCTGTGAGACAAACAAGTTCCATTTAATGTACAAGAGACTCACGCCAGATCTTATTATTGAGGGTAGACAGCGATTTCCTGTTAGGTTCTCCGGAGAAAAATATCCCTGGAGCAGCATTTTCAACAGCGGCTTCTCCCCTGCCAGCACTCTCAGATTCTGGATCTCATTCCCAGACCCTACAAAACCTTTTTGACTCAGAAGCGAGACTCAACATGGCAGATCCTCATGAGTCAGTCAACAGGACACACTCCTCTCTGTTTCTCTCATATTTTTTCTTACTTATCTCCTTCGATTTTGGGTTCTTGTGGTTAAAACCACCTACTCATGTGTGATCCTGGACTGCGTAGCATGGCTGGGGTTGGCAGGTGGTTCTGGCCATACTTATAGAATTCTGCCTCCTCAAACCAAAACAAGCGGCTCTTGTCTGGCAAACCATGACCAGAAGGAAAAAAAAATCAAAAAGCAAGATTTCTTAAATAAAATCTTTGTTCTAAAAATGAAATAAAAATTATGTACCATGTATTTTCTCATTCTTTGAGCAGGAGGCAGTAGACAACCTTTCAAGGACCTGTCCAGCCTGAATTATTCTGAGAAGAAGTGTGTATACTTCTTGATAAGCAAGATAAGCAAAAGACAGAGTGACAATCCTTTTTCACAGCTCCCAGGCATCATGTCTCTCTCAGTGACTTCAGGTCGTAATGAAATTAAGAAGTCACTGTGTTTCAGAATAATATATTCCACAGCCAATTTTATCGTGAGCCAATGAAATAAATGTTTCCAAAGTGAACAGCTGGCATCTCTTTTCATAAAAGATTCCCTTTTAGAACACTATTTCCAAACAATATTACAGTGGTTCCATTCACATAGCTATAGTTAAGACTGTGTCAATACTTCTCTTATAAACCTTGTTTTTCAAGGGTTTATAACTTTACAGCTGAGCCATAATTAGCTGCGATTTGAGTTACTGCACAAGAGTTCAGTCTGTCTGTGATGACATTTTAGCTAATATTAATAAAATCAGTTTTAAATCATAGAAAAGTAAAACATAGTACTTTAGATGTATAAAAAGGATTATTGAACATTAAACAGCTTTCATTTTAAAAAAGGAATTTTGGCAAGTTATTATAATATGATCTCCATCTTTTTTGTCCTTTCAAAAGAAAAAGAGAAAAAAATCATTTTAGAAACTCAGTTTGACAAACATATGGACATTCAAAATAGTATAAATTAAGGAGAGACTGTCAACTTCTGTTATGAAGAACAGGCACAATGGTCTCACTAAAAGGCAGAGAATCAACCAAAGCTCATATCCTGTGGATTTTCCCAGTTCTTGCTTTAGCCTTGCTGCCGCACGAGCACAGATTTTAGTACCTGATTTCATTTTGTTTATTTTATGACAATATCAATTTGCACCCTGCCTGTGATGTTAAGGTCCCTTCAGCCTCAGCTGTTTAGCCCATCTTTCTGCACTCCTTGTTTCCAATGCCATTCTTAATTCCAATGCAAAACGAATGCCTCCTGTTTCCCATTCCAGTCATGCTGAGCTACACTCCACTGTGAGCCCAACTCACCCTTTCGGGATGACTCAGCTCTCATTTCTGTTCACGGAGCTCTCCTGACTGTATCAGGATTTCGTGTCAAGGAGAGCCATACGTGGTTCACTCGCTGTGTAAGTTAATGGCAACGTCTACTGGATATCCCAAAAGAGCTAACGAAGTCCCATGAAAAGAGGCCAAGTAATTGATGTCTTTGTGCAGAAACTAATTTGTTCATAAAAACTTGCCCTTTGTATCATAAATTATTCGGAAAAAATACATGCAATGAGAAAATAGAAAAGATATGTCAAAGCTGGTTAATCTAAACATCTTTTTTCTTGTAGGTATAAACTGTTAAAAAAGAAATAAATATGACAATGTGGAAAGCCTGTAGCTCAACAAAGCCCGAGGGTGGCTGCTTTCCAGGAACTTTATTCCTTCTTTTATACCCCTTCCCAGATCTTCTCCTCTGTGGTTTTGCTTTGGACTTCAGTCTCCACTTTCCTGTGACAATTTCCATGTCAGAGTCCCATGAGCAGCCTAAAACCTTACTCTTTCTAACCTTTACTTTTCTAGTTTACCCCTCCAACAATGGTCATATTTGTATCATTCAGACCTCGGGCTCCTGTGCAAAATCACTGGGTGCTCGTTTCTAAACCAAACCAAAGAATCATCCAGAAGGGCAGGCACTGCATGTGACAGACTCACCCTAGACCAGCTCACATTCAGAGAGCCATATGCAGATGTCAAAACCTTCATCCTCACCAGCAAAATAATGGCTCAAGAAAACCTATGATCTGATTCTCCACAGTGCAATTGGTTCTGTTTCTAATTGGTTCTGCTCCTGTTGGCACCCCTCTGAGACTTATCATAAGAAAGCCCAAATGGTTCACTACATCTCAAGCTCAAAGGGAGGTCTAGCTCATGTTTTTTATCGTTTGTGCCTTCCTTCTCTTCTCCCTGCCACTCAGCTGAGCTTGTGTCCTCCCAAAGACTTGATGGTCCTAAAAGACCAAGAAACAGTGAGAGAACAAATAGTGAGAAAATACTTCCAGTCACATACAGGACGGCTATAACCAAGGAACACATTTACGGACATTCAAAACTGACCCTCCGCATTAGTAAAACCCCCTCACACTCCTTCCCCTTTCTCCCTGTGCTATGAAAGCACTGTCAGTGTTTTCCTCCTTTTTCCTTTACAAGTTAGTTCTTCATGCACCCTGAGCTTGGTAACACAATCAGTGTTAAGCTGGGAGACTTTTCCTAAATAGAAGGATAATCGGGGTGATTTGGAAAGACGCCTTCTTTAGCTTAGTATGTTATCTCCAGTGATGCTGAACGGAGCAAAAAGGATTGAATTTCACCTCGGTGTTACAACATTGTGGAAACAAATATGAATCTTGTTAGAGTGCAAACAGCAAACACAGAGCTCTCCTTGTTATCCTTGCTGACTGATTGGGATGATGATTGCAGGCTCGGATGACTGTATCCCTCTCAGGCCAGAGTTAACCATATTATACAGTCGGCAGCCTCACTGAATTCTGTGGCCATCACCCTGCACAAAAGCATGAAGTTAAAATTGTTTCTTTGAATTCAAATGGGATCAATACCTCTCAGGAGACAGATGGGGTTTTCTTTTCCACACTGAAAAAAAAGAATCAGTGTCTGGAGCTCTGGCTCCAAGTATTCATTCAGCTACAGAACACCACCAAGAAAAATCAGCAGAGAGCAGGCACCTGCTCTTTTCCTTGATCAGCCCTGGATCTTAGAATTTGATGTTTTTTTATAAAGGGAGCTTGCTGTTGCTCTTGCGTGCTGCTTTTGAAACTACACAGTCTGGCTCAGGCAAGCAGGCATGTTTATTCTTTTTTGGAACATTTCATTTTTACTTGCAGCTGAATCCTCTAGGTCAATTGTATCTGCAGGGGTGGGAAAGGAATTTAATTGCTTTTACTTCCTACCTTCATCTCAGGGTGACCAGTCCATTAATAATGCACAGGAAGCAACTAAGAAATGCATGGTAAATTAGGGATTAATTGATATTTGGACAGATTTCAATCCACATTTGAAGGAAAAGGTTACGTACTGTATTCCAGCTCTAGTTACTATTTGCATTTGATTATTTTATTTTTTTCTTAGAGTTTTAGATCGGTTTCCCCTTTCTTTGGCCAACCAGGCTTTTACAGAAATTTCCTTGTTTGTTTCTTGCTAGAGATATTAGTTACATTTCTGATACATGCCACCCCACATCAAATAAACACCTACATTTTTCTGTATTTCCCAATACATACTTTTTTTCTGCACTGACACTACCCCACAGTTCCTTTATGAACAATTTGACTTTCAAAAATGTTATCGATTTCTGTGCTTGGAAGTTACATGATTAATAGCTTTAGAAGCAAAAGTCCTTCAATTCTTTCACCAAATAGGTGCTGCAAGCTTGCTTCACTGCCTGCTGATGTGCTTCTGCACTTCGCTTTTAGTAAGAAACATGAGCAAGGCACTCCTCAAATCAACAAGGCACTAAAATACAGGAAACAGATGGGTAATTCCACTGATGTCAGGGCAGGAAGGTTTGATTTAGTTGGTTTGAAAATGACAAGCCTGACACCTCGACTTGTTTTGCCTGTGTTGCCCCATAGAAATGACAATGGCTTCAGTAAATTCCTCAGCAGTTTTAAAGGCTGCAGAGCAGCTACTTTTGACACCCATAAAACCAGTAGCTACTGGTAGCAGAACTTGACTCGAGCTCTTAGGAACAAGAGACGATGTGAAAAGAAGACCCAACGGAAAAGATGTATTAGATTCTTTTAAGACCTTGAGAAATTTGCCATCTGTTCCTAATGCTAGTTACATTAAAAATAGACTACAGTTAGGAATATGAGATAAATGTCCAGTTACAATCACTTTGATAGTGTTAGGTGAATTAGACAAAGACCTTCTGAGGACCCCTGGTCTTACAGCACCTTTTATGATGGTATTTGAATTTGAGAGTAATGGAATCTTCTAAGGAGCTAAAGCCAGACAATTTGGAAGAGTTTCAAGGCTGCTAAATGCACACCACAGAGAGACACCGACTATGGTAAAATCTGAGTGATCATCTCAATTTAGTATTAAAATGTCAAAGGAGAGGTAGTGCGTTTCATGTGGTGTGCCATGAAGTATTTGGAATACTAATCATGGAAACAAGTTCTTTTCTAACAACCTGCCACTCTGGAAGCAGAGCCAGACTAGTTTCAAAAGTGTGTTGAGGTACAGTATGTGAGTAAAAAAACAGTGATGATGACCCTCCTTTGCAGTAATCAATTTGGGATTGGAGAATTTCACCTCCCCATCACTCAGGGGTAGTAAAGCTCATGTCATAAGTGACTTCCATAGTCCTAACAGGGAGCATTTTGCACCCTAAATGCGGTTCTGCTCTTTCTCCCCTATTTGACAGACCAAGAGAAAGTCATTGAAATATAAGATGTAGCTCAAGAAGATGCCCTGGAGGAGTCTTTTCTCACCTTACCACATCATGGTGATATCAGCTGCTGAAAATTGCACCTTTTTTACACTGTAGGATACCTCAGTCCAGGCCTGAATTTTATTTAAGTATCCACTGTCTAATGAGTAATAACAGTAAGCAGCATCTCCTGTATTACAGTATTAAATTTAAAATATATACAATTTACAACTATTGTTAAGAGCTGTTTTCAAATCCCTTTAGTATTTTTCATCCATAGAGGTATTTGGGGAATTTTGCTAATTCTGGTTTTATTAACATATTTGGTGAAGGTTATCTGAGTTTCGTCTCTTAATCTAGGAGACTCTGCAAGCACCATTTGCTGATTTATCTGCGTTCACTGATCAAATAAATGAAGAAAGAATCATAAACTGTAGTGGTGTCACAATGGGGTAGTTATGCTCTATTTTAATTAAAATCAGGGCCTAAAAAAATATTTTATTCAGTGGTTATCTACCTGGGCATGCTTGGCCTAGTTTCTTTACATACCTAGAGATTCTGCTGAAGTCTTCCTTTGCTCAATCTGCCAAATCCACAGACTTGCGTTCTGTGTACAGCTCAGGCTGCAGGCATGTTTTCAGCCAAAAAAATCTGAATTCAGTGGTCACGAGCATTTGTGTAAGGCTTGCATTGCTTTTACACAAATCTGCTCTTTCTACCTCTGCTCTGCTTCCCACACCTTCCAAGCTCTGCAACTCGCTGTGCTTGTAAGCTCCCCCTGCAACATTTGAGGAAAGAAAGCTCCATGGAACTTCTATTTCTATTTTACTTTCTGCCTAATCTCTTTGGGAACCTGAAGGCGGTCATGTACAAATCTTTGGCCTCAGTGAGTTTTCTGTCAAAGAGGAATGACCAAGAATCACGAAAAAATAGTGAAACACCACAGCACAAAGCAATACAAGTTCTTTCGAATGGGAGAATCGAAACTTAAATAGCGTTAACTTACCTTGGGTGAAATTCCCAGCTACATGGTTTATGGCTGTGCCCCTGTTCTTGGCCATGCCCAACACATCCTGGGTTCTGCTGGAGGAAGTGAGGCTTCTTGTAATTACCCATCAAATAAACAGGAGTTTCCATCATAGCTTATTTTCCATTTTAGTTGGCAACGATCTCATCACTCTCAAAACAGTTACATAGTGCCTTGGAGACCAACAGGTTACCTGGATGTTGCTAGGATGCACCATTTGCCTGATCCTCTCTCCTTCTTCTCAGACACATTGCCCACTCCCTGTGCTGTTAAACCATTTGGACATTGCCCAGGATACCTTTATGCTGGGAAGTCCTTAAGTAGCCATCTGGAAAGTCAGTTTATGATGGCGGGACAAAGACAGTAATGGAGGTCAATCTCTGTTTCTAATTATCAATATAGAATTTGGAAGAGATTTTCAACATATTATTCTGATATATGTTAATTTACTACGGGCAGGGATACCTTAGCACCATACTATACACCTTACAAGCATTCCTTCTCATAATGTATTGTACTTATCTTGAAATGCTGAACACTTAATATATGCATATGTGGTTATTTTCCCTAGGTGGCCTGTGGTGGCCTTTCGTGGAAATGTTGCAAATGTACCACAAGTGAAGTTGATGTGAAGCTGAGAAAAGCAGGCATATAGGGTTATATATGGATAAATTGAGAGGGGACGTGAAAGACAGACAATACCTAGTATCCAAACTTGTATACATTCGGTGCAGCTCATGTGTTGGAACTGTATGGACATCAGTGGTGAACAGCTGCAGTTGGGAAGCCCATGTTGGTCCTGAGCAGCAGAGGGAAATGGTGAAGAAACCTGAATGGAATGGATTGAAAAAAAAAAAAAGTAGCCCAACTACCCTTTCCTTCCTAATCATAATGTTTTAATACAACAGAATAAAGTGGCATAATGTGCATTTTATTCAAGGACTTGTTGAAAACTGTAATACAGTATCTTTGTAATTTACTGGTAATATGTACACAATGTAAAAGAGCAGGAGCAGAGAGTACTATCCCTATATTTAGAGATAATGGTGCTTTTCTTTAAGAGGCTTGATATAAACTTTGATTACATGGCATTTCTTTAATTTGCCGCTATTCAAGAAAACCCTCAGAGCACTGCAGCGAGCAATGCCTCTCTTTTACATTTGCATTTTTTAATTTGCATTTTTTAATTTCCCAGTCTACAGCTCCACACCTACACAGGCTTCCCCTGTGGGAGGGAGAGAATATTTTTCAGTATGAATGATACTGTTTCTCTTCTCAAATAGCTGTAGTTATTAATTCCAGAGATTTACAAAAATCACTTTGCTACTGTATCACTTAAGCGTGGAGGTTTTCACTAACTAACATCAGATGCCAAACTATTGCTCCACTGGTACCCGTTTTAAATAGGGCAGCCAAGCAAAAAGTTCAAACTGTCGAAATGACTCGCTGCCGTTCTCAGCAGCCCGTTCCTGCATTCCTTGCATACCCCAAAATGCCATCGAGTTTGGTGCTTTTAAAGGAAGGGCCATTATGTCCATAATGAATCAAGCCCCCCATGGCACACTAATGACAAGAATCTAGACCAGGCTACCCAGCAGAGCTTAGGATCTCCTATTTACTAACCACCAGGGAGCAGTTTAGTAGATACCTTTAAAACATGTACTAAAAACCACATTCTAGGAGCTAGGGTATTTGCCTGTGATCTGGGTGATCAGTATTTTAAGCACTATTCTGTCTCACTTGGACGGGGACCTCAACCCAGATCTCTTCCATCTCTTAGGAGTGTCAGGCTCTTCTCAAGACAGAAGGGTTATGAGAGGAAGATTCTATAAGCCAATGGTTACATCGCTTACATAGCAGATGACAAAGTTAGGACATCTCATCAAGTAATTCTTTCAACTGCTGTTATTTCGCTGGGGATGCAAACTGGAGAAGTGTCACTGGAAGAGACTGAAAGAGCCCACAGCACCTGAAAAGTCTGGTGGGCAGAACCCGTTCTGAGGTATGAGAGACCTCAATTTAATTCTACATGCCAGATTAGGCAGAGACACGTGTAGCTTCCCGTTTCCTAGAAGATGCCCATTAACAGGAAAAAAAAAAAAAAGTAGAATAAATGATTTCTCCCTCACTCTGTTGTGGTAGGGAAGGGTCCTACCTTCAATGGAAATTTCAGAATCCCAGGTGACACCTATGCACTCAAAGGCCAGACCAAAAGGCTGTCCTTACCTGGGACATCTCCTCCTGGCTTGCTCCTTCACCCCATTAACAAGCTGGCTCTCAGGACTGGTTTTTACGTGCCTAGCCCACCTCCTGCTTTGCAGGCAGAGTCGTTGCCTACGCTGGGTTTCTATATCTAGCGCAGAGTCTTTGCTCTTAAAAACCTGGGATGCTAAATTTCAGGCATGACACAAAAAGGGAAGGCAACAAGCAAAATCAGGCCTGGAAAAGAGATGGCAACAGCAGAGCAATTGCTTTGTTCGGGAATTTTGGCCAAGTAGTAATGCCTGTCTGGTGGGGAGTGACTGTCTCCAGAATGACTCCATCCAGAGGCTAAGGCAGCAAAACACATGGTTTATTTGACTTTCTCTATGCAGGACGTTGCAAAATAATATTTACAAACACCATGTGTTTTTTTCAAGACTGAATGTTTGCTCACATAATAAGGTAGGAAAAAAAAAAGGAACTTGGAAGATTTTATATAACAGCACCAGCTCATGACACCTGCCATAACAATATTTTATTTGTCAGCCTTTTCTCATCCTATGTCTCTTGAAGCTTGACTAGGTTACTGCATCAAAGGGAAGGAGTAATAGTATCACTTCAGATAAAAGAAAAAGAGAGAAGTATGCTGTACACAATCTGCCCATCATGTCACCTCACAGTTACATTAACCAAACAGGCAACACATCTATGAAAAATACGCAGCCGTATACTACGGCAATTCTTGTGAACTACAGCTTCTTCTCAGGTATGGTAACTATGCTCCATTCTTATATGGTACCTATAATTCAAAATGCTTTACACAGATTAATTAATGTAACATACTTTATGCACATCAATACTCGAGCCAGAGAAAGATTAAATAAATGACAAAGCACGAAGTTTAATAGACATGGGAAGCAGCAGAGCCATAACCAACACAGAACTCCTGGATTCCAGAATTAAGGGTAAAAAGACCTATTCTATCTAGTGTAACTATTTCCTTTCCCTTTCTTTCAATACGTGTTTCAGGCAGCAAGTTCTGCTGTGCACAGCATTGAGCACATCATCGAGCACATCATCAGCTCTTTGCAAGGACTGAACTGAATAAATAATATTAACTATAATCCCACTACCGTATCCTAAACCAGTAAATCTATTGAAATTTTAAACCTTCATATTTAACTGACTTCGGTAAAGATAATTCTGAAAGCTGCACTATATCAGTACTACTAATTCATGTGTAATAATAATCATGACTAATAATGCTGCTCTAATAAGGATTTAATCCTACAGATAATTTCTATGAAAACACTTTGATAATAATGATTATTTATCCTTACAGTGCATTTTTCATGCTAGCAACTCCAACTACCATGATGATTAATAAAGCTAAAGAAATTGAGAGATACATAAAATAACAAGCTTATGAGACTGCCAATGTGCCTATCTTATTAAATAAACATTAACAAAAAAATAAAGCTGTAAAGGAGATTCTCTTGGGAGAGGGGAAAAATAAAAAAAAATAAAAAACCCCTTGAGGCTATGTCAGCAGGATTGAATTGACCTGTGTATCAATGTCACTTCTATTGTCATTCTAGCAAACAAAATAAAATAATAAATAGCACTTAGTGAACTGTGGGCTAGGTTGTCAGCTGGTATAAATAGGTGCATTGGCATTAATCTAAAGCAGCTGTGCATCTGACCCTCCAATTTCAACGGGCTGCATAGACATAGGAAAATGTGTCTTGTCCATGATGACTTCAATGCACAGTAGAGGAAGAGTGTTCACTGTCAGTGTTCACCTACTCTGGTGATAGTCGAGACACACACACACACATATATATATATGTGTGTGTGTGTGTGTGTGTGTGCTACTTAGCTGGATCAGGCATACTGAGATCTAGTAGGGTCATTTCTGTCTGCAGTGCCTAGGATTTAAGTTCAGTAGAGGTGCCTCTTGCCTTCCTCCTCTCATCTTCCCACTCCCGCAGGTTAAACCAGAGGCTTTGGTGTGACTCAAGTTAGATTTCCATTGATGTTCACAGCAGGGCAATAGAAAGAACTCACCTGGTTCAAAAAAATCCCCCAAAAGGGATCAGCTTAGCCTACAAAGCATTGCATAGGCAGCATTTTGCCAAAATAGCTTAGGAAGGAAATCACCTGGGCTGGCACATTTTATAGCAGTAAAAGAAATTTTTGCAGGGTGGCTCACATAATTAGAGAAGCCTGGTTAGCAGTACGGACAGTTTTTATACACACAACTTGATCCTTCTCAAGAAGGTTTTACTGGTTTAACTTCCCTATCAGAATCTTGGAAGTTTAGACCAGCCTTAAGAGATATAGTCAACAGCAAAGACCTCTCCTGGAAGGAGAAATTAGCTGGGGTTGAGTAACTTTCTACTCAAAAGAGTCCCCTGACTTTGTTCCTCTCTGGCACAGGCCACTCCAGTAGCAACATGAAACCAGAAATAAATGGATTGTGGGATAGAGAAGAGTCTCCAGGTGGAGGTTTGCTGGGACATCAGATATAAATTGAGATCATCCACAGAGACTTGCTCATGGACTCACAGCAATATCCACGTGCTGGTTTCAGGGAAGTGGAGGAGGGAGCGCTGGGTTTTATGAGGAGCTACATGAAGGTAACCAAACCTGAGGTGTGAGAAAGGGAGAATGGAGCAAGTCTTTGGCAGAAAACCTGAAGGAACTTTTTGCAGGGAAATTCTGCAGTCCTTCCTCTTAATAATCATATTTACTTGGGCAGTTTAGGAAATGATGGCACATAGAAAGATATAAAAGAACAAAAAAAATATGCCGGGTAAACAGAAGCTCTCTGATAAAAGAGAAACCCAGCCCATGGTCAGAGAAACTACATGATGGTAAGAAATAGCTGGCGTGTTTTGAATACATGCTATATAAACACTGTCTGAGGTTCATGGAAGTACTGAATGGAACCAACTATTTCTTTGTGAAGGGGATGAACAATATTTCATTCCAAATAAATATCAAGAGTAGCCTCCAGCAACAGAAATAAAATCTGAATAGGAAGAGATCTTAACAGATCTAATACAGGCTTTCTACACTACCGGTCGATCCTTCTCCGAACTGATTTGTGAACAAAGAGAACAAAGGGCTGGATGTTTCTCTGGGGACACTTATGTTTTCTAACTCAAGAGTAAATTATTTGCCATGAGAATAGAAAGTCATGAAATATAATCAGGCTATTAGGTAGGTAAAAATTGTGAGGAAGATACAGTGCTCCACAATGAATTCCCAGTGTTACATACGATATGTAGTAGGGACAATATAAATCAGTGGGAAAATTTGGCATGCAGTGTTTTCCTTCCCTGGGCCTCCTGCAATTTGCAGAACTCTGCAGAATTTCTTGGGCTGCTTGGTCAGCTTTCTCTTTTGCAGAATTATACTTGGATTTCAATGCTAACTACCACTACTACAAAAGGAGGGTAGTTATAAAAGGTTGATTTGCAAAAATATTTGTAAATTCTGTAGCTTTCTATTTTTAGGTGTTCAATTTAAGGCTTCTGGTGGCTGCAGACATCTGTCTTGTCAGAGATTTCTCTGTGGTGCTAACAGAAGTGAAGCTGAACTGAAGACTTAGATTCATCAAGAAGTGGGAACCGAGACTTTGATGCTAGAGAAAATAGAACCCAGAGGAGAATCATAAACACACACATTTTCTTTGCATATAGATGTTTCTGTTATTCCTAGGATTATCAAATAAATCTTGAAATAATCACACAAGCCAATTTGTACAGCAATGGAAATAAATAGGAGTCTTGTTAGGGACTTCCAATGGGACCAAGACAGAGCCTGGCTGCAGTCAGAACTCTCAGGACACCAGCTACTTTGTCTGTGTGGTGGACTCAGTTCTTGCTATTCAGCCTGATGTGAGGCTTGTGTTGCCTTTCACTTTGCCTGCGTTTCAACAATACATATCCTAGTATCCATGCTTAAGCATACGGTCTTGGTTAATGGTGCCCTGTTTGGTGCGTCAATGCGCTCTCCTCATTCTTTTTCATTTTGATATAAATCAAACATCATCTGGAGTAAGATTAAAGTTATTAGAAGCCCATTTGCTCGATGTCCGTGTCTGTTCCAGCCTTGAAAGCGAACTTTTTCCTTGAAGGCTTATCCCAAATAATACTTTCACAAAGGCTTGAGAGTGTATCAAGCACAAAGCAGAGATCATGCAAGACCTCCTGGAGTCTCACCAGCACCATATTTGAACAACAGACTGAAATCCAGAAGAGGGAGGAAAAACCTGCGTGCATGTCAGTGGGATGATCAGCACACAACATGTGATGGAAGGGAAACCAGGTGTGAAAGAATCAGATTTTTAACACAAGTCTTGTTTGGTCACCTCAGAAAAAACAAAGCAATTGGCCAAATTATAGTTAGTACAGGCTGGCGCTGCCCAAAAGATCAGGGAATGAATTTTCAGCAACAACTGGTATACCCTGTCTGAAAATACTAGTGCAGAGCTAACTAATGGATTAAAATTTCGAATTTTTAGCAGGGTGAAGCAGAGGCTGTGAGGGACTAAAGGCAGGCCTGTTTCACGTGGTAAGCACTGTGTTTCTGCCATCAGCAGTTCGCAGGGCAGCCCAGGATTCCATGGAAGACAAAACTGAGCTCAAGAATGAGCTGGTCAAAACTGGGAGAACAGTTTCTCATGTTGGATCCAACCACATGGTGGATTTTGATCAATGTGATTTGCATGCTGCAGCTTCTGTTAAACAGAAAATAATTCACAGGATATAAAAGACCATTTTGTTTGTTCTTAAGGTTTCCCTTTTTCCTTTTCTGTAAGGTTCAAAAGAATCTTTTGCTCATGCTATTTTGCTCATACCGGACTTGAAAGCACTAAAAAGTGAACTGTTTGTTTATCCTCAGGGCAGGTGCTCTCTAGATTATCACAGTCAAGCTTTGTTGTTCTGCATTACAAAGTCTTCAGCCTTGACCTAACAATTCTTTCCCATTTCCCCACCCCCCTAAAAAAATGAAAAAATAAAGAGGAGACAGAGAAATCCTTCTTTATCCTAAGCTGATGTTCTGTCTTGCTTTAGCAAAGCCTTTGCCATATAGACTCGTATACCAGTTTTCTAGTTTCTTGTACTTGACTGTTACTCAATACTAAAGCTTGTCTGGGGTTGAAATCGCTGTCTTAGTACAGGTAGAAAACCAGAAGCATAGACTCTCTTGGAGAATTCAGCAGTGTTAATTGCATGACTTGGCAATACTCAGGGGAAACCTTCCAGGTGACATGTAAGAAAATAACACACATATATCTCACTTTAATATGAAGTGAACCAGAGTGCTCATCTCCCTGCACGATCTGTTGACAACTTTACGCTTATATTGAATGATGACACACAGGTGGAATAACCTTGTTCTATTAAGGATCTTTACAAAAACATATATAACAGCAAAAGCCTGCAAAGGTGGTGTTCTCCCAGACAGATATTGTACAAATCTTAAATTCCAGAGTTATTTCAAATGAAAAAAAATCTCTAAAAGATACAAAATATTTTCTACTTTTTGGTGTATAGGGAAAAGTAATACAGTGAATTACTGCTCTAGTCACCTGCCCTGGTATGATCTGGGGTACAAGATAAAAATGCACACTGCAGCTCAAAACAGGAGGCGTAAAGATGACTTTTGAAATCCCCTGATCCCAAGCTAATTGCCAGACGGTCCCCAAACATAAGTTAGAGCAGCCTTCAGCATCAGCATCTAAACATGCCTTTTGTTGCAGTCCAAAGCCCATTAGGAACCATGCCTAATACCACAGGAGCATTCTCTGGGAAAAGAATTAATAGGTTCCAGAGCCACTTGCTTCATCAGCCTGGAGAAAGCCTTATTTAACTCTTTGCATAACTTCAGTACTGATAGTTCCGACCACCTCCTGAGAGAATATACCGTACTCCTGTTATTAATAATTTAACAGCCTTTCTATAATATCTAGTTAAAATATCCTCCTGAAATCAATGGGTGGCTCTTGTGATATCTGAGACTGTGAAAGTTTCCGCTTTTTTCTTCCTCTGTAGAAATTTAAAAGCTACAAACATCCATTAATCTTAGGAGGTGGTCTGTAGACCCCAAACTGTATCCAATAATCTTGGAAAAATGTTCTCAGGCCCAGATGGACACTGCCTTGAAACTCCTGACAAGGCTGGTTAAACGGCTAAAGCATAGATATATCCCAAATGTTACCATGTATATTTGCCTTCACTAGTCATTAAGCTTTGATATGCATAGATACTTGGCATCACTTTACATTTTCCTAAAATTGTTACCAGTGGAAAATTGACATTTATGAAAAGCCTTTTTCCTATAAATGCTGAAGTGTAGCAATTATCAGTATATAGGGCCACCTGACCTACACAGGAGATCCACGTGGACACGGGAGATCTTTATTTAGCATGAAAGACAAAAATGTCTCCCTGTGTTTCCAGCAGCATCGGAATGGCAGACAGGAGCAATGGCTTTGATTCTGATCACACGAGGTCACAGCTTGCAGGAATGAGTACACGGGTGTAAAAATCACATGTGGATCAAGCAACCCGCAATAGTTCTTTTTCTAAAACAAGACTTTTGTTGATCCTTGAATTTTCAAAGGAGTCAAAGATAGCTGGAAACTCCATTCCTACAAAATGCAGAAGTTAAATGTTCTGTGCTTGTAGGTTCATTTGATAAAACCCGTGTTTTGTCCTAGTTGCAGTGAAAAACAATCCCAACCCTCTCTCTGTTTATACTTTGGCTACTCCATGTCCTTCCCCCAGAGGAACAGCATTGCAGCACCACATAACCAGGGGCTGGCAGGTGGGCACCGCTGTGTTCAACATTCAAATCCAGATATTATAAGTGAAAAGAGAGAAACTGTGTCAAGGTAATCACCATCATCTATACCCTGTAACTTAAAATCAGAGGCACCAAGTGTGTTACTTCTGAATTCTTGAAGGGTTACAGGCCTCCAAAATAAATCACTTCTTCCAATTGTGAAACACCCTAGAGCATATATTGCGAACATTCACTATCTTTTAAAGTGACAGGTTAAAATCTGTAGTAACAAAGTTTCGTTCCTTTCCTTAAGCAATCCATTAGCAATTCCACTCACACTTGCAGGGAAGGATTTGGGTATTCTCCTGAAAATCTTCCAGCAAGCCACACCAGCCTCCGTCAGACTGATTCTGATCTTACTTGTATCAGAAAAAAAAGAAATGCAAGTGTATTGTATCAGAGATATTTTAGTGCGTGTCCAAAATTAGGCTCCAGCTTCAGACCTATCTTTATGTTAAGAAATGCTAAGTTTGGCATGCAGAAGAGCTCCTCTGGAGGGGACCAGGGAAGACTGGTATTTGGGTGCAGTAACTCAGCCGCACAACCCAGTTTCTACTGACTCTTCTACTGATGCATCCAATGTTTTGTCTCAAACGTTATCAGCATGCAAACGCAGCACTGGGGACACAGAACCAGGAATACAACGAAGGCAATTGCAATGTCTTACTAAGCCATTTACGGAATGATAGTAGATACCTGCCTCCAAAAAATTTGAAATCTATTTAGATAGAGCTGCCTTTTTGCATGGCCAAGTGGAGTCCTCTGTGTTGGAGTGAGTCAAAGGTCCTTCCTGACCTCAGAGAGTGTATGGGACCGTTCCCAGACGCTGCTTGAGGGAAAAGTTCAATTATTCCTAGGGGTTTCTGCAGAAAACACTTAAGAAAAATCCCCAGTAGCTGCAGTGGCCACAGGCTCCGCGCTCACCTCAGAGCAGTGGAAGAACTGTGGAAAGAATGAATCTGGGGGGAACTATTATTCAGTAATATTTCAGCTAAAAGAAAATATTGGTCAAAGTGAGCAAACACTAACTTCAAATCAGGAGTAGAAGACACCGTGGTTAATTCTGTCCTGAGTTTGCAAACGATTGCTCCAGGAAGTACAAAAGACTATCTTATTTGTACTGGACTGACTCTGAAACCTAATGACGGCAGTTAAATTAAAAAAAAAGTTTAGTGTTACATTACCTGATAGCACTAGCAAAAATATTTTGCAAATATGTCTACCCATAAATTCTATACAGTCTCCCTCCACGTTTACCATAGACCTCACCTGTGCTCCTCACTGACTTTGTACATGAAATTTTGTATGATGCAGTTACGCATTTTTGACCCAAAAAGCAGTTGGATTTGCAGTACAACACTGCAGATGGAAAGGGGGAGGCCAGACACTACAATATATTATATCAGAAGAAAAAAAACCCATGATGGCCCCTGCTCTGACTACATTGTTTGTTTTCATATTTAAAGCATAAAACCCAACGACTAATTTCCACAAGGTCCAGCCTCTTGCAAGATACAGCCCCAGAATCTTAACATCCTCCTGCAAAACTCTGCTTAACCCAGGTACTTAAAAATAATAAGACCAATTTTACAGACAAAGCCCAAAGCCATGATTATATGCTATCTTTAATGTTTAAGGCTATTGTAAACAATTTTGGACAACGATTTTGAAAAAGGAAGTCCCTGGCTTTTCTTCAAACATCTTTTGAAAAGGGCCAGATTCTGAGCGATATGTAGCGCTAATGTAAAACAGAAACAATCTCCTTGAAGTTAATAGGGATCAGATTCCAGACTCATAAGCTTTTGCACACTGAATTTAACTATCTGTCATGCCTGCAAGGTTACAGCACAGACCTAAAAGAAGGTATCATGTAAGATCAATGTTAAGGAAAGAGTTTCATTTAAAAGACCATCTTTTCCCATCAGACATGATAGGAGATTTATTATTCCAATATTATTGTTGAAACTAGAAGAGAGAGAAAAAGATGAGCAGCGACATATATTTTCATTTTATGACTGTGAACAACATTTCATACTGTAAACATATCTTGGTCTATAACATTTACCCAGTAAAAAAAAAATAATTTCAATACAGTCCTTATTGCTAGCTCGGCAGAGCCTCCCCAGAACATTGTGTTAATGATTAATATGAAGTCAGTGGAATTCCACAGTTGCAGAGAGTCTTGTGCCCAAGAATGAACTGCATTGCTAAATCAGCAAAGACAGTTGTCAAGGTAACCTCTATGTAATCTATTTAACTGGCTCCCAAAACACCAATCAAGGTCAGATAACGCACTCAAGCACCATATGAACACACTCATACGGCATAAAGCTTTGTATCAAGACAGCAGGGAGGAAAAAACCTCATTAGGAAGTAGGGGGAAAAAAAATAAATTCAGTTTTGAGAAGTGTTAATTGGGACTGCAGTTAGCTTCGTGGGGAAAGCATGCCGCTCGCCTGAATATGTTTTTATCTGTGGTAGAAGTAATTTCACTCCAGTTCAGTTTGAATGGAAATATCCTTCTACTAGCCCTCAAAAAGGAAGAAACAGCCACCCAAAAAATAAAACCAGCCATGGATAAATTATTAATTTATTTTTTTGTTTTATTAATGCAAGACTGGCATCTACACTCTGATACAGAGTTCTCATTTTGTTTCACTCTGCAATAGATTTTTGTGTTACTTAACAACAAATGAAATGCCAGCAGCATCTCCAGGCTGGTGGTACAGGTCCCCACACAAGCATAGTTCCACAGGTCCTGCTCCCCTGCTGTCTCTCCCTTCCCATGGAAACTCTCCAGTCATTTCTGGAGAAGAGAATGATCTATTTAGAGTTACAATCTGATGGGTAGCTTGAATTCTAAGTTGTACTGCAAGTATTATTTACTTTCTGTGCATTCACATCTCTACAGCCATAACAAGGGCTGGCAAGAGTCACTGGGGTCTGAACTGATTTTTATTCCAACAATTGCTGTGCATACAAATCCACATCTTTTGCTGGATATTTACTGCTTTGCTCATCCTGGAAGCAAAGACGATGAAATATTATGAGATTTAAAAAGGTTGGTTGCTTCCCTTGGAACCTCCAGACCATTGTCCTCTACTGGAAAGCTACAGTGCTCTACAACTTGTTACAGCCTCTGCTCCTCAATGAATCTCAACAACTATCCCTATGCCACTTACAGCAAAAGTACATACCAAGGGAGCTATTTCCTTCCTTCAGTTATACAATGTCAGTATCATGGAGCTGTGCTAAATCAGGACACTGCTCCTGTTCCACAAAGATGCCAAAAAGGTCTTGCTGTAAAAATGAAGAGCTAAAAATAACAGCTCCAAAATTGCAGAAGGCGATCACAGTAAAGACTATATAAACATCTGTGTGTTTAGACAATATTTTTGGCCATTGCCATCCATACAAAAACCAAAATTCTCCTTTAAATGCAAAATGACTGGATACATCATACTTAATGAAAGAATAGATGCAATTCTGAGAGCCAAGATTCACCAGCAACACTGTTTAAGCTGTAGATATTTAACATTTCTCAGGGTTTCCTCCTTTGTAAGTGTGTGAGATCCATATGCCTGTCTGGAACCAGCACAGGATCCATGGGCTATAAAATCGTATACTAGTTTAGGAAACAAGGAAGACAACTGCACATTCTAGTCATCCCCAGTGTGGGAGGGTGTGATGGTGCCACAACCTGCTGCTTATCGTGTTGCTGCTGAAGGAAACCATGGAGGCAGAAGAGCCTTCACAGAATTACCCCAACGACTGCTCTGGATCCACCAAGGCCTGGAATAACAGAGCTGCTAGGGTGCCTCCGACCTACTTGAGAAAATCAAACTTCATGAGAAGACTGTGTTGCATGTCTTGGAGATCCAGCACAGCATCTCACCTTACAGCTGTAGGACAGATGTGCTCCATGGTACCCCTACACACACCGCACATCATGGTTGTGTTCCAACACGTGCTCTTGAGTTTCCTTCTCAGGCAAACAAGACTAAGCTGGGTAAGACCTAAATCTTATCCGGATGTGGAGTCAGGATAGGTGCACTGTGGACAACTCCATACGAACAGCTTAAAGATCTAAATATGATTCATGCTATTATTCTGTAAAATAACTATCACCATAAAACCCAAACACATTACCGATGCTCAGGAATTAATCTTCACTAAAGACCTGTTAGGTGCAAAAAGTTACGGGCTCCATTTTGAGATCAAGAAGCCAAGGAGGAGGTAGAGTGACAAAGGCCAAAACAGGGTGCACAGGGCACAGCCACAGATGGATGCCAAGAACCCCCCCAAAACCAAGCCCAGCTGAAGAACCACCATCTCTATCTCTGAAGGAGCCACTTGAGAGCTCTGAGCACCCACAAAACCTATTGATTTCGGATTTCACCAAGAGGTAAGAGCACTTGGCACTTGTCAGGTGTGTTAGCATAAAAGGAAGGAGCTTGTGTATCTTTTCAAACTCTAGAGACTGTGGCTGCTTTCAAGAAGAAATCAGCAGCTTGGCTCTGGGTTTTGACATGTCAGACACAGAGGGGAGGACTGACAGATAACGAAGCTCTGAGACAATTATAGGAACTCTCCCACAACGAACTGAAATCCACCCCTGCATCACTGGGCACCAGTATAATGAAAGTTGGGCTATCCATAGCGTACCCCCTTTTGTGCCACTGCAAACACTGCAAAAAAAAAGAGTACGAAAATTGAAAGAACATTCATTTCTAAGAGAGACTATGTCAGAAGATGCTGCATACAGTCAATCGATTTGAGAGTGTTTCTTGCCCTGTAAAATACGTGATAAGCCAACTTTCAAACCAAAGAGGATTGCAAATATAAATATTTATTGCAGTGCTCGAAGTAACCCAATATTTCAGATGCTATAAGGTGGTTCTGGATTCACAATGACTTGGGCTTTTACATGTCTTTGAACATGGACCTAGGTTACTTTTGAGATGGTTACATTAACAGAATCCATTTAATTTCAACCAATACCCTGCCACTGTACCTTTTCTTTTTATGTGCGTAGTCTGTTTCTCCATTAATTCCAACTAGAATTGTCAACATGGTCTCTACCCAAAACACTCCTCTTTGCACCCATGAAGTTGTTCTTGTATTTCCAGGAGGTTTAAGGCAGGCACAGAGAGCAGGTAACATCAGCTGCTCTGGAGGGGGTAGCACAGCCAGCACAGGCAACGCTGGCAGGAGACAGCGCTCACTTCCTACTCACAGACAGGATAAGATAGCTCTTGTGGATGGCCAAATATAAATATACATACGGAAGATAAAGCAGGTTGCTCCCCCTATCTAGGCACAGAAATAAGTTTAAAAACTGTGAGTAAATGTATATGAAACCATGAAACTTCCTGCACCATCTCTATTCTGCAAGTTACTACAGTAAAATCATCGTTACAATCATTTCAGTCAGCGCTCCCTTTGTGGAAGTAATTTCTAGAGGTCACAACCTGGAAGCATAACTGAGAGAAAACATCGTGCTTTCAGGTTCACGAGACTGTAAAAAAACCCACCCACCTAACACCAAATAAAAACCACAAACAAACCCAACCCACGACAACAGCAAAACCTATCTTGAACTATACTATTTGTTTACTTTAATAATCAACACTTTTAAATGGGCTTCTGATCTTTTCTATTAACTTTTTAAAACTAAAGGCTTAGTTTTCTTATTCCTAATGCCAACTGAGCACAAGGGAGAATACTGAAGTAGTTCAAAACTGCAGGTGTGGTTTTTGTGCGTGTCTCTCAGTCACCCCACGTGCATACACCTCAATGCACTGCCAGAGCCGCATTCAAAAACCTCCAAACGTGATGGGGAAGAGATCCCTTCAGACTTGGCCCTCATCCATGGCATCGGGATTGACACACTACATTCTCGTGTCTCCAAAGGAGCATGAACTAATCCACACACTAAGACAGGATTTACAAGACGGACTCTAACAGCTCCTAAGATAGCTGTTAATGTCTCTGTGTTGTTAATGTGTTTGCGAGATTAGTATTAATTACCCAATAAGGGATATATATCTGTTTTGAGAGCTTGTAATAAGTCCTTACTTAATATTAGGTAAATAACATGCAAGTGAAAGAACATACTGTATAGGCAACAGAGTGTGTAATTATTTGTACGCATTTTAAGAGTCTATAATAAACAAACACAGTTTTGCCAGATCTGTTACAGGTATATATTTATATATCTCTATGAATAGTGATTATATAAAGGATATATTCGATACAGATACTCAAGGTTAAATAAACAACAGAAAGGTGATATGAACTAATGATTGCCCATACATTCAAACTTAGATAGCTTTGATTCATACTGGTTATCCTTAATATAAAGAATAGTGAGTGCCTGCCTGCCCACCCCTTCCTCCCTCCCAGCTTTACAGTTCCTGTCTTTTCCTGGTCTAGTACCATATTCTGAGCCTTCATTAAACACCCTGCTTGATATATGAGCATTTGAATGCTTTTCTTAAGTGAAGAAGGGAGAAAAAAAAATAACTGAAAGAATAAATCCAATGTAAACTAGTGTCATTTCTCTGAAGCCCACTGAGCAATCCTGACTTTTACCAGCTGGGATCCCAACTAGAGACTCTGTCCCCCAGCCAGGCACCTGATAAACTGCCAATTCACCAACCTGCAGGAAAAATCTGCTTTTCCTCCTACCATTTATCGTGTTCTCCAAGTACTTTTAAAGTAGCAGGAGGAGGTGGGGAGAAGAGCTGAAGCTGATCATGTCAGGTTTTGCTCAGCCCTTGGCAGCCTGGCCAGGGCACGGTGGGGCTGAGCATCTCTCACGAGGATCACACTTCTTTATTCCACTTAGATCTGCTGGTTAATATCAAAACACAACAGACACTTATACTAATTCATCTTCATTTTCTAAGTAAAAAAACCCCAACATGGCAACTCAGGCAAATGTTTAGATGAAAATGCTCGTTTTATCTCTTGATGCCTCTGTGACTGTATTTTCCTCCGAGAGTAACAGATGGTTTAACTGTACCAGGTAGAGACTTTGCATGAGTTGGTGACAAAAAGAGGGTTGTACAGAGGTTTTTTGTAACATGAATCTCCCCCAAACCCACCCCTGCAAACAGTAATAAGAACATGCAGGGCTTTTTAATTGAACATTAAACTCAGAAGTCCCATTACATTCACAATACAGTATCCAGTTAATTTATCATTTGGGTTTTTTTTTTCCTTTGTCCCACCCACAGAGATGTTACAAATTGGATTTAAATTAAATTTCATTCTAAACACATATCTTCAGTCATAACAAAACAGTGACAAATTAGCTTATTCCATTTAAACTCATACACTCAGACTGAGTACCTCCTGCTCCAACCCAGGGCCCATTTCCCAAAGGTCGGGTATTTAAAGAACTGACGCACAAATGAGTGTGTAGCTATTAGCAGGGGAATTGGTTTGAGTATTACGTGAAGTATCAGATTGAAGTGCAGTGTATGTTTTCAAGTGTGAATATGGAAAAGGTTTGGTTTTATTATTGCGTGTGTAAAAGGGTATAAATAAATGGGTACAAAGAGAGTGGTGCATAGGTAGGTACAGCTGTTCTAGAAATGCCTACTTTTATTTTTTCCTCCTTAAATATGACCTGATATAAAAAGAAACCTGACTGGTGGTTTCTCTTTTAATATAGTCTGTTGTATATCCATCGAAACACCATTCCCCATTGGCTGCCTTTACGGTACAAGGATAACATGAGGGGTTTTTTTTCTTTACATCACAGCTGGAGCCTTGCGAGTTTTAGCATTTAAAGGAAGCCAGAACGGGTCAGGTGTGGAGAGAACAGAGTGAATTTGATACCGCTCCTGAGAGAACTTGGATAGTTTCCAAATCAATCTGTCTTGGGGGGGTGGAAGAAGGGGGCAGAAAAGCAACAGGCATGAAAAAAAGATCCCAAGTGTTACCACGGCTAAATATCAACTGCGGTTAGATCAAACACTTGTGAAGCAAAGGATATTGAAACTGTTATTTGTGAAGGAAAAAACCCATCATTTCAAAATTACAGTGGAATGTGTTTAGAAAAACATTCTCGGTTTGCCCTAAAATTTGTTAGCAGTAAACAAACTCACTTCTTTTACCAGGTTTATGCAGTCTATGCATTTTGAATACTTTAGATTATATAATTCAGGACACAGTGTTGTAACAAATTTCCAAAACTTGCAGGAATGTGATGTCCCTACATGGGGATGTTCCTTAGCTATCTATTGGCCTAGAGTAGTTAATTACAACTGCTAACAAACTGGAAAAGAAAAAAAAAAAAGAAACAATTAAAAATCTAATTGGTTTGAAGCTTTAAATCCCATCCCAGCATGCACACTCATTCCTCTACATACTACCCAAACCCTTACAAACCCTCTTCCCTTCTCTCCATGGGCCACAGTCATGCACAAACTATCAGCTTCCAAAACTCAGGCTCCAAGTTTAACTCAATTTAATCCTATGAGATAACCAGCTGTCGTGACCTTCCCTGAAGATGCTAGCAGCCTCCCAAGAAGGACTCGGCACCTCATTGAATTAGTTATGAAGGAACACTTCTCTCTCTCAACATCAAAATGCTGAAATCACAGCCAACAGGATCAGTTAGCAGTCTTTCTTATTACATGTGTATTTTCTAGTTGGGTCAGGAGTAGACTTGGGCCTACTGATGAATTACTTCATGAGCTCAGCTGTCCCTTAGCAAATGACCAGCACAAACTGAAGAATGCAAAGAAGTCAGAAGTCCATAAGATGCAGTTCATTGCTTTCACGTTCAATCACTGCATGAAAACCAAAGGACCAGCTTTCTCCAATTTTTCCCGACTTTTCATTCTGCACCTTCAGTTGGATGTAAACCAATGGGTATCAGCTGAGAATCTAGTCCCCAGACTCCTCTCTGGCATCCACTAGACACAGAATAAATCTCCAAACCAGGGCCTTACGGTAACAAACAGTTGAATTTGCTCCCCAGAAGCCAATGGATGTGATTGCTGCGAAGTTCTTTTGTACCTTCACAGCTGTGCCAGGCTCACTGCTCAGGTGTAACAACTCCTGGCATGAATAGTCTTTCCTTTTCCAAACTACAGAAATGCAGATTTCTTGTTCACCAATAACTGTTCACAGCTACAGCATCTCAAAGCACATTCCTTGTTCTACACAAGGCCTAGCAAGCGGTGTTAGAGGCTGTACCATCTGCATGAAAAATACTTCCACGTTATTACACCCCATAAATCAAATACAGCTGTAGGAAAACAGGTGGTCATAAACTAACAGAAAAATCAGACCTACAGTGCACATATATTAGAGTAGATCCACTCATCATGTTGCCCAGGGGTTGAACACAGAAAACAGGACAATTTGTTTGGGGTGCCTGTGGCTGACAGGTAACAAGTGTGCAGGAGGCACTGGGAGAGCATGCACGCGTTTGTAGATAACGAGGCTGGCGCATTCTGACTGGTCTGACAGGGAAATACCTTCCCTATCCTCACTGATACCTACCTGCCAGAGCCTCGGAAAAGAAAAAACAGAAGGATACCCAGGAGCAGAAACACTTATACTTGGGAAAAGAGAAGTGGGGCACCTGGCAGAGATAATGATGCTGAGGCAGGCAAGCAGCTGCAGCCAGAGACAAGGGCAAAGGGATGTCCCAGAGAGGTAAAGGAACTGATGCAGAGTGGCAATGGCAAGTAGGGAGGAAGGGACTCGAGTGGAGTGAAAAAGGAAAGGCTGATCCTAACATTGCTGAGCTGGAGTCTTCAACAGCCCAACCACTGTTTGAGGCCAGGGGTGCTGGAAAAACATCAGGCTCAGTGTGAACTCTGTCTGAGCGAGGATCTGAGGATCTCAAGCTCAGACCTGTAGTAAGGAATCTGCAAAATCCTTTCTTCTCTTTTAGTCATCAAGGAGCTTGAGCACCCCCAGCAAGATAAGGATAAGAGCCAGTGCTCCATCCTCTGGGGTAGGAGAATAGTAAATCTCTTATTAGGAAAAACGAACTCCCGGAAGTTAATGACTGTTGCAAAAACTATTCTTTGGGTTTCCCTCAAGGTGTGAAACAGACACATCTATAGGACACCTAAGCAGCAATGCCAACAGCACGGTATATCCTAACACAGAAGGGAGGGCTTAATCCAGCAAAGCTTAACTGACACAAGTGACCCTTATTCCAAACCACTGGAGCTGCTCTGGGGAACACAGGTTACAGCGGTAAGAGACAGTGAGATCTGGCCTCTCTTTGATTCCGAGGTCAGATTCATGTGTATTTTAATGAAAAGACAGAAAAGGAAGCAGAATGGTATGAGTTAAAAACTGACAGCAAAAGCCTTATCTTTCAAATATTCTTTTAGACTACTTAAGCATTCCCAACCCAAGGAGGCAAATGAGATTATTCATGTAAGTAAAAACTACTTACACAAGCTATGGTCTGCAAGACAGTTTACCAGTTATGGAGGCACATTTCTGCAACAAAATCAACTTCTTTTTTTTTTTTTTTTTTTTTTACTCTAAAAACAATAATTAAAAAAAAAATAAATCACTGACTATCCAAAATTTCACATTGGAGGTAAGAAAGGGAAAACCACAACAAGAATCTATCCACCAATGCTGTTTATCTAAAAATTAGTTTGTTTTTAAAAAAAGATACTATATTTGCTCTTTACTTTCAGTTTTTAGAGAATTATTCCAAATAAAAAGAGACACTTCAAACTTGCAACAGGAGTTGCTCAGACACACAGAAATGTGTCTGATTACAAAACCGCTTACAATGTTAATGATAAAACCCATTCCTGTTTGTCATGGCCACAAAAAACACCCTGGTTTTGGAAAGGATGAGGTCCTTTATGATGTTGATAAAGTACTCTTCTTGGAGAAACATTGGATACCATCAATCAACAACATTTGTCTTTGGCTTCTTTTGTTGACACCCCAATATTACAACAGCAAATCATAATCCTAGCAAAGGAAACAGGCTCTGGGGAGAAAGAGCTATAAATTGGGCCTGCCTGGATCAAATGAACTCTATCATGAACGTCTGCTAAGCACTGAGTGCTTTACTTTCTAGCAGAACATTCAAATTGAAAAAACACTGGTGAATTGAAAGGAAGAAGCAGAGCTAGGAACCAGAGAGACAAAGTAATTTGATTCTTCAGTTAATTAGTAGCAGATCACCCTGATAATCACTGTTGTGCCTTGTTTTTCTTTAGCAATGGATTTCAGTTTACCTCAATTTTTTACATTTTTTCCTCCTCAATTTGGAAGACTTCCTTAAGTGCAAAATTCAGGCTTAATCTAAGCAGACATCACTCCATCGCTTTAATATGCACTAAGGGCCTGTCTACATAAAAAGGTTGCTCCTGGTTAAACAAAGCCTGTTATGTAAAACAATTGAACTACATCACTGAAAGTGGCAATACATTTATTATGGTTTAAAGTGGATTAATTGTGGTTTAACTCAAAGTGACCATGCATCAGTCTAAATGAAACAGAAAAGTTTCCCTGGCACTGGAAAAGGCAAACAAATAGAATATTGTGCCCAAATATGCAAGTTCAACTGGTGCACTTTGTCACGAAGATCAAGTTGAGGTCTTTTTGTTCACCGTTCGGAGTATAACTACTAACCTAATTTTTTTTTAATCTTAATAGTAACAAATAACACAAACCAACTCTAATTTCCATGAACAGATTAAATGGTGTTTTGTTATCATAAGAAATTATCATTACAATTATTGTCCTTCAGCATCCCAGAGCATGCTGTGTAGTTCAGTGCCAAAGCTCAGTTTAGACCTGGGTTGTACCTGTATCAGGCCATCAGAGGGAACAAGCTTGGGCGCGTTAGTCCAGAGCTGCTGCTTCCCTTCCACCTAGGACAAGCCCACAAGCAATCTGTCAATCCGTGAAGGGCAGGAAAACCTCAAACCAGGGAGGGAGCTCACCCCAGGAGATCTTACTGATGCCAAAGCTATGCAAGAGGTCCAGCTGAACTCCAGGACACAATACAGACCTTGGGTTTGGCTAAAAGGCAATGATAAAGAGAAGGCAAAGTAATTAAAAAAAAAAAAAAAAGTGAAAGCTGCATAGATACTTTGGTGGTGATGTGACATCTCTCTACAGTTCTGTACTACAAAGTTTTGCTACATGCAGACTCCCATGGGTGCATTTGTTTGACTTCCGTATGCATTTTGGTGTACACAGGTAGTATATTCAAAAATCCAAACTTCACATCACATTTTTGTTATTATTAGTTACCAATTCCAAATGAAGTAAAAAAATTCTTCTGTTGACTGCTGAGACGTATTTTTGACACAGGGAATAGGATCTAAAGGCAGATAGTTTACCTCCTGACTCAAGTTTTCACACTATTTACAATAGCTTTCCCAACTGCACAGGTGTCAAAAATAAAGCAAACTGTATTGTGCAGAAGAAGTAACTTTGACAGGTCTAATTTACTGAGACTGATTCATGTGACAGCATAAACAAATCATTCTTGTCAAAGTCTATATTGAAAACGGAGTAAATTGATCGTGGAGTCAAGTGCACTAGTAATTTCAGGGAGTACTGTGATTTCATTTGTAAAACTATTGCAAAAAGGGGAAAAATCTGTCAGAGCTGACTTGAATTTTTGCACTAGTCAGAGTAGTAGAAGAATATGCTGTTGAGGAGCACGCTGTTACTCCCAGCACTTTTCCTGTGTATTCAGCAAAGTAACATGAGAAATCCCCTGGGATCTTTTGTACAAATATACAGTG
Source organism: Pampusana beccarii (assembly GCA_013399365.1). NCBI lineage: Eukaryota > Metazoa > Chordata > Aves > Columbiformes > Columbidae > Pampusana > Pampusana beccarii. Next base: position 425,132 of record VWYH01009373.1, read on the forward strand.
GAGATCAACAAGAAATCCTCTGAGCGAACAAAACATTCTGTATGTGTTTTCTTACTGCTGCTGTCAGAGCAGAATGTTGTGACTGATTGAAACACCAGCATAACATTCAGTTTCTCGCTGGAATTGTTTCTTATGGTTAGGAGGAATTAGAGAAACAACATTATGAGAATGGGGTTTTTCAATGTAGGTTTGAATTGCATAACGTAATCTCTGAAGTCGCTGTTTTCTTCTTCTGCAAGGGAGAGGGCGAGCTCCTGGGAGCACACGTTAACTGACAGGGCCTGAGTTTCTTATCTACGAATAAAAAAGCACAGGGGGGTGTAAACTTTGCGAAGATAAGCAATAGCAAAACTCGAGTGTAATGTATCCAGTGAAACCAGCAATCCTCAGAGCAGAGAAAGTGAAGCCAATAAGTTATGCCAGACAGGCACTTAGAGAGGGCTTCTGGGGTCATGTTTACTAATCTCTCTCTCCCTCTCTGTCAGGGTGTTATGAAGGAGCACAAAGCACACAAAGTACAAGGTAGATGAACGGTGAATTATTCAAAACAATACCTTCACACTTCCTATAAAAATAACGAATGTTAAATCAAGGGTGCATTTAACAAAAGGGCGAATTTTAATAACCGAAATCCTCGGTGTGCCAAGATGACAACAACTGGGACGTGTCTTGGAAGAACAGTTTTGTCCATTTTGCAACAAATGGATTTAATAACTTGCCCCTGCTTTCTCCAGGCCTTTGGCTTGGTACAGCCCTTTGGCTTAAATTCCAGATGACCCCTCTTCCCCCCCCTGCTTCTGTACACAGAAGATACAAAATCTTTTGTTCTTATTTCCAGGGGAAAAACAATTCTGTCTCAAGAATATTCACCTTTTGTGTTCATCTTTAAGCTTCATAAGGTCAACATAAAACAGGGAAACAGAGCATTAAATTCCTAAAAATCAATAGCATGTACATAAATTGACATTCATTACTTTACAGTGATTTCCAGTTTCTCCTTGATTGATTAAAGTTCGAGGTTGAAAATAAGTGCTTTTCCCCTGCCTGGAGAAATTCCCAATTGTCCCTGCTGTGAACCTTCCATTATGAGACATGAGACAGCGGTAGCAGTACATGGTTCATTTCACACCGCCACAAAATAGACTTGTCATTCCACAATCGAAAGTAAGGAACCCGATGGAAGAGCAATGTGTCAAAAACTTGTCAAAAGAGGCCTGCGCTTAATGACAACTGAGAACAAGGAAACCATGTCTTGAGGTTTACGCTGGCTAGCCTTCACACGCAGAGTAGAACGGAGAAATTATCCTGCTAATTTGTTGTATGTTTAAATGTGATATTGAATGGCAATTCATATTTTTAAACTAATTAATTTTGATTCTACATTAATTTTGGGAAGATAAATATTTACAATACAGTTAAATTAGTTAATTTATAAAAGCAGAAGAGCAAAAACATTTGAATAAGAGCTGCCTAAATTAATGCTAAGAAAAAAAGATCTTTTCTCTGCACTAAAAATGCTGGAAAGCTAATGCTGCATAAAATGTCCTGTTATTAAGGGTGCTCTATACTAACATGATAAGTATAACAAATTGATCTTTTGTATGAATTATGTTAGACCCTGAGAAATGATAATGTCAAATTCTGCAGCACAGTGGAGCTGAACCAATTAGATGAGGAGATAATTTGGCCCCTCACACTAGTAACACATCGTTAGTAGGAATATCTTCAAAGAAAAACATGTATTTGGGGAATACTTCGCAACTAGGAGCTGCTTTTAAAATGTTTATACAATGGAGATGAGGATCTAATTTCTTAAACCTCAAACACTAGGAAGGCAATTCCATAAGGTGGGGTTTATAATCATATTGAGATGACAATATTGCTGTTTTTATTAATAGTTACAGAACCACATGCATGTACATATGGTGCGTATGGCTGGAATATTTTTTCATGGACAGGCTGATTAATGATAGGCAAAGCTTCAAAGATTCACAAGGATTCATTAGGATTCATGAGGATTCATTAGGATTCAAAAGTTTGGCTGCTTACATTTGAAGCTCTACAGCTAAAAAAAATCAGGCTAGAAATGCCACTTAAAAGGACCGAATATTAGATTTACAGTACATCTTGGTCTACCAGACACGAAAAATCGTGGAAAGGCTTTCTTTCCTCACAGTGCATTTTTGCATTTATTCTGCTGTCGGAGCACGTGGAAAACTTTTCAAAAGTTTATCTTAGACCCTCAAAAAGTCTTAAGTTCACTTGCTCAATGCAAAGTTTAGGCCAAATCACGTGCATGCCAAACCACCTGACCCCGTAGGAACTTGCACAGATAGCAAGTCTGCCGTGAGACACCTACCCGTTTCACAACTGACAGAACAGCCTTTTTCGCTGTGACCCCAGGACATTCCCACCTGCCTCCTATTTGGTCACAAACTCATCAGTCTTTGCAATTTCCCAAATGTAACATGGGGGAAATCAGGAAAGCGGCTGTTTAGCCGTCCAATTCTGGACCTTTTCTGCAAACAAAAACGCACAGAAATAACAAGACTCACGAGAAAATTTAAACTCTGAGGCAACATTATAATTTAATTTCAATAACACTAGCAGATGCTTTGCCTCAAAGACGGAAGGCCGTTCCATCCCCTATTCAATACTGAAGAAACAGCGGCTGCAGAGTGCAACGAGAGCGTATGTGTGCGTGGCAGAAGGGAGAGCAGCGGCACCATCCTCGCTCAGTCTCGCCCTCCCCAGAGCATTTGTTCTGTCCCTGTTCTGAGCCATCTCTTTCCTTTTTTTCTCCTGCTACAGAGACTAAACAGCATATTTGGCTAAAAAAAAAAAAATTAAAAAAAAATAAAACCTCCCATATTTAAAAGAGGACTTGCTAATTGAATAAACTGGTTATTTTAAAGGCATTTACAAATCCATTCAAAAAACATTCACCTCATAATGAAAAAAAATATCTTATTGGTGTCGGGAGTTGTCCTTAGGGATATATCGCTATGAGTCTCTCAGCACTGCGCTGCCAATGTCTTTGTTCTTGACCTGACCTAAAAAAGCGCTCTCTTTATGAGTCACAGAGGATTTATTTTCTGCCTTAGCTTAGCCCCAGCTTCTTTTAGGCAGAAAATGACAGTTCTGCTCAGTTGTGGTAAATGCCCTACACTTTTTATGATGTGGGTGATCGTCCACCAGGATCTATGTCGAAGCCACCAGAGCACAACCGCCTGGAAATATTTGCGACGAACACCACTCTTGTGGATGGCCGTAGGTTTTGGAGTTCCCTCCTATTTTTCTAGAGATATTTAACCCTAAAAATGCATTTTATCAAAATATTTTACAAGATATTCCTTTATTGTGAAATTAAATATTTAAGTTGTGAATCAGATCCTAAGCTAAGTCACGTAAGTCCCTATGAAATGTACACATTTACCTTAATTCACACCAACTGAGGGTATGGTTGTTTGAAAATTCTCCCCTCTCTCCCGTTTTACATGTTAATTTGTCTCTTGAATCAGCTCAGAACAAAACCCTACAGTCTATATACTCATTTCTGTAACTTGGAAAAGATTTCTGTATGTCTGCAAGGAAACATTTTGTGATATAGTCATTAAAGCTTATCACTATGTGCTTTATGGTCTATAGAAAACTGTGAACACAGGACACTGCTTATTTACGTTTAAAAAAACCCAATTTACTGATGTTTTGGGGGTTTTTTTGGTTGGTTGGTTAGTTTTTTTGGTTTTGGTTGGTTTTGGTTTTTTTTTCTATTCTCACTTAATTCTTGCCCCGAAGATTTAAATTTTAAGCTCTTTATAATCAAATCAAAACTTCATTATCCGAGTAGTATTGCCAACTCTCAAAAAATGTAACCCTAATCTCACTGTGTTATAGTAGACTATTTTAATTATTTTTTTCCTTTAAAATTCCAATAAAATTCAAGAGTTTCTAGAGACAATGAAAAGCTTGAGAATAAGATTTAAAAAATCTCAAAATAATCAAAAGCTAGAAGAATAGAAAATCGAAGTATATGATTTCTAAATCTTTGTATTTTAAAGCCAACTTGCAATTTCAGGAGGCTGAGAATTGATTCTGTAGATATGACTAGTTCCTCCCCCCGCAACTAGCAGAGAACAAACTCCTATCCAGGTTTTACAAGGCTGTGCTGGACACCAAGTAAACAATACAGTGCTATTACAACACTTCTTCCCCCTCTTTCAACCTTCCTATTGGTTTTACATCCTGATATTTTTAAAAATGTAAATGTTAAATGTTACCTATTTATATACCGAGGCCATTTCCTCTGCCATTCAGGGTAAAAGCACACCATTACCATCTGAAATATTAAATCACTTTCCAATTCATACCACGTGGGAGTTAAGTTTTGTAGGGCAAATGGATTTCTTGCTGATTGCCAATGTTACTTCAAAGAAAAAAAAAAAAAAAGCACATGTCATAAGCGGAGAAGTGAACTGTGGAACCTGCAGTGCAGCAAGAGGTTTGGAGCTTCACTCTTGCAGATCCACAGAGCTGTCACCTGCCATATCTCCACTAAGAGGTGAAAAGATGGAGTTCAGCATGATGGGACTTGTGGCACGCACATTCTCCACCCGTGTTGCTGGCTAACAGCTCAGCTGTGGCCCGTCTTCCCCATCCCTCAGGACACCTGACAGCAGGCCGCGTGCTGCTGGACGGGGCTGTGGGCACCACGTGTTGGCTCGGCCATGTCCGGCCCATTCTGCCAGCACCGCTGAGCTCCCTCCTCCGGGCACAGCTGGGCTGCCGCCCTTGGCCGTGCTCTGCAGCTTGACCTTAACCCACATTGAGCATAGGTTTGTGCATAAACACTGATTAAGAACAAGCCGGGACTGGAGGATAGGCTCAGATCTACATTTAAGTAGTGCTGTAGACTGCTGAATACTCAACTTGAGAACTCAATTTAACCTTGTCTGGCAGCAAGGGTTGTGCACAGATGCACAAGGGACCCACTGACTCAAAAGATACCGGAACCCGCAGCCCCCCTGAAGTCAATAGAAGCTTTGGACTTCAAGTTGTTTCTATTCCGTAGCTACAGGAGCTTGTAGATGTGCAAACCAGAGAAGCCCACAAACTTTCCCTAAACAGATATGAGATAGTTACTATACCACTCTAACCACACCTTCTTAATCCTGTGTGGTATTACAGTGTCTGCAGGAACAGGGAGTCCTACTGGACGTTATTTATTTTGAAGAGTAGTTCCACAGACTTCGACTTAAGAAGCCTGTACGTCCAGATGTAAGAGCCAACATCACTCTTTGTGGGTAATGTTTGCCAAACTGGGTCCTGACCAGCTGTCTGCCTCCTCCTTTGTTCTCACGCACCCCTTACAAGTACACGCAGTGTCAGATGTCATTTAGTCACATTTCTACAAAAAACATAAAATCTTTTCGTTCGTTGGATACCTTTGCTTAACATGACATACACCAAAGCTCTACAAAATCAGCTGTTCAATAGATTTATTGTCCCTTCCAAGAAAGTTCATGAATACTCGTGAAATGTTACTTTCTTGTGGATTTGTGCATTAGGAAACCGACATCTGACAATTTAAACATAAAGTAAATCTTCCTTAACTAACAACATCAGAAACAATTTTCAACAAGATCTTCTAGGAAATATCCAATTCATTGTGCAAGGATTCATTTTTACCTCAATATTATTCCACTGATATGCCAAACAGGAGCAGCATTGTCTGTATTGATAAAATAACATGCTCTACCCTCCTCATGCTAGCCATTTGCCTTATTTTTCTTTTGTGCTCTCTGGGCAGATAAGGGGCATGATATTAAACTATTCTGCCATCTCGTCATACTTTGTTGGTTACTATTTAAAATATAGCAGATGTAGTTTCAACACGATATGAGAATGTGGTCTAATAGCTAAACACAATACACATACCTTACTGAAGGCTATTTATTTAGGAGAAAACATTTCACACATTTGTGTATCATACAGAAGATGCTTTAATTAGGTTATTGTATTTGCCTGTCGTATTGTACTAGCTTTGTACTGGAGATAGTCTGATTAAAGAGAAAGACTGTCTTTTCTGTGACCAAGGTTTTTGATATTTAGAGAAAGATAAAACAAAGAGAACAAACTGCCTGAGCATTTCTTTGACATTCTGACATGCTATTTCCTAAGCTGATGCTCTTGAGGTGAAAGCTAAGAAAAGTAGAGAATGAAATGCTTTGCCTTTTCAACTCCCTAGCCAGTAATAAGCCCTTTCATAATCAGCAATAGTCAAAGATATTCCACTCCATCAAAACCAAACACAAGTCATCCCCTGTGGAGCCAACAAGAATTTTCAATTTTCCAGCCTTTTAGTACAGGTGCTTTTTAAGAGCAGCTTAGAAGAAGACTACTCAGTGCTCAGCCATCTGGTCACATCCAACCCCCCAGATACTTTGTCTCAAAGGCTATAAAAGAACAGTTTCTAGGCAATTGAAAAAAAAAAAAAAAACATAGGTGTGGCATTCTTCATAGTGAACTGTACTGTGACACGCTGCTCTCTAATTCAGGGACATCCCCTCCTGAATTCTAAAGTGAATTTCATCCAAGTCCTTCATTTTCCAGGATGGTGACCACCAAGGGATTGAAGCAGAAAAAGCGTGAGGATCCTCAAGGTGCCATTAGCAGCTCCATTTTCTGGTCAGACCCACGCACGTACCACCACAGGAACGCAGATTTTTTTTCACCAGAAAATACATTCTTTCTTAGACTCAAAATGAAGCCTTTCACAAAAAGTGGTTGTGTTTTTTCCACCTTGGATTAATGTTCCATTTCCTCCAATATGTCTCTGCATTCGCTGTTCTTATCTGTCCCCAGTGAATTCTATTTTCACAGTTTTCTCCTCATTTTCTCTTTTACCATCTTTCTCATTTTTAAAACATCTTTTACTATTGATTTTTCAACCCTAATTACAACCACAACTGTGCATTTTATTTTCTCTCACACAGCAGGTGAAATTTCATCACCGACTACAACGAACCTGCACTGATGACAAACACAATGGACTACAACTGACAGCAGATTATTTATCAGCTTCTACAATCAACCCATTTGAAATAAATATACATGCATGAGAGTGAAAGGAGACAAAAGTTCAAAGAGCAGATTTCTAGCAAGTACTATTATGTGTTCCACCAACCTTTCTGGTTTTTATTTTCTATATACTAAGAGAAAACACTATGATCTCTAGTGCTTCTGACCAATCACTTCGGATATGAAACTAAGCACATGACGGCACCTATGTTCTCATACTTTTGTCATCTTTCAGTTGTGGCGTTGGGCTAACTTCTGTTTTGAGTTGGCCTTTCTAACGAAATTCTCTTCCAAACTATTCTTTTTATGGGTTTGGTTTGTGGGTTGCTTTTTTGCCTTTTTTTCTTTTTTTTTTAAGTACCAAAAAGGTAATAAGAATGGCAACAATACTGCTTAGCGATATAGAATAACCTTCTTGCACATAGAAAATTAGCATTTTTCAGACTGGAAGTGTGATAACAACGCATGGATAAGCTGGAGGGCAACAAAGCAGAGAAAATGCCTATGAATAATTTTTTTCCTCAAATCCCAATAATTTGGTAGTGTACCTGCTAGCTAGGCAGCTTAAAACAAAGATCAAAGATAAGTACTTTTTCACTAGTCCACAACTGAATTGTAGAGACTCACCGTCACAGACTGGTGTTGAAGTAACATGTAAATACGTTCAAAGTCACAGAGTAGCTCCACAGGCTGCTCTGAGCACAATAGCTCAAATACTACTTCTACTCAAGAAAACTCCAAACTAGTGTTTGCAGGTCTGTCTCTATTTGTACTCGTTTTTTCCCTAAGTATTAACTGCTATTGTAGAAAGAATATAAGATTAAATGGACCCTCAGTTTGACCCAGATCTCTTCTCGTGTTAACAATCAAACTGCAATGTAAACCTTTTGACATTTTTAATTGGGATTGGGTGGGAAGATGTTTTCCCACATTCCACGTACTTTCTGCACTGGCCTTACATGATCCAGATCCACCCCCACTGCTGTACCTACAGTCACTTGCACATGAATTTGCCTGGTGAATCATGCCTAAAAAGCATACACTAGTTGTTATGCACTGAAGCGTACAGATAGAAAATGTGTGTTGGGGTTGGTTTTTTTTCTTTTTTCCCTTTTTTCTTTTTCTTATTCTTCCTCCCCCTGCCCCCATGAGTGGACGCCTCAGTGGTTTGCAGAGATCAGGCACCCAGCAAAAGCGGCTTTTCTCTTAACAGCTTGATATCTCTAAAATATAGCAAAAGGCCAATCGCCGCTGCTTCTGCAGGGTCGGGAGGACAGTTCTGTACCATGCTTTGCCTAGATTAATGTAGGAACTGCTCTGAACAAGTAATGAATTCGCTTTATTAGTTGAAGGCATGCTAGAGACTTCCCCATACGAGCAGCAGCGCCATTACAGTAACTATGCCCACAGAGGATCCTGTTCACTTTGCCCTCAGAAAGAGAATAAAACCTGAAAATTTTCTCCAGTCACGCTGGAATCACTTCTAGGCTGCAGCACATCTGAGAAGAGCAGTTGTAAGGAGCTCGACAGTTGACATTCTGGAGCTGCATCATCCTAAATAACAGCTGCAAGGAGCAAGTGCGAGGGCCTCAGGAGCCTCAAGCCACAGAGACTATGGCAGAACCCTTCTCTGTCCCATTGCTGTCTCCAGGAGGAGGGCACCTGGCTACTGCTGGGCATGGCTGGAAAACTCATCCCGCTGGAAGAACTTGCTGTTGCCCATGTGAAGGCTCCTGTGCTTAAGCTGACTGGAGAACCCAGCCCTGTATAAAAGAAATACTGAAAAAGTATAAATTTTTCAAGCTTATTTAAAGCTGATGCTTGCCTCCTTAACCATGTGGCATGTGTGTTGATGTTAAAATTTGCTTAGTAAGAAGGGGAAAAAAAAAGGGAATACTACACGAAGTGATCTCTAGGAGCTGAGCACTGAATAAATCCTGTGTTTTCAGCTAAGTGGTAGTTATACAATTAAAGCCTTTGATTTTCATAAAGCTGTTGTAGCACGTCAGAGGAGCAGAACAAGAAAAGATTTGGGGGTGGGAAGTCACAGAAGGAGGCACAATACATCCCCCTGCAGAAGTCTAACATTCATTTTACAACTGATTCATTGAGCAGAAGCAACTTGTCACAGCAGCCACCCACGTAATGGTGACAAAGCACGGACACCTCCGTCACGATGGCACAGTACACTCAGGCATGACATCTCGGATGAGGTATGGGTGGCTGATGCTACTACCCCGACACCTACGCTCCAAGCTCTGCCCATCCTCTTGCCAATGCAAAACCAAGTCACTTCAAACCTCAAGGCAAGGAGTATAATAAACTCATATGTATTCAAACAAGAGATTTATGTTCCCTTATGGCTTGTTAGGAAAATGCTTCCTGACATGCTGCAAAGTGGGTTATGCAAAAAGAAAACATTGAAATTTCATATCAAGTAAGTAAACCAGGCCTTTATCATAAATATATCATTTCATTCTTTAAAAATAACCTAAAATTCAGTACAATTACTGACATTACTCCAGGCAATTCAAGTAATTTTGAGGAAACCGTTCAGCTTTCCTGTTGCTTGTGAAAGATTCAAGAGGTTAGGTTTATTTAGGACAGAGATGGGCAGGTCAAGTCAGGGCACAGGGTGATCTTGAGGGAAATACTAATGCGTTAACTCTAAGGTGGTTTTGTACTACAGAATCTCTCTCCCCAGCCCCCTCCCCCAAGTATGTAAATTGGCAATAAATGATTGGCATTCACAAATGTGCCTCCAAGCAGGTTAGGGATAATTAGCAAAGCACATAGACACTCTGTCCTAAGAGCCAATTGCGACAAATCCACAAAATAATGCATCTCTATTAATAGTTAATGAAGTATGTCAAGAAGAGCCGGCTCTTTGGGCTCTTCCCCTTTAAGCGTGTGCGTTCTCCTCCTGTGTTTCAGCTGGTCAAGCTGAACGCATCCTCCCCTAGCGCTGTCCTGCTCTGAATCCCAGCCAAGATGAAGTAATTGAAAACTACCAGCCTGAATACTTCAGAAGTCTATCATGGAACAAGATTCAACAAGCCTCTTCTCAGTTTGTAAATATGCTGGAATATAAGTAGTAAAAAGGCTCCAATGTCAAACATGTTTAAGCATTAGCTGTGTTGTTTTATGAGTGCTCCAGTGGCGCTTAATACTTTCTATATTAAACCCTCTTAACACTGTAACGTTACTTCATCGCTGTGCTCCTCACACTGACTTGCTTATAGATTTTTAGAGAGCAGATTATAGATATATTTTTTTAACCATTCAAAGCATTCGGTTTCTGCAGTGGTGTATAAATATTGATAGTTTCAAAGTCATATTTAGAGGCCTAGGTTCACAAAGCATCGTATTTCTGAAAATTGCCTTCCCATTCTGCCCTACAAGTTGACAAATTAAAAAAAAAAAATCAAAGTAGTTTTAGGAAGACTGTGTGTTTTGTATATTTTGTTTTAACACAGTAAATTACCTATGTTGGGTATATACATATTCATTAATGATGAGCCACTTCTGCACTGTGGGAATGTATCGAAATACCAAAATAAAATGTAAACAAACCACAAACCTTTGCATTGTGGAGAGAGACCAAGAGTAATAGTGAGAATTCAGATGACATTGCAATTTAATGATGAATGTTCTTAAGTCCTCCTGGTTGTTTGCAACATACTGCCTCTTGATATCCAAACACCACTGACAGGCCATGTGCTGCTAATCGGACTGAAGAAATGACCTGCTCCAAGATTCATCACTGATAACAGCTTAGCCTCTTTGTCTTCACCATTAACCTTCTTACTAGCAGAAAAGATGAAACGGTGAGCTCTACACACAGTGGGTTGTAATCAGCAGTGTTACAAACTTGAACCAAAACATTTTAACCCAAACTTCCGGGATGCATTAATCCAGATCAAAGAGTAGCAGTTTATGCCCCTCCCTAATTATTTAAAAGTACAGCTGGCACAGTGTGTGTAAAACTTGACTCTTCGTGGCTTACACAGGAATCATGATGTTTCATTGGATCTCATTAAAAAGTCATAGTTTTAAAAGAGAATTCAGGTGATTTACTGTAATCAGTGGAAGTGCAGTGCAGAGGATGGTGATAAGGAAGAACTTTTAAATTATGAGATTTTTAACACTACAGATCCCTCTTAGAAGCTTTAACACACTCTGTTTAAAAAGAATAAGAAGCCTATAAAACCTAAGCAAACATTTCTGAGTACAGCCCCTACCTTTGTCAGACAAGGTTAGTGAATCCCCATCCTTTATTTGCCTTTGTTGTCTTTTCAGAGACACATCACTGCAAGTCATCGAACCCTGCGGAACCATCAGAGGTAAAGAGCAGCTGAGGGTTTGAAAAGTGCTAGAGCATTAATTAGCTCAGAATTCCTGCATCTCCACTGATCTAATGAAAGTTACTCAGTCACAGGATGATGTGGAAAGCCTAATAGTGACTTTATAGTTAAAGCATAGAAGTGGAAGGCAAGAAGTGCAGCTTCTATTCTTACTGCCTGCACCTGTGTGCAACCTTGAACAAACCATCAGTTTTCATTGCTCATTTTCTCTGGATGTAAAATGGAAATAATTGTGCTCATAGGACTATTCTTAAGCTAACTTCACCTCCATCTGAGAAGCACTTTGGGATCTTCAGGTTAGAGAAACCACTGAACTGTAAAATATCATTTAAAATATGTATTTTACTGGATGTGCTTAAAATAAGTATTCCCTGTACTAGTGTAAAGCAGAATTTTGAGCATGGGATACCGTGCCTAGATAATTTAACTGTTGCCTTGAAATGTAAAAACGTTGTTTGTAAAGGATCTTTCAATTCAGCAGGTGACTGTAAAGCAGCGCTTCAAACAGCTTTGCCTAGAAGATCTATTTTTAGTAAACAACTACGCTTTACAGCATTATTTTGTAACATTTTGCATTAGGTATACTTGAAGTAGGCTTCGAAAATAGAGCTTCAAACATGATAAAAGGTAGTATTTGTGTGCAAGTATGTATTTTTCCATCTTATACAAACTTGCATTTTTGTTTTAACAGAAACAGAAGTAATTTCAGCAAAGACATTCAATATCTGACTCACTTTTATCCTCAGTAAAGGTGACACATTGCAGAAGAACAAAGCGCAGAGCCCATCTGGCTTTGGCTGTCTCCTGGTTAATCAGAAATAGCTGCTGGACTTGTGTTTATCCACAGCAACACATCAGTAAACAGCGATCCTCCCCCTGCAGACATCAGTCCAGTTGGTCCTGGATGTTAACTCTGAAAAGTTTTGGTTTGTGTGCCTGCTCTCAGTTTCAGGAAGTTTTACGGAAGGAAAAGTAGGAGAATATTTATTGTATTAGGATTGTCAACAGTACTGGATGACTGTCTTCAGATTTTTCCTTTCCAAACAATGCACAGATTTAGCTACTAAAATAGTTTTGCTTAGTCTTATTCGTCTATTGTGAACTACAAATTTTGCGCTCATCTCAATGGTTTCTTCTAGGGCCTTTCTACCCACACAAATGGCAAACATGCAGTAAACATCTGTTGAAGGCTTCACAGATAATCTACTTTCCATTGCATTATAGAACTCAAATTCAGGTTATTAGCTAAAATACAAAGGTATAGTCTATGTGTAATCATCATTTTGACTCTGAGTGAACTGGGGCTGAAAGCAGGTCGAAGTCATAAATAAACTTGCAGCCTTGGCCTAAGACTATGTCTCAGTCCTCAACAAGAACAGAATAACACTTCCTTTCAAACCTGAAGAAACAGAATTAGTTGAGTTAGAATTCCTAAAACGAAAGTGTTGCCACATGGACTCATCTGCATCAATGGGGAGAAAAAAAGAACAACAATCTTCACCCACAACAGCACCTGCCTTATCTCACAAGTTACTAGAGAGCTCTCCTGAAGTCTGTCTTCTATGGATCTGGTTTCTCTACTCGAAGGCAGACTGAACCATGCCAGAGTTCAGGAAATATATGGCAGCCCCACTTTAATGAACTAAAAATACTACTCAACAGTTTAACTTTACTATAATACTTTTTCAGGAATGTGATCGTCTGTTACTTGTACTTGGCTCCAAAATACTTACACTGCTATCAAAAGTGCTGGTAGTACAGAGGCACAGATCAACACAAGATAAATATAAAACCAAGTGCAGGTCAATGTGTGAGTTAGAGGGCAATGTTTTTTTTTTCCTAGTGAAATCAGAAAGACAAGTAGTATTTTTTCCAAAACTATGCTTTTCAGGTCCTAGTATATAATGACTCTCACACGTGCACTTCCACCTGAAATCAAGGAAGTTCAGTATGCTTTAGGATTTCCGTTATTTCTCGTATTTTCAAAGAAACGGAGAGACGAATCCTCACACAGGGAAGACCTGCAGCGTTACATGCAGAGGCAATAGGCAGGCTACGGTGAACATCTGTAAGGGTTTTCTCCATTTCTGAAGTGGAAAAAGTTTCAAAGACATTTCCTATGCCAGCAAAGATTTAGCAAAGCAGTTGAATTTTTGCCTTTGCAAATGAAGAACGACAAAGCTACCCAAAGACAGGGTAACATCAGGTTAGCATCAGTAACAAGAATGCCTTTACCTTGCACAGTAGGAGCAGACAGCATCACACAGGAGCTCATCATGCAGGGTGACAGCTATCAGCATTCCAGTGTAAAAAAACCTCTGAAATAAACCGTTATTTTCAGTCCAAGAACAGGACACAACTGCCAACATCTTCTGCAAATAAGGCAGCAATACTTAGCTCTTTACAACAAGCCAGAACTCCCCAGCCCTAGAGCTTTCTCTTCTGCAAAAGCTCCCCCTACACCCCCATTCACCATTCCAGGCAGGAACATTCATCTGCCAGCTGGGACTAAGACCTCCGCTGATTCCCAGCACCTGTGTCATTTCACAGCCTTGGCCAGCTGTTCTGCCAGGCCTTTAAAGATCGAGAAACTCTGCTGTCCTGCTCATCACGTAAAAAGAGGATATGCTTTCATAGTAGGAGAATTACCATCTTACGTTGCACTTGGTCAAGCAGCGTGCTTCGAGGGCACACAACCCAAACCATGGATAAGTCATTTGCTTTATACCAAAGCAAGCTGAGAAGAGAGAAACGGAAACTGTCAGAAACTACCTGAACCAAGCATATAGCGTTATCTTTATGCAATGTGACTTTGTGTCAGGCTGAAATAGGGCACAGCTGAATTTGTAAATAGCCCAGTATTCACCCCTCTGTCCTTGTGTAAATTAAAACATGAACCTTCTGAACGACAATTCTGGTGTCATCTGCAATCTTTTCAGGAGGCTCCATGTGGAGCCACCTTGCCAGGTGACCGAGATCTTAACAACTCCCTATTTTAGGTCAACTTCTATCCTATTATTTTACATCTTGCCTCTTAATTCCCCAGCAAAATGACACCTGCCTTTGGCCAGCTGAACACAAACAAACTGTGTACCCCAAGCCAACAATAATATAATGCAAAGTTATACATCAGTTTAGGAATAGCTGGGTTGATATTTCATCTTTTAAAGCTCGATGTCATCACTGATAGTAAGACAATACAATATTATTACATAGTAGTTAAAATCTATTACAGATATAATCTATCAGATGAAGAAAAAACCTAATTTAAAAATTAATTAGAAGAAGGAATGCTTGGAAAGTATCAAAATATGATAATCCCACATGTTCATAAACTCTGCTCATCAGCACAGGTGATACAAATCCACATGTAAACATGCATCTACTAACAAGGTGACATTGCTGTTGTAAAAATATTCCATTAGTGTGCTATAGGCATTTTCATTTTAAAAAAAAAATACTTATTTTAATTCAGTACTTTTTACTAAGGCATTCCAAAATTAGACATGGACAGGGCTGGTACGGAGTAGTATATCACACCTGATTTCACATTTTTGCCACGAAACATGTTGGAGATGAAGGCAACTAGTAGCCAGAGATGAGATATGGTGACATTGAAGTACAGATGTATCTGCAGAAAATATTTGTGTAGATACTTATATGAGGTTTCTGCAATACAAGCGCATGACTTTGTGGTGATTTAAAAATTAAAACAGATGGCAAACCTTTTAGTTCTCTGCTGCCTTTTAGAAAGCTTTCCTTTTAAGTGGAATGCTACACCAGTCATTCTGAGTTCAACTGCTACAGAAACTAACCTGGGCATCTGCAGTGTTCACTGTTAGCTGCTTTTATGATCTTGTGGATGTTTTTTGAGTTGAGCACTAATTACAAAGCACTGCAGTATAAATGTGTATATATTTATTGGAAAACTGACACAGTCATCATTATTATTTGTGTTGCTGTCCATGTTCTAGCCATGTTCAAGGTCCCATTTGTACCTACAAAGGAGAAAGTATGTGTCTCTAGCAGTTTCCCATACAGGAGAGTGGTTTTGGGGAGAAAAAGTAACCCAAGATTCTCTGCTAAACTTTATTTATTTTGTTATTGGATTTTCCCATGCCACTGATGCCCTTGTTTCACCACCTGCTGTATCATTCAGCATGTAAGTTATACAATTCTGGAAGAAGGATGGAGACAGCCTTCTTGTTACTGTTCAGTAATACATGAAGACAAAGTAATCCTAGGTGAAGATAGGAAAGAAACTGTAGTGTGGTATCAACGATTATATTCCTCATCTTAATTTCAAATTAGATCTAGAAAAAAAAAAAATCTTGCTAATTCGATAACATGAAGATTCCTGGGTGTTTTAAAATGTGCCCGTTTATATTTGCAGTGTAAACAGTCACTGCCAAGAACAAATGCTATCTTGTAGTTAGTGAAACAGGGAGATCAGAAGGCTGCTGCTCCTATTTAAATCACCTGGAATTTTGCCACTGGTACAATAGGGCTGAGATTTCATGCTGGGCTCTCAACGCGAATGTCCTACTCTGTGTCAGAGGGGAAGCTGCTTATCCTTTTTCGTCTTGGTGGGTTCATCGCAAAAACAGGTAAAATCAACGCCATGCTGCAGAAGTCAACTGCCTCAAAGGTGAGATTTCCTGGAAAAAAATGGGTCTGACTCTCCGTTTGCTACACAGACACTTAACAGTGATGTGTTGTGACTGATTTTGGTGCAGATGCAAACAAGAGCAGAGAAATGGATCTAATGCATTTTTCAAAAAAATAGCACTTCTAAGCTTCCACCCAGATACTGCGAGATGCCGCGTTTCTGCTGACCATG
Organism: Pampusana beccarii; assembly: GCA_013399365.1. NCBI lineage: Eukaryota > Metazoa > Chordata > Aves > Columbiformes > Columbidae > Pampusana > Pampusana beccarii. The sequence goes on from VWYH01009373.1 coordinate 441,416, forward strand.
CTTAACAAATATGTTCTGCTTGCATCTGTCTGTGCCAAACCGTGAACACTTCAAGCAATTCTAAACTATACCTTGATAGTTATTTTTCTTTTTCTCATTCATACTCTGACTTATGTATGATTTATGATATTTCTACTGGGAAAGCTCCGTAGGCAAGCAAGCTTTCCCTTGTAAGGTTTTGTACATTACCATTTGGAGAAATCTTTTTATTTCTACTATGGTAATAATTCCTACATCGATTTTCAAGTTAATCATTACTGGAAATTGTCTAGGTAATAATTTTAAAGATGTTAAAGAGCTGCTGGTATTACATGGAAAAGCCTGACAAACCTTCCATTAAAAATTGTGCTGGCGATAATTCATCAGAAAGCACATTTCTCTAATTCCGTTATTACAGACTTTGCCACCTGAAGTTGCATGTTTAATTTCTAAATATATGAAAATGAAATATATAGTTCCAGTTCCTCTTGTTTGTACTTTCCCCAGGAAAAGATGCCGAGTTGGACAAAGATAAAGAAAAAGAAACTTCTAATATAACTAGTAATTTATCATGCTTAACTCCAGATAAAGAGGCATGAGTTGCAACAATCTTTCAAGCTTTCTTTTTAAAAGGATCCTGTAAAAAGCTCACACTGTCACTTCCTGTAAATAGAAAATAAATAGAAGTTTTATTGGTACAAATGCAAGATCACCAGGCCCAGCTTATGCAATGCAATGAGCAAAAATGAGATGGCAGAAATTAGGAGCTTTAATTCCACTTCACTGAAGAACTTTCTTCAGACATTTACCACTTGTAGTCACCCTTATTGTTCTCAGTCACCATTCACATACCAGGCATAAAGTATTCCAGTTTTTCTCTCTCTGTATTTTTTACCTAGTTATTACTTTCATAGGTACAACAGATTCGCTACATGTTCATTCAGTTCTTTTCATTAGCACATTGTGTTTAAACAGAAAGTATTCAGATTACATGGAGTAATTAGATGTTTTGTTTTAAAAACAAACAAACAAACAACAAACCCCCAAACAAACAAACCAACCAAAAAAACCCACAGGAAAATGAGTTGCAGAGGATAATATAAAACGCAGCAGGCATTGACTTTCTGCCTGGAAGCTGTTTAAAATAATAATAATTAAGAAGGAAATTAAGAATATACTGCATTCTATGCATAAAGCAGAGATATTAAAGGCAAATATTTGCTTTTAGATTATGATGAACTCAGATTTATACCAAAAAATGGACTTGAGATGTTAATTTAGCTAAATATGAGCTCTAATCAGACATTCCTCCTGCATCATCTTCCATGGCTATGCATAATAATAGCAGAGGTGTTCATACTGTAACACAACCTTTCACTGTAAGCTACAGCCTAAGGATGTTTTCTCCCCTTATCCTTGAATCCCCTTTGCACAGCCCTAAGCCCCATCACACATTTAGAAGGAACAGTTCAAAAACTAGATGGAGTATAATAAATTAATCTGGACTTAGTGGGTGGATAAAAGGTCCAGCAGGGGTTTGTTACAGACCCTGGGGACAAGAAGAGAGAGGAAAATGGAATATCGCACAATGACATTAGTAAGGCAAACAGAGATAATACTCTGTGTGTCTGGGGGGGAAGGGCGGCATCAGCATTCTCAGCCTTGAATCATCCTAATGTAATAACGATTGAACACTGCTAGCCTCCTTCCAGAGATCCAAGGAAGGAGTGTTTCTACATCTGTCCTTAAATTATCACACAAAACCAGATCACAGACACAGGAACTCCTACAGCAAGAAGAAAACAGCAAGTCTCTGTTCTGAACACCCTTCCCTAGGAGTTTGAATACATCTTTCTCTGACCAAACCACTCAGAGAAGGAAGGTGTGGGCAGTCTGGCTTAATTTAGTGTGATTCCACTTTTTGATAGAAAATGTGAGAATTAATTATTACCCTTTCGCGAAACAGATGAACACAAGTGTTAAATACCAGAAAGCAGGTTTGTTCTTATATGTACTCTTAAATATACTGCTAGTGCCATTTCAATGTTGAGAGCCAAGGTGGCAGCTGCATTGGGTTTAGCCACTGTTACCACCTTTCCAAGGCAAGATTAAATGACAGGCAATAAAAATGCTTGTGTCCTGCCCACAAGCTGTGGAATGCGTTGTCCATTTCACACAGACTCAGCCTTGCTACATGCTATGAACCACCTTCAGATAGGACATCAACGTAAAAGTGTACACTTTTATATAGGATACATCAGAGAATGCGGGGAAGCACACAGCAAAACGGGGTACAAGGAAGAGCAAGTTTGAATGGATTGAGAATCGCATTGTCAGAAGCCTACAGACTGACAGGTTTGGGAAAGTCATTTCTGATGATCCATTTGAAATATGTACCTAAAATACTATAGGTATGAATTAAATGTTCCTGTCTTGAATATATATCCATCAAAACCTGACATACAATATGCACTTTGAAACTGAAATGAAACAAAACTTTAATGTCATTCTAAAATGTGCCTAAATACCAGTTGCTCCTCATTCCCTTTTTCCACACCTACCACAAGCAAGGTCTTGCCGTAGCTCATGCAACAGACTTGGGTCATCACACATTGTATCAAGGAATCTAGATGTCAGTGCTTCCCATTTTACTTTTTTTCGGCAGGATTCTGGATAACATCTTCAGAGGTACACAAGGAGAGGGAGATACACATGTGGAGCTTCACCCTCTGCTGCACAGGGGCCTGAGAAAACAGGAGTTAAAGTATCCTCTACCACTGCTTGCAATGGGCAGAACCCTCTCTCAGCTCTCCTTGAACTGTTGAGGGAAAGTGGGGACCTGAAGGAGAAAGCCTGTCACCACAGCTGAGCTGCTCTTGGACATCACTCATATTTGTCAATTCTTTTCTGGCACAACTCCACCAACGTAGCAGACTTTTGCTTTTTGAGGAAGAGTTTCCCAGTATGAGCCTGGCTTTAGTCTGAAAACATCCTCTCTTTTTAAACATTCTCTCAATAAGTGCATCTGCAATGGAATATTTGGAGTGCAAGAATTATGTGTGGTTGCTGGCTTAAATCTGTGCTGGATTCCCAATGGTCTATTTTTATCTCATGATCTCAGAGCAATTTGGGATGTTGCATAACATCTAACAGTTCTGATGCAAAAAAAATGGTAGCAATACAGTTTTTCCAGTTAAAAATCTAGATATGATGCTGAACTGGCAACAGATCTGTGAAAGAAACAGCCAAAGAACAGTAAAATACGTTACCCAAAAAGGTGTATTATCAAAAGAACAAAATTAAGGAGAAAGCTAAAAGTTAAAACTAGTCTTTACCCAATATCCTAGATAACATCCAAAATGTGAAGGTATGTAATGAACTGGACAGTGAAGAACATTTCCAGGACTTGCAGAGAGAGTTCATTTCTAAGTCATGGCAACCTCCTTCGTCTGCTGGGGCTGCATCTGACTATTGCCAGGATATACTCAAATGGCAAATATCTCTGTGCCTGCATAACTCTTCTTCACAAAACACAAAAAGAACACAAATAACATTCTTCCTTTCATTTGTTTGTAAGTACGCTTTAGATAAAGCTATTCTGATAGCTTAAGACTCTTCGTTCAGATTGCACAAGGTATTCGGTGCCAGAGTCATTTAAATCCTGAGAAGAGGTATTACGATAGATAGATATGATGTATGAAAAGGACATAAATGATGGTGATGGAAGGGCTGGTTTAATAAATGGAAACTTTAAGCTGAAAGCATGAATGAGGAGGCACTGGATCTACAGCTCCACTGATGCGGAACATGGGGTCACAAAGAACTGAGAAGAAATGCTGCATGTTGCCCTGCCAGGATTCATCCCTGTGCTCTACAAACTGGACACGCTGTTGGGTAAGAAGCTGCCGGAGCTGCCAGCTTGCAGGTGATACCTAAAGCTGACAACCTGATCATCTGTGGCGTTAAAGATCCTGTGGCAGGTTTTGTAAAAGACAAGGAACTAACTATAGTGAACTGGCCTAATTTCAGTCTGCGTAATTACACTCTGCACACCTAAGGTTGCTTTGCAGGTTCTTAGGGGAAAAAAAGAACTTGTTCTTCGTTTGCTGTAAACCTTTTCCTTAGAAAATCTCAGATATAGTTGTAGTCATCTTGTGCTTAAGTCTGATATCAAACTGTTAAATTGGCAATGCACTTTCAGATCATTTATTCTAAAACGTAAGATCATTACTGCAGACATCTCAAAGGACTATAAAATCCACCCTATATGTTCCAATAACTAAGCACAAAAGAGTAAACTGAGACTTTGGGTTCTGATTCTTCCTCCTTCTTTTCCCTGCCCATTTCTATGCTTTTGAAACCAAAGTCATAATGCTGTCACAACATTTTTTTAGTGGTTTAATAAACATGACATGCTTGTACTTGTTTTGCATTTTAATAGCAATGCAGTGGCAATAAGACACTTCCACAAATATAATGCATGCAATTATAGAGGTTTTCAAGTGCTAACTTTTTGTCAGGCAGATATATACATATATAAAACCCCTTTTGTTCAAAACCTAAAAATTTTCTTCTGTTTTTCACACTTCCCCCTTACGGCCACCTGTTTGCCTTCCAGGTGGAGTTTGCCAGGCACAACCCCACCTTTTCAACCGGAGCTCTTAGGAGCTGTGTCTCGGTACCTGTGTCAGTGTGGCCAACTCCAGTGGAAACCTCCTAACAGCACCTGAGGAGTGCCTATGGAAGTGGTAACATCGCTGATCTGACAGTCTTTAATTTTTCTTTTTCTGTCTTGAAGACAGTTTTGATACGAGAGACCTGATCCCTGACTTGCATATATAGCACTTCAGAGACAGTTCTGCTTGCGTGTATTTGTATTTTTCCTCTTCTACCTTTTCTTAACTACTTCTGTGCTGTTTTACATTCCAGTATACACACAAATTTAACTTGACTAAGCACAAGGTGTATTAATCCACAGGACTATGCTGTCTTTTGATATGATGTATCTGGTGCTCATGACCAGCAGATGGACATGACAGAACGCTGGTTCACTCAGTCGTAACTGCTGATAGCACCAGTTCTGAGAGCAAGAAAGGCCAAGTGTTGCTAATGCATGAAGTTTGGCTCAGGATTGTAAAATCCCGAAGTACTGCAGTGGTCTGTCTAGGGTTTTGGTTTGACCCATTTAAAATACCTTGAGTCTGTTAGAGGAGTAGACCTTCATTGACCTGCCCTGAAGTTCTTAAAGATTACATTAAATCTCACTAGAAAAGATTTGAGCCATAGCGGTAGGTTTAATTCTAAGCGATGTAACTCGTTAGTGCTGCTGATTTTGGACAATCACCCCTCTCTCTTGCCAGGCTCAGGGTAACATTTCATTCATTTCTATTCAGAGGCAAGTTGCATGACCAAGAATTAAATTAATTCCAGGGTCTGGCTCAAAGTGCATTCTAATAAACGAAAGGGCTCATAATAAATTTAGTAGAGTACCTACAGTATTTAGCAGATTACTAAAGCTAATATAAGCCATAATATGCACATAGTCTTTAAGGAAAAGCTTTAATGTCCCATACCATACTGACAATATTGAATTGGTCTATGTTTATGCTAAATAGCTTAACTTCATTTTATATTTCAGATGTTAATATTAATAACTTTACAGTATAACATTGTATTTGGCTTCTGCTTTAGATTCAGCTAAGTAGTTACCCTGACAAACAGTAACGATTTTTTGATGTACAACCTAAAGGTACTATAACCAGAAGTTTTCTGCTACGTACCTTCACTGGTGTAGGAATTACAGGCTTGAGCAACATAGCTCGTGTAAGAAACTGCCAAATGACATGAGGTAAAACAGTAACTCCACAGAAGCATCTAATTCAGTGTACTGACTGCGCTAGTATTAGTCAGTCATTAGGTTATTAAATCCTCTCTAATTATTATCTGGAGCTTTTCATAAATAGCTTTTTGCAAAATGGATCTTATCTAAAAATTTAATTTATTGGATGTTTACAGGCTTTAAAAAAGTGATTTTATGATATATAAACAGAATGACTTCCTTTTTAAATAAACCCAATTGGTGCTGTAATTGAGATGAGCATGCTATTTTTTCACACAATAATCTGATATGGGACTTTCTTTTCTCAAGAGACTTGCTTGATCTGCTCTTTATAGACATTCAGTCTCTGTAAATATGCTTTTGGTTTCTTTATCAGTAATAGTATTAGACCTGAATGCTTTAGTATACAGTATAATGAGATATTAAAGGGCTTTCTGTATATGTTTTAGACAAGCTAGTCTAATAGAAAGGAATGAACGCACATTGAAGGATATTCTTTACGAGTAGACAGTGCCATTCATAAGGATTTTCTTCTACCATTTAGTTCTTATATTTTTAGAGAAAATCACATTGTTTTCTTCACCTTTTTTTCCTCTCTGTCATTGTTTGTCTTTTTTTCCTGCTTGTACTTTGCTACCTTACCATCTGACTATCTGTGTTGCCATGGGAAGGACCATAATGCCATCAATTCAGAGAAGTTCCTGTATTCTTTTTTTTCTTTCCATTTTATTCTTACACAATCATTAGCACAGATTAGTTCTTTTCCTAAGGGTGTACTGGCACTAGAGCAGGACTGTAAAATATTCCATTTTGGAAAAGATACAGCAAAAACATTTTACGCGCTTCACAGAAAGGCACCAACTACACAGGCAAAAGCTGATACTTCCCAACTTGTAGATACCTGACTGGTTGAGAACTGAGCCAAATTATGAGCAATTGTCCATCTAGTCTTACAGTAGCTAATGTGAATTCTGGAAACGATAAAAAAAATGGAGGAAAAAACCCCACGTTAAATCACAAAAAAACCCTGCTGGATGCCTTAGGGGATTTGTAATACAATACAGAGTTTTTAATTTTTAAACTACTGGTTAAATCCACCACAGGCTAGCAGTGACTGAAGTTTGGTGCCTTCTAAAAGCTGTAAAGTGCGGTCTATCTAAAAGGAGCCAGTGGTCTCAGCTCAGTTGCTAGTGCCAGCTCCTTCCATTAGAAAAAAGAGATTTTCCTTAACTGGTACTAGCACACAGACACCCAGTGGGCCCAGGGGAAAGTCAATGGACAAAGCAGCTGCAGAAAGCAGCCCCTCCAAGTACCACGGTGTAAAGAGCAGACCCAGGTTTGTTTTGTTGACAACACAAACTAAAAGTCTGGAAAACTGGAAAAAAACTCTGGAAAACGGCCTCTAAAAGCCACATCCACCAAAGCAGAAACGAACGTCCCACTTGAGTATGGCAGAATTATACTCTCTGTAATGCCATCAAACCTCCTCAAGAATACCTAGACACGTGCCTTTATGTATCAGAACAGGGTCCCCTACATGCCGCTCACTGCACATGCCAGTTGGCACCAGCAGGCTGTATCCCCCATTACCAGTGTTTCCAGTTCAGAAGCAGGACTGGGGGGTCAGGATCAGTTCCTCTGGACACAGCTCCAAAGCTCCAACTGAGGCAAAACCCAGTCTCTAGCTGGACATTTGCAATGAACATAACCTAGCCCTCCTTCCGCGTTGTGTTAATCGTCCAGCGTTAACACACGCAAGAACTTATTTTGACCAGTAAACAGCAGAAACGTGATTCATAACATCCAGGGAGCAGATGTGCAAAGGTTAGAAATCCAAGCGTGAGGAGCCACTGTCCTGACTGCAACCACGCGTTAATCTCACGTTTGGCTGCTGGCTGGGTGCTGAGCTGCTCCAGTCAATATTTTACATGTTGATTGGCTTGTTATTCACTTCTGCCTCTGCTGGAAGCCTGACTAACCTGTGCGGGAAATGTTGGAAAACAATTACAGTATATATTGAAATGGTCACAGAAGTACAGCATACTGCAATGCTTTACATAATTTATTAGGTGTTACTATATTCACTGGCACTAACATGACAAAGATTTTAACAAGACCAACAAAATAGGACAACATCTGCATTCCTGTAAGAACATCTGAGACTAAAATTTACAATTAAATCAAAAGCGCACTTAGTGCAAACACTATAATCAAGTGGTCTGCTTTAACTCTCAATATATTATGTTAACACAGTATAGTTGCCAGAGTAAAATAGAAATGTTTGTTACAGCAGCAATTAATTTCTTGCTATTTTTGGATATTAACATTTAATATACTTTTCCAAACCAATCCAGTGTTACTCCATATTTTCATGCATCGTTTGTTTATTTTTGTCCCTATTGTGCATGCAAGGTCACTTAACTGGCAAATATAATTATTTTACAAACATAGCAAGCTGTAGCTATTATAAATAACAACTTATTTACATATTTCCTTGTTTCTGAATAGAATGCCAACGTTATGGGTCTGAAAACCTTTGCAACTGTAACAATGTGAGATGTTATTTTTAAGTAAATATTCTATTTCAGTATTCTAGTAAATATGCTCTTTCTTGGATTAAAATCAGTTGGTAGAAGCTGGGTTGCAGATTTCAGAACTTGCTTCATTTGCATCTTGAAAACAGAATGGAACTGAAAGCTTTCAGGCTTTATTGTTCAACTCCGCAATTCTGTTGCTCTTTGCAAATGAAACAGAAAAGAGATGTATGTGAATATATCACACATTTCAGCCTAAACGAGCTTTTCAAATTGTAAATGAATATCATTGTTTGTATTCACCTTCGCAGTATTCCTGAAGTTGAAGCTATGAACTGAATTCTGACAGAATTTTGTGAAGGATTTGGGAAAACATGACTCACAAGATTTTAGTACCGGCAGACAAAGACCCCTTTCTGATTCTATTTTTGATTCCCAGGGTCTCTTTAAATAAAGAAGATATTCAAGACTGAGGGACAATAGAGAACAGCTGTAAGGACAATTTCTTTTAAAAGAAGAAATCAAAGGGCAGCACTTGTAATGTGCACTATATACGGCAATCTCTTTGTCTGAATATTGAAGAACTGCTTGGTACAAGCACGCTGTGCTGAAACTGCATGGCTATGGAGGTTTTCCTAGACATATTTCTCGATGACAACTGCATGCTGTCAGATTTGTTTCAGCGACTGTGAATCCATGAGCCATGCATATTGTGTTCCATTTGCCACTTCACAAGAAAAAATATTTAGTGAGTTCATGGCAAGCAGAACACCTCATTTACGCTGATTGTGGTGTATGGGGTGATTTGTAGATTCACGCATGCTGAGTTTCAGGCACGCTGGCTTTCAGGCACTTTGAAAAAACTACGTTTGGTGAATTTGAGATTTATCCCCTAGCCCAAATACAATTCATGTGTTGGGGCGCTCCTACTGAGACCCACCAAAGGGAGCTGACAGCTGCACACAGGCCACTGGAAACACTTTCAAGCTTGCTGTAAAGAAAATAGAGCAGTCTACGCCTAGCAGGGAGGAAAATCGATGACTCGGCACTTGGCAGTGGTGACCAGCAGGATGCTTCTGATGAATGCTGAGTCATTGATTTCCCTCCCTGATCAGCAGCAGCTGCTCCATTCACACTGCTGAAAGCCGTCTTGCCATGACCACGTGTCAGCAGGCTTTGTTGTCATTAAAGCAAGAGGTATTAGCTGACAAGACATCCAATTTATGTATTTTGGGGGTTGATATCTTTACTTACAATTTCAACATTGCTTCTCAGCTAGGGCACCTAAGAGGACATACATATCAAGGCAGGAGATCCAATAGCATAAGCAGCTTTGCAGGTACAAACAATATTTGCATGATGGATGTATGAATGTCGCCCAAGCCCTCAGTTTCTTTCCTCACCAGGATGCATATGTTTCATAAATTCAGAGCAGAGTCAAGCAGAGAGGTTAAGATATCTTCTGAGAAGGCAGGCTTCAAGTCAGCACAATGCTGAGGGTAGGAAAGCTTTCATGTTTACAGCTAGATATATGTGTAAATATTGGGATCAGTTGGGCTCTTCCCATGTACCATGGCTTCCATGTATTTTGGTAATATGTATTACGGCAATATGGTATGGCTGAAGACCAAAGCATAATTGTAGTTCATCACTTTATGAAAATAAAAAGGCAGCAGGTAAAACAAGTGAGACTACACTGAATGTCTGCAATAAAAGTACAGTCAGAGCAGGTTATTACAAATCTCAGCATTTGATGAGTATGCATATATTTCTCAACACGTTCTATCATTTGTTACATTGCCTGTATTACCATAATTATTACTTAATAAAGTAATGGGTTTGTATATCTGTTTGAACTGTTCTTTGAGGAAGCAGTTTACAGAAGGAGACAAAATAAGAGAAGGAGCTGTCATGAGATAAAAGCTATTTCTCAGGATTAAAATTGACTGAAATACACTATTTATAGTCAGGCACTTCACTGCTAGTAGCAATACTGTGCTTCTTCATTTTAGGTTCCATTCATTGCAAAATATGCATGACTGCCTCAAAAACACTCACAGAAAAAGTCATAGGTCAGGCTTCTGTACCTGAACTGGTATTTCAGCAAAACCTCATGTGGCCAGCCACAAAAACGTTTTCCCTCAACTCTGCGGGTGTCTGTCCTTCGAAAAAGAGCTTCTGCACCACAGCGACAGCCCTTGACTGAGGACAGCCCACAAATAGGAAACTGCATTTTCCTACTTAATTCAGCTGCAGATTGGAAATTCCTCTTTTATAATTGGCTCCCCTCTTTCACCAGGCACAAGTCCACTTAAATTCATTTGCTTTCTAAAGTGACTTCATCTTCTGGCTTCAGTAAGTCCTTGCTAGAACTGCGTCAAACCCACTGGTTTTGGTTTACATAGATTTGAAAACTGTACATCAGCTACAACATCCAATCAAGCTGTAGTGTTTGTGAGTTTATGAACCCTGAAATTTAAGATAGAGATCGCTGCCAGCACCTTTGTTTTGCCTTATCTCCCTAAATTTCTAAAAGCCTTCCTCCGTTCTGCTATGCCTAGGGGCAGCTGAGTAGGCTCCTGCTCATAGTAGCAGTTGCATTAGCACAGAAGCTTTCAAGGATAACGGCTGCTCCTCGGGGAGTGCCAGGAATAGGAGCAGGCAAGAGTGCTCTCATTCTTTTATTCCTTCGCACATCTGGGCTCTGAAGTATCTTAGGCTGTGCTAAAAATCTGCTAACTTAAGAAACAAGTCTTCGAAATCAGATTGTCAGCTATATTGCCGCTAATGAGCCACGTAACTTCTTAAATCACACACATCACTTTCTTTAAAATTGTTGACCAGGGGTATAAAGAATACAAAACAGAAATGGCAAATGAACTCAAAAGTATAATGTGACCCACGTCTCATGTCTGGGTTTCTTTGGTACGATCCACACGGACAGAATTGTATCACACACATTAACACTTGCAACTGATGCAAGTAGCAGTGTTCTTGAAATTCTCTATTTAATTTGCTGATGATTTCAGTAAAATGCTAACTTGGCAAACTGAAGGCCAGATCCTGGTACTGACTGATGGCAAGGTGTCATGGAGCAGAGAGATCAAATGAAAAATATGAGAGATTCAATATAATTCTATTACTAACTGAAAGCTAAGGAATACTATACTCAGGATAGAATTCAGAGAGAATAGAATACTTATTGTGTAAAATATTTTGAACTCCTATAATAGGAGCAGATATGCTACTCAAGAATAATGGATTTTCAATACAAAAGATGCACATTCAGACACATAGTTCAAGCATTGGATAACAAGAAGTTTCACTAAAGAGACATTCCAACGAACAAGATCCTGCTGTGTTTAGATCGTATCTACCTAATAAAATTAATGATTTAGTAATAATTGATATAGATGCAGACATTTACCTAATTAAGATAAATTAGGTAGAAAGAATTGATTATACATTTCCTTACGAATGAAAATAAACATAGAAACTAGTGTTCTTCGAAAGATAATGTATAACTCTAAAGCTTTGATGATAGAAATCTCACATGATTTTCAATGTAAGATCACTACTGGTTAGAAAAAAAAAGTATGTGATTACAATTAGTAAGTCAGATGGTCTAAATCAGCACGAGTTGATGCATCTATGACAACTTACAATGTCTGAGAACCTATTCCTTATCTGCAACCAATGAGGAGCACAGAACCAGTGTTTGTAAAGAGGAATGTTTCCTCAGAGCCACTATCAAAGAAAATCTTTTTCAGATGAAAAATGAAGAGCAATGACAACACTGCCACCATAACCGGCACTCAAAAAGCCTCGATATATATAAAAGAAGAACATTTATCTGAAAATAATAAATTTTAAAAAGGCTTTCCATAAGGATGTGAAATTCTCAGAAGGGGTTTAAAAGTATTCTTGAGCTCCGAAATCAGATAAAATCCTTGAAAACAGACTTTACTTCGAGACTGTCAATATTTTTAAAGCATTTTATAAAAAGAATATTACAAAGCTGTCTCTTTCTTGGTGTCCTGTGTGGTGATGGAAAGCCCAGCTGTGATGTAACTTTTCCAGTGTTTCAGCTTTAACTGACAACATACTGGAGGATTTTGCTTATTTAGCAAAAGGCCCTGAAGTATCATGGATATAACTGTATGGTAAAAAAACCCCAAAATAAAACAAAAAAACAAATAAATCAAGCACGAGTTTAGTGTTTTTCAAACTTTATTAAAGGCTTTTTTGAATTTGGGGGAGAAGACTGAGGTACTTTTTTTCCCAACAGCACGAGTGATAACTTTTGCATCTAGCAATGGTCAAATTCCAAATTTAGAAAAGGACAGATTAGTTTACAAAATTTCTGTCATCCCAATTGATCTGGAGTGGTAAACATCAGAAAACTTGGTGCACAAGACCTCTGAAAAGTAAATATTATGTTTATTCTACTTTTAGAAGTAGAAACAGCAGAAGAGAAAACGGCAAAGCATATATGTACCATAGTGAGCATACCAGACTGCACCTCGATGGAATAACATTTGTTGTTGTTGTTTTGTATTGTGTGCAATCTTTCTGTTATATACTTGAAAATAAAACCAGAGTATTCAAGAACAGCACCAAATAGGCTGCCTTTTGGACACAGAAGACATCCTTAAAATATATTCCACTAGCTCTCAAATGTTCAGAGGAACAGCTGTTCAATTTTATGTCGTATCACTACACTATTCTTATTGCAAAAGATAGAGACCTTGCATAATCCTTACATATTTTCCTGGCATGTCCTCCTATTGCTCCTATTCCCACACTGCTAATGCAACTGCCGCGTTACCAGCACTTCTGTTTTAACAAATATGTTGAAGATTGTTTTCTAGGATAAGATTTTCACAGTCCGAGCTCCATGAATACTGCTGGCCAGAGCTGCCAGGCTCCTTCTCTACTGAAGAGATAATTTTATTTTTAACAAAAGACATCTGGTCAATATTTATTAAAGCTTGTAGATTGGTTTGCTGATATGGAGCTAGAAATTTAGCTGATGTAAAACTGGTGTGGCTCTAACATATCCAGCAGAGATATGCTGGATTAACATCAGTACAATATCTGTCCCTGAAAAGTACAATATAGCAAGACACTAAGTAGGTATGTATCTTTTAAAAACTGATTTGAACCTGAAATCTTCATTTTCCCTAGATGTAACCTGGGAATATTCTGGCCCTTAAGCAAAGCTATTTGAAGCTAATATCCTAGTACAGATAAGAACTGAATTTAGCTCAATGTGCATTCGCTGTATATATTCCATCCAGTAGAAACACCTCTCCCCATCCAGCACGACAAAGATGTAAGCCATACAGTATACAGCACTACTTAATTTTCTCTCCCTTTTTAAAGCCTTCTTATCAAGCATTTCTGTTCTCTACATGTGTGTGCATGTGCATGTTTCTACCTCTCCTCTTTCATTTCTTTTCTCTGTAGGGCACTACAAGTGCTTTTCAGGTAGGAGGGCAGCAGTGTAAAATCGACTGCCATTCAAGTCAATTTGCTTCAGCAGCCACTCCATGTGTAAAGCACTTTATGCAGAAGGAAGCTTTTCAGACCTTAAGACCAAAAAATCTATTGTTTTACAGCCACGAGGTTCCCTTGAAATCAGAGAGGTTTCAAGAATTCAGGCGAGGATAGAATTTGGCATGGAACCCACTGAAGGAAAAAAAAAAAAGCTTATTAAGACCTGCAATCTATTTTTCCTTGTTTTTCTTATTAGCACAAGAGACTCTCTCAGGAGGAAAAGAATTTGTTCTAGAGAAGAACGTCTTTACCTAGGAACTTCAAGCAGGCTGTACACAGAAGCACTGGAGCACTTTTCAGTGCCTCCTACTGTCTGAAACAAAATTGTAGTGTTAATTATAAAATCAAATAGAGCCTAGAGAAATAAAATTATCTGGTTGCATCCAGCTAATGTGTCTCATGCTTGATAGACTTGGTATGTTGTCCAGTGACGAGTACCATCCATTTCAGTCTTCTGGTGTTTACTGTTTTTCTATGACCTCACATAACTTATCTATAACCCATTATTTAATAGGTGCTATAATTTTAAACCTTTAAGGATGTTTGAGAGAAGAAGTCATTTTTACTTAATTTGTTGAGGACAAACATTCTCGTTCTTGTTGACATTAATCTAGAACGAAAGTCATTCTCACTGAACATGTGTGGTTGAGTTTGTACAACTCAAAATTACTTCCCCTGCCTTTTTTACACTATTATGGCTTTTCCCATCTGCATTCAAGCTGCAGTCAGCTACAACCCTTAGTTCTTTTCCTATGAGACCATGAATTAATCAGTTTTTTTCTCACTTAGCTGATTATATAAATGATTCTTCTTGTCCAAGCACAGAAACTGGACTTCTCTTCAACTGCATCCTGTTTTTTTTCATACTATCTTCCTAATTTGTCAGGATCCCTTGAAATACTAATCATGTTCTCCTCCATACCTGGAGCCTTCAAAGCTTTGTGGCACTGCAAATTTAATAAGGACATTCTTTATCCCATCGTTGAAGTCACTAAAGAAAATATTTAACAGTGACTAGCTCAGGTCAGATCCCTGTGGAACCATATTTTATATATCCTTCCCTATTCACAGTAAAACATTGGTAAGTATTCTTTGACTTTGGTTTTCCAGCTTATTTTGCCAACACCCCATAGCAGATCTTCTTCTAGATCCTGTTTTTGCACCTTGTTTAAAACAACGTTATGTGAAACAATACCATTTTAAAGCACCTCTAAAGTTAAGATCTACAGCTTCAAGAGATACAGGGTAGAAACCTTTTTGCTAGACTTCTAGTACCTTGCTGCTGTCAAAGAGCAGTCCCTGGGTTGTTTTACACCCATGGGATGTCATCCCTTCACCTGCCCCATCTTTCTCCCATTGGAAAGAAACCAAAACCAAGGAAAAAACCACTGAGCTGGTACAGAAATTCATGGAGTTTGGAGTGCTATGAAGTGTGGAGATCAACAATTTATAGAGGTGCGCTGTCTCTGAGTTTATTCCTTTGCATACTGGAAAAACCTCATTTTTGCTAAAGATCCCTGTTTCTACCTTATAATTGTGGAAGGATTCTGCAGGTATGTACAACAAAAATTATTGCCTCCCAACCAGTTCATCCAATCTAGCCAGTTCCATCAGTTTTAGCTCCTTCACCTCCACCAGTGCTTGAAAAGGGAGTATCCAAACCTATACCTTGTGTACAGCTTGGCCCAGTCAGCTGATCAAAGGAAGGAATGTTGGCCTGAATTCCCTCAGATACGTGCATTACATTAGGCCCTTATCATTACTTTGATGTTGGTTTTTGTGGTTTAATTATATACTAAGAAGTATTCTTAGGTAAGCCAGGAAGATCTATCCTTATGACTCAACCATCCACGTTTTGGCCAGCTGACTGTACATTTAATTAAATCCTAGGCATCAGTTCTGCAGTTCTACCCCAGGCAAATCTCCCATCAAAGTGAATGGGAGTCACCATCTGTGCAGGGCTGAACGCAGAGTCAATAGTACAGCACTACAAGTTTGGGCTAACAGTCAGTCATTATGAATTTTTTAGTAGTGCTATTAAAGTGTTCTTAGATGATTATAATCTTTTTAGTTTAAAGAGATTAGTTCTCTCCTTAACCAGTGTATTTGAGTCATTGGTAAGCAGGTATAAGTGAAAATATTAAGAGAGGTCATTTTCAGTCAACATTTTACTTTGTATTCCTTGTTCTGTGTGGGAAGGTTCGAGCAGACTAGAGGAATCTGATAGATACAGTGTATATGTACCACATCAACTGCACAGAACAAAGTTACTCCTTTGGCATAGATAATTGTGCATCAAAAACTTCAGGCTGAAAGACACATTCTGGTCAATGCATACAGGCAGCTAATGTAAGGGGTTGTTTAATGTTTGGCAGTACGCTAACATTTCACCCGTTGAAGTCAATGGTAAGTCTGCTCTTAATTTAAAAAAAAAAAAAAAAATAGGCTATTCTCAATGCTTTTGAAACACCATCCTAAAGTTTCAAATTCTGCTACTAGATAACCTTAGACAGAAATAGGTGCTATAAAATTAGTTTAGTAACAGGTCACAACCATCTGGATCTTTTATAACACTGATTTTAAAGGAAAGTATAACAATACCAATAAATCCATGAAACTATCTATTAAACATTTTGGAAAAATCTCAGTGGGGTTTGAGGGAGCTGGATCCCACGCTAACCCCTACCATTCCTGAATCAACCTGATTTTGCCATTACCAAAGACGCAGCTTCCACAACGGCGCTGGATCTCTTCTTAAACTCTCCTCACCTCAGCACAACGTCATCCCTCAAGGACTCACAGACTTCCCACACCAGCCACAGCTCTGCTGCACTTCTGAGTTGTCTTGGAGAGCAGGAGATGCCCGGCTGGCTGAGGAACAGCGTAGCAGCAGAGCTTGCTTTGAGCTCCCTGTCACCCTACGGCTGGAGCAGAAAGGCTGGAACAGCAGGTAGCACTAACGGTACAGGGGAGCGTAAATGGGGTGAGTACCAGAGAACAGGATACAAGACTAATATTGCAGCACCCAGACAGCAGGATAACGCTGCGGATTCAGCATGTCACCCATTACTGATACACACGTAGGTATGAGAATTGTTCAATGTGTTTGTTTTACAAAGCCAATGAAATCAGACTGCATGCCATGCTATACTGGGAAATGTAATTTGGATTGACAGAATTTGTCATGCTTTGCCTAAGAAAGCAGTGAGCTTGCTTTAGTCCCCAACCACAGCAGCCAGAAGAATTAACAGTAAACTGCTTCTGTGATTCAGGGGAGAGTAAAAACTACAGAAAATAAAAGCAGTGATGGACCAAAAAATTTCGACTGGACACATACAAAAATTGTATCTAGCATGCCTGACAGAAAACCTGCTCTTAGGCAGAAATAAAAGACATTGGTTTATTTTCTGGAACAACAGACATAAAAGACTTTTTTATATTGAAATTATCAAATAATAAGTTCAATTTTCAGTTTAAAGTTTTCTCTGAAAAGTGTTTAATGGGGATGGGGAGGAGAGGGAGGTGGGTAGTGATGGGGGAGAACTCAAGAATCTGGTTATCTTTAAAGAAGGTTTTCAACCTAATACTTTCAGCAGTGAACTGTGCTGGGTAGAAATCTATCTTGTAATTGACACATCTATATTAAAAGATCTACTTTTTTCATTTTACAAGGGAAGACGTGAGCAGAACATTACTCAGCTGTCAGGGTATAGCACCGTGCTGCTGAGCAGAGTACAAGTGAATACATTCTACAAAGCTGCAAATCTAGCACAAAGGTACCAGAGGAGGGATTTGTGTTCCCAGTTTTACCTACTGTGGTTCCTAGAAGGCAGTTTTCAGTAGGTTTTGTTTTGACTGCTTTTTGCTGTGATGATACTTAAACCTGATCAATAGCCTTTTCTTCTGTGAAAACAGCATCTCCTGACTACAATGCTACAGATAAGGACCGGAAAAATGTTTTTAGCTTTCCAGAAATACAAACTGACTGATGTAAAGACACTATGATGACTTGTGCAGATGGTTCTTACCTTACTGCTCAAAGGGTAGTAAAGCACAATCCTTGCAACTCAGTTTTTAGTATGGTTTGCAGATATTCTGGCTTATCGCCTTAAAACATAGTAGGTTATAAAAGCATTAGTGCACATCCTGAGAACATTATAGGTATCATATTCATTTTTCCCTAGACTATAAGTGATGAAACAGAAAGAAGGCCACAGAATTTCCTGAATAGTTCTCCGATTTTGTCTTGCAAGCTGACCTTGAGGGTCTTAAACTTTGCTATCATCAATTCTCCCATTTAAAGATAAACATGTAAAAGAAAATCTTATATTCCTTGTGAGGATAATTTGAAACCATAGAGTGGTATCAAACTTCCAGGGTTCAAAAAATGCCAGAAAGCTGGGCTTGAGTGACTGAACTGTGACCATAGCGGGTATGCAGAGAATACGCTTGAGGTTGGCTAAAAGTTGAGTTATAGAAAAACAAATACTGAAAACCAAGATAGTTCCCGTGCCTACCACTTCCTTCTGAAATATTTGAATGTCAGCAGTGCTTCTTACTGCATTTCCCTGTCAGGATAATAACCTGTACATCTATGTATAACAAGAAGTTGAATGAGAGCTGCTTTACATGAGAAAGTTACTGTACAATAAAAGTAGGATGTGTGTTAACGACTTTGCAACATGTGCTCAGTATACTACAAAGTAACTTGCTCTTACGTTTACTACTCACTGGAAATAACAGAATGGAATGATAATACTATTCAGCTAGTGCAGTCTGCATTTGTAGCCTAATTTACCATATAGTCCATCCTACAGAAAAAAACCCAGGACACAAACGGAACAACAACAAAATAAAATAGAAAAAGCAAATTTATTCCACTAAATAAGCAAGCAATCAAAAAGGAAAAACATCAAATATCAACCCTGAGACATTTTACACAAAACAACAGACAACCTAAAGCTTAAATATTCCTAATGTCCACCCTGGTGAGTCGCTGTCCACAAGGAGCTGGATGTCAGTTGTTTGCCAAGAACATGTTTCATCTAGAATGTGCAGACTCTGTCACCAAAGGTGCAAGAGATGTACGCAGTGCACGTCCCCAGCTCATTTTCAATAGGGGAAAACACCAAATTGGATGCCAAATCAAGTGCAATCTCCAGTGTCATCAGAAAGCGCTGAACTTAGACTACATTGCTGTCTGTCTTGTCTGCTCAGTTTCATCTCCCCTCCCACAGAACCCTTTCAGCAGTTGCACCTCATGTGGCATTCAGTTACACAGAAACCTGCTCAGCTCTTGCATGATCTTGTTTGTTTACCGTAGGCAAGTTACACACACTAAATCTATTTTCCAGCTTATGACAAGTGCTTCCATTGTTTTTTTTCTTTCCAGCATCCTAAGCATCTTAAATGCTGGCCACAGAAATGCTGCTGGTTTTTAGTTTCCATTTTCTCATTCGACAGAAACATACACACTAGTTTATGTGTAATTTGAGTTTTAAAGTTCACCAAGCTTTTGCAGCTCCTTACTGATACACTGGATATAGGGCCACATACAATTTTTAGCTTATTTGAACTACTTTTGAGGAGTGAAAAGGCAAACTGACAATATGAACCCAACTATACAATCCATCTCTGCTAGCGGTAAGTTGTAGCAAAATACCTTGATCAGGGCAAGTAGGAGGCAATACATCTCTTCCTTAGCCAGATGCTCTTGGGAGGAAAAAACAACATTTCATCTTAGCATCAAATTAATTGCCCATCAGAAGGGTCCATGCTGATACTCATTCCCTTGAGCCTGTTGGTCTGAGGATGTTGCTGAACCCCCTGAACCACATCAGAACGTGATGAGTTCCTCCTCTTCTGCAATGACACTGACGTTCTTTGAACACGTGCTCCTGGACCAGCTCCAGTTCTCACTTGTGACGGTGGGATATGTCATGGATGCCTGCCTTTCAACATTTCTCATCTAGCTGTATTCCAAAAGGGAAGAGCAGTATTTTCCCTTAAAACAGAGTGACTTACAAGAACTTACCAGAAGTGTGTTTGATACAAATCACGTTCTTTTGTACAGCTGGACATCCTGCACTACTAATAAATTCATAATGAGAATAAAAGGTGCTCAGCTCAGCAGAGAAAGGATAGGTCCTTGTACTTCTTGTAAATATAGACGCATATTTTACAAAACCAATTTATAAGTCAGACCCAATATATCTTGGCACCTTCTGTACTAGAATACTGGAAACAACGAGTAGGATGTAATTGGTCCTAGTGGCATAGTAGAGACCTCCATGGCAGACGCATGTGTGACTGCTAAGCTGCTCAGAATCAGTACTCTAATGAAAGCAGCTTCTTTATCTGCTTCAGAGTATATTTCCATATATTAGGGTATTTCAAAGTACATTTCAGAACCGTATAGCAAGATTTCAGAGACTGCCCTTTGTGGCAGCAGGAACTGGACTCCAAGAGCCTGCACACTTTGCAGAAGCAGAACACTTTTTCAACAACTTTCCCCTAAACTTGTGAATTCAGATCTTTCTGGTCCCTTATACCACAGCTTGGCACAGCCACTGGAAAACAAGAATGTCGTGGATCTTCATTATTAGCTTTTTGCTCAAGATGGTTTTCTTACTATTTGATTTTTCTTCCTTTCTATGCTTTTCTTTAGCTTTAACCGCTCTGTATCAGCTGCTAGAACATGGACCGCCAGAGCCCACGCTGGCTTTGTGAAGTGTTGTGCTAATGCTCTGTAGGTTCATGTGACATTAATCCCTCCCATGCATGTATGGTACATGTATCTGTCTTGACATCCACCCTAAAATTTCCAAAAGCTTGCCTTCAGGACTTCAGGGGAGATTTCTTTACAGATCATGTGCCTTTTCACTATTATTTTCAAATAATGTCGTACATGAAAGTAAACGCCCTGCCCTCACACAAGTGAGACAAGCAATAAAAGAGTCCCATTGTATGAAACAAGAGAAAAACAAAAAAATTGAGGCAGCTTTGTTAACCGGATCATTTGACATACGTGTTACTCTACCTGAAAAAAATCACCAGACACTGATTCTTTAAGTCATCTTTCAGTAAATAAAACTCACACATCTAATTATTAAAATTGATAAATAATAAAAATTAGATAATGTGACATAGCTGAACTACAAGTGATGTGGCTTACTCTTTATATTCTGTCCTACTGACATTTTTGCTTCTGGTTTTACATCCAAATATCATTGTTCAGGTCAGTTAAAGTTGTTTTGGAGAAGGACTGTATTTTTTACTCATTTAAATGTCATACACACCTACTTATTTACCCAATAAATAATAGGAAGAGTCCTGATAATTTGGGATTTCCAGTAACATACTGTTTATGAACTCTATCCAAAACCTGAAAAGGACAGGTTTTGGATGAGGAGAAAAGTGGTTTTTAATCTGTAAGCTCCTGACATTGAAAGATGCTGACTGAAAAGGGCAGAGAGACACTCCAAGTGTGAAGGAGAGGCCCTAACCTAAAGAGGTATTTGAAGAGAAGGAACCCACAAACTCTGGCACAACAACATACTCCAATCCTAAAGAAGCACTGAGGAGACACACAAAAAATGTCAAGGGAGAGCTGACTGTTCTATCTGAATATGTCCATTTTTCGTGCTAAAGCAAAGAGGATTTATGCTTAAAATCCCCCTGCACAATGTGCTGACTTCATTGTTTGTTTGTGACTGTACAGCTGAGACTAGTCCACCAGATGGAGGGCAGGAAAAAGAGATAATTAACCTTATTAAGTGCCCTGGCAGCCTAATGCTGGTCCTGGAAATTAAGGGAAGGGGTGCTAAAAGACCCTCCTTTTAAGCAACGGTGTCAGATAGAAAATCTGTGCCAGGATATGTGCCAAAGATGGTGTCTGCAGCCTGGCCAGTGATTGCAGAGAGGTTTAGAACCACGCGGTCAGTTTGCCTGCAGATCCAGTTATGGCCCAGTAAATGCTGAACTCCAGGAATGTTACCAGAGCTGCAGAACAGTCCTCACCAGTAGTGCTGCTTGTGTACGGACACACAGAACTACTGCCCAGATGTGGAACAACACTTTGAAAGAGCTGCTTGGACTCTCCAAAAAGACCTGATTAACTTAAGCTGCTCAACCTTCCTGCAATTTTAAATCGCTCATGAAGTTCAAACCCCACAGAAAAGTATGGATCTGAACGTTCACAAATACTTGGGCATTTCTAGAAAGTTTAAACTGTAATCTAAATTAACTGAGTTTGCACTATGAATCACACAATTATTTCATAATACATAATCATCAAGCATCCATCTGATTATTTTTTTTAACAAAACTGATTAATTTTCTAGTGCAGGAAGAAAACTAAGTAAAAATGTTAATGTTTCAGACACTAATCTAACATCGAGAAGCCATTGCATTTCTCAGTGTTACTGCACAGCTCTTCTACCTGCACTATGCATATTTCTCTAGGGTACCCTCCACACATGGAGGTCTTAGCCAAACCCATCGCTGTTCTGGATATTCACTGTCATATCCTTCAATTACAAATTCAGCCAAATTCAGCCCCAAAACTGAATAAACAGTTACACTAGGTAATGCTTGCGCACAGCACTGCTCATATCGAGATGTTTGATATTGAAATCTCACATATGCCCTTCATTCTGAAATAATTATCGATTGTAATTTTGTCGCAGGCTGTGCACTGTCTACTCAAACACCACACAGAACCCATGACTGTGCCATCTGCAAATACATTTGAACAAGGAAGTTTTAAGCACCTGCCAGAAAGCAGAATATCAGCAGAAAAATGCATTTACTCAAAGAGAATTAAAATTTGCATGGCAGCAAAAATAAACCCAATATCACCATCATGCTAGTGAAGTAGTACTGTAAATATGTGTCGGTTGTTTTCTAACTCTGACACCAAATAAGAAACCAGCTGCTCGTGTGTGAGCAGGACACAGTCTCTTTCAAAAGAAAAGGATCTTCTAAAATTCAAGTCAAACTGCTAGGAAATGTATCTGTCCATTTTTATTTTTTAGGAGAGAAAGATAAACGCTTTTGATAATTAAAAACCCCAAACAAAACAACACACACACACAAAACCACAAACAAAAAAACCCCGAACAACCCAAATTAACAGGCTTTTTCCTAAAAGTTCCTGAGAAAAAGCTGTATTCCCCTCTGAGCTTCATTTCTTTTATTACCATCTATAATTGTTTCCCAGGTTTTAATCACTCATACATGTTTGCATCAGTACTGACTAGGGAATGTCTCCTACACAGGGTTTATTTATTTTTTCCAGAGGAGGGAGACAGAGGCCTGAAGCCATGATTTTGTCTTCATTCTGTGTGCAACATATCTCAAGGACAGAGCACTGGACTGTAAACAAAAGGGACAGCTGTAAGGTCATGAACATTCCTGGAAGCCTATTATACACAAATACAACTTGGGAAGAATATGAAAAACAAACAGAGCTTTGGCAATATTAATTTTATGTGGAGTTTTACATGTTCCTAAGAACCCAAGCTATTTCAGATTCTATTAGATCTTTTGTGTTGTATCATTTAATGTATTACAAAGCAGCTTCAGCTAACAGGAAAGGTGGGGGAGAAGTACAAATCTCGTGGTGCTGCATAATACAACCTTCTTGAGTCAAAACGTTTTTGTCTTTATTGGAACGAAAAAATAACCCTATATAAAAGCGGGAGTTTTGGTGCTAACTGCAAAGAACCATGTGAAGACAACTGAGGACGTATGAATGGGAAAGAGAGAAGAAATGTTACATCTGGGTTTTTTTAGGGTGTTTTATTAATAGCCATGCAGTCTTCCATTCTGCTGCTAGGCTGACCCTCTTCTACTTGGTCTCTAAATAAATAAACAAATAATAACTCAGCATGCATAGCCCTGACATTAACAAAGTGTCATGACTCCAGGGAAGGACAGAAATCCTTTGCAGTATACTGTCTTTTATTTTTTTGGTTTTCCCCATAGGATAATATTTTCGAGGCATGTTTTTCCCTGTATATTGTGCTTACACAGACCTTTTGGTGGTGCTCCAATAGAAAAATGTCTGCATGTGCAGTTCTAAAAAGCTTTTCGGCGATGTAAATGATTAAAGATGCAGGGACTCAAAACCATACAGATGCAGTGAAAAGCAAAATCCCTGTTGGCTGCTGTACACGACTGAGTTATGCATTACTTTCTCCTTATATTCATTAAAGTTTGCACAGGAAAATCTCTCTGGTCCCTCTTCTGTATCAAATGCTCAGTGTCAGCCTATATTCGCAGCACCGTCTCCTCATGCAACAGGCTAGTACGGCGACTAAAGAAACTAAATGGATACTTCAAAATTCTTCAGCTTTTAGATTATCACATGTGGGTTTTGGCACTGCAATTGCATGAACAAAACATATAATTCTTGCCCGTTATTTTACTGGATACTATGTGCCAAGAATGACACTATGTCAAGTTTAAAAAAAAAAACCCATAAACCTCTCACCTGCTCCTAATAACTCCTCCTTCCTCGCTAATCCTTTTCTGCCCAAGAGAAGAGATAGGCCTCATAGCAAGCCCCGAAGGTCAACAATCTTGAATTCCACTGGAGCAGCAAGGGCAGCGAATTCCACAATTAAGAACTAATATAGGAATGCCAGAGTCCCAAGTGATTCCAGTGGTTGTAGTGGAGGTTCAAATCAAAGCATGAAAGCCCCACCCATCAAAAGCAACACCTCAAATTACCCCTACAAGCAAACTGGAGACCAACGTGTCTTATTATAGCCAGAAGTTTTATAGAATACTCCTGAACATCGAGCTAATATTTGTTGCTGCAGCATCAAGTCTGTATGACAAGCATATGCCAAAGTGCCAAGAAACTCCAAAGACAGCACCTCTTCTGTTCTGGTTCCTCCACAACTAACAACTGGCATAAGGAACACAATATTGTTTCTGTAAGAGCTGAACAGTGAGAAGTGACCTGAAGTAGTCTTCGACAGACGGAAAATCAAGAGCAGAAAATGCTTTTCTCACTGAAGCACACCACTTTTTTGCTTTCATATCAGTATAATAAAAGCTTTTCTATACTAAGGAGGTCTCCTGAAGGAATCCAGACATCACAGGCAGATGCTAAGTATTTTATTGCCACTTTTTCCTTTAGCATCTGTTCAATCCGATGAACCTATTCTACTCTACCTGCTCTGCATCACTCCCAGTGAAATGTGATCAGTCGGCAAATGGGAGAGCAGAAGGGAGGAAGGAGAATAGATGGTCTGTGTGCCAGGCAGGTTTGCGTGCCATTAGGAGAAAGAAATACAAAGTGCTGCATTTGTATGCTCTTGTTTGTATTAAAGCAAAAGCTCCAGGGAGTAACTTAAAATCAGAGCCTGGCAGGGCACAGTGAATCTGAACAGTTATTAGCAGTTTTAAGACTGTTGGGAAAGGAGCAGCACACAGGTGCAGAGCAAAAGGAAGAGAGGAAGCAGTAGAAGACATGGATAAGGAAATAAAGTTGAGCAGTAAAGTATAAATCCACCTCACTCCTTCAGCTTGTTCCAGTAGATGTTGGCAAACAGTTATAGAGAATACAAGAATACAACTGATCTTGGCAGCACCACAGGGGTAGCGTCTTAGCTAAGTTTAGTTATTTTAGAGTGTTTCTGAACTCTTTTGAGATGCAGAAATGCTTTAAGTCTGTCAGAGACAGTGGTTTATTTTTCCCCCCCCCCTTTTTTTTTTAATTGTGCAAATGTATTTAATGAAGCCAAGATAAATAAGCATTCTCCTCCATCCCTTTTGGAACTCTCTGCTGATATACCGAAGTGCTGAGGCAATCTGAATGGATCTACTTGCAAAACAGTTCCTGTTTTATTTGCTTTCCGTGTTAAGAGTCCAGTGGCACAGAGGACTTGGCAAGCTTGTAGTGTTCAGTATTTACAATGAGGAGCTGGCTTTTTATTCCTTCCCAAGACACAACGATGATACAGACCGCGAGTCTCTCTCCTCTCAGATTCAGTACTGAAACAATACCTCAAGATGACATTAACAGGCACTGCTGTGGCATATGAAATCTTTCAATATTTATTCTGATCATATTCCTGGCAGTAACAATGTAGTTAATAAATTACCTGAAGTCTCTACTAGAATTTTTCATTTCCCATTTTAAGCTGTTTTGAAGTGCTCCTCTGCACTTTACAATAGTTGCTGTCTTTTGTCACAAATGCAATTTCATTTTAAGAGTGGAACAGTCTGATCCCTGTAGATCTCAGAAATACTATCTGCTACATATTAATCAAAGTTTGGAAATCTAAAATCATCAGATGAAAGTAATTTAGAAGTTTTAAATATAAATATATGCATATTTATCTTTAAAAAGATCCGGAACATGTTGGCAAGCAATTGATCTTTGAATTTACACTGTTCTCTTGTTAGGTCAATAGAAAAGGATTTCCTCTGCTGATATTTGAAACAGACTGCAAAATCTGGAATGCATTATGCCTACATGTGCTTACATTTTTTTTATATCTCAAAGATAGCTAATTACATAGCATTGTTTATTTATTTATAACTGGACAATTTAGATGCTCCTGACGCTTACAAGATTCCAAAATCAAGTTGGTTGTTTTTATACACAGAACAGATTTGACAAGAGCACCGGCTTGTTAATGTAGGTACCTGAACAGCAGGGAGCTGGACCATCTCAACTCATTTCATACATGAATATGGCAGGTCTTGCTTTGTATCACAATCCAGGTTAGTATAAAAATTAAAAGCATAGGGTAAAATCCTCTAATGCTATAACTGTCAAACCTCCACTTGCTTCAGTGGAGCAAGGTTAATTTACATCAGCTGAAAAACCGGACACATTCTAAAGTTTCTAATAAAAATTCACTTGAGTTTTCAACACTGGGATCGTCGAATGCTGCGTCATTGTGTGGGCTGTATGTGGAACAAAAGGGTTTTCTTTAATATACGCTGAAAATGGAAACTACCATTAGCAATGATGTTCTGACTATGAGGCATTTTTCAGTAACAACTTTCACAGAGAGAGGTGAAGAGATCTGGACTAATGTTGTGCACAGGGCTCTTTTTAAAGCACAAGTGCCATAGAGAAATCCAATGACTTACTCAGCGTTCTACTCACACCTCAAAGAAATACAGATCAAAGAGAGATGCACACCTTATGTGTTCTTAGAGCAGTATTTATCCTGAAAAATTGTTTAGGGACATAGGCACATGTACATGTGGGTATACATATTTGTATTACATTTACAGATATGTGTATCTGGATCACTTTACCCAAGCCTAAACTAAAATCATCCCTGAAACTGAACACGTTGAATGTTTCAGACTAAAATTTCATTGCGGTTTTAGGAACTGAGGAATACTACAGCTAATTTAAATTGCAGCTTGGCAGAAGGCAATTATCCTTGAGGAGACACTTCCTCTAAAAGCAGTTTCTTAAAAATAATTTTGTTCTATAATACTCTCTAAAATATATGTACCTACAAATATAAAAAAGACTGTTTAGTAAGAACTTCTTGGGCTCTGCTCTCGTTCTTAATTTACATTGCAAATGGATAAAAGAGGGTGCATTGTGAATTAAATTCAGAATAAAAATAACGTAAACATGAAAGGACTATTGTCAATTTAAATTGTCTGAAAAACTTGTAGTGATTCTTATTAATCTTATATATTACCTACTTCTTCCATTTGTTTTATGTCTTTGTGAATTTCAGTACACTCAATATCCCATTTGCACAGATCTTTAACATCACCAAGCAAAAGACAAATAGTTATTCCAAATGGGTTTAAAACCACAGAACGATCAGTGGATTTAAGCAGCAGCTGGAAAACAAGTTACTGTTAAACTCTTACTAAGCTGAACTTCAAATAACTTAGGCACCACTTAGGTAAGTTCAGATTTATTGGAAAGGTATGTAATAATGCAAAAATATTCAAAGAACCTATTCCAACATGCACATCTCTAAAAAGAAGTTCTGTGGTAAAGACATTTGTTGTGGCAGTTCTTTCCTCATTCCCTATTTAGCTGTTGGTTACAGGGGTGCAGCAAAATGACAGCTAATGAATAAGAATCCACATTATTTTCAGCAGTGCCCACGTGATTGATCCTCCTATAGCTGAAACGGAGTATTTTCCCAGCCAGGACTTGACTTTCGCATAAAAATATCAACCCAGATATATTCTGGTCACATTCTGACCTGGGTCTGTTTATATCTTCTCTTTGTTAACCAGAGTAAACTACCATCTCAGTCTAACAAATATGATTTTTAACTACAGGCCACTGTACTGGTTAGCTTGGAATCTAAATACAGGTTTCTTCAGCAAATCTTCTACATCTATCAGCAGAAATTAAATGCACACATGCTTCACATGTAACTTCAAACTCACACTTTCAATTTAATAAAAATAGAATCCCTAAGTGTTTGAATGTACAGTTCCCACTTTGTTTCTAAATTTGGGACATTATTTTAAATTATTTTTGGAAGCATTTCTCACTAAAAGAGATTAAAAGGAAAAAGGACAATATCTAACTGTAAAGTCGTGATTGTGGAGGAGTTTTCTTTTACACAGTGTTCTGCAAAAAGCTGTTGTGTGGCATTGTGGAATGCCATGATTTGTTGTGTGCTACTGCAAGGTGAAAGAAAACCTCATCATCTGATCACCACTGAATCCTTACAAGCCCTGAAGATAAAGTATGGAAAATCTATAACTGCAATGTTATGTCTGTTGCTGCTGCACTCTTTGTTAATCAATCAATGCCTCTCAGCAAAGCTCTTTCAGCCTCCTCCTATAGCAGTTAGACCTATAATCAGCTCTACAAAAACAGTTCAGAGATGCATCCTTTGTGCTTCTTTTTAATTTACATATACTAAAAAAAAAAAAAATATCACTCAGCATGCTATTCATAACATGTTATGTAGTATAGAATGCACCGTATTAGTGTGCTATAATCACGGCCATTATTTAAATAGGCTAAAACGTTTTTTACATTCTAGAGTAAATTTCATTATTAAGACCAAATGGATTAGATCATTGTTTCCCTATTTCCTTTGTAAGTAAAACACAATTGTTACATAACTCGCTGACCTTGCTGTGAATATATGGTGGGACTAGCATTCTGTAACATAAATTACTGTTCTAACAATTTGTAAACATTTGTACCTTGTATACAGACACCTTATGGCTTATTTTTAATAATGAAAGATAACTTTCTGTATTTTCTGAAACTGAACAAGTCAGTGGAGCAAAACGCATTTCTTGCTGCATCAACACAAGCTTCAGCTGCTGCCATTATCATGCCATTTCAGACATTATGCTATCCCATGGCACATATTGATTTACTCACTTTTCCTTTACCACAGTTCTCAAGGGGCCTGTCTCACCTGCATTTAGCCCAGTCATTTTCACTCCCTACTGTTTTAATAAAAATTCAGATTTGGAAGAGCTAGCACTGTAGCTAGTGACTGTACATAGAATTTTACTTTGTTCCTTTGTAGGTGAATAGTCTGGAGGGGAAGGGGCAAGGAGCCTTTGTTTCACCGTCTTGTCCACCTTTTGCATCTAATGTAGCTGCCGTGTGCAAGGGTCAGTAGATCTGTGGTTGTCAGAACTCTGGGTCAGCTGCACAAAGGCTCTCAAAGAAAGTCATCTGTTAAGCACTCAAGCGAAGATTTATTTAGAAAGCCTTCCATGGGAGGCCAGTGAGGTGGATACAAAGGATAAGAGCACTGGTGAGGAGGTCAAGTCCCAGGTGCTCCGCTTGCTTTCAGGGCCGGAGCAAGGCTTCCCACGAGCTGGGTTGCACAATGCTCTAGAAAAGACATAGGTAGAAGCTTGGTTTCAGACACGTTGTCTGACTTCTATAGAAACGTTGGGAACTAATTTTTACTCTTAGTTAATAGCGTATCTTACACTTCTGTAAGCTTTTCTGAAGATGTGAGCATGGTAAGAGATTATTTCTGTCCCATTAAGAACTCAAACTTGTGCCTGTTAGAGAAGATGATAGTACCTCAATTACTAAAAGATGTTAATGCATTACAAAAGATGCCTATTTTACACAAACCAAACTATAATATGAAAAAATGCTATGGTCACAAGATGCATTATGATCTCTACAGATAGCTGTTGGCTAGGCATTTTGATAACAAAAGTAACACACAGGACCTGCCTAAAATTTAGATCCCAATTTGCATTAATACCTGTCTCCTGTCAATCTCTACTTTCAACTCCTTAGAACAAGCCTTAATAAAATAAAAAGCAAAAATCTAGAAAGTGATGGTAAGGGTAGAGAGAGTTTCTCCCTCTATATTTTCATATCACTCCTATCATGATAGTATCTGAGAATACGAATTTGGCTGGTCAGGGAATGATACTCAGGGATTTACTTTCCCTTTGAGAAATTAATGGTGAAACATTCTCTTATCTAGAATATTAATTCTTAGGAACCACCACTGGTTACAAATGGAATGATACACTTTCATTTTGATTTTTCTATCATGAGCTTAATGCTATTAACTAGTTTAGTTCAAATCCATGTTTTCTATGAACTGATAGTAAAAACATGAGTCACAAAGCTAGAATGTGTTCCTCCAGACACTTAACTTCCCTGCATCACTTATTAGCAGATACAACGCGAACGAAGAATGTCACCCTCTAACTCCAGTTTCCAAATGCCATCTATCATCATTTTGATCTTCAGTGATACAGGATATTTGAGGGCACACCGCACAGAACGTTCCACCTGAGGAGAATGGTCAGGAATTCAGAAAGTGGGCAAACAGGGACAACATTCTCTCTAAATCATTGCTAAACTTCCCTTCACTGCTATAAGGTCTTCATCTCAGTTCTGATCTGAATAGACCAGAATTTTGTGGATATCTGAATCCAGCTGTCTATTTTGTAGTTCAGGGCCATATTTACTGATGCAAATACAGTATTGAGTTTTGATTCAACTTCATCTTTATATCCATGTTATCTTCACAATACATCCTGGGCTGTATAAAGGGAAGTATAGCAATAAGACTCTCCCTGAGGGTGAGCTATATTGGATGTAACATGCTCCATATATTTGCATTCAGTAGCATGGCATCAAACACACAACTGTATCAGCAAATCTCATTAGACAAGTCTGGAAACCGCAACAGATGCTGGCAATCACAAAGGCAGTGTTGAAGTGCAGCCTCACATATAATCCTCACTCCCTGTACTGTTACGTTGAATTCTGACAGGGGACTGACCTTCAACAAGCTTCGGATAGAAACACTCAAAAGATCTTTTCTGTTTGTCTGCTATCAAATAAATACATCTTAATGCTTGTGCAGTGTATTAACAAAGATATCTTTAACTATGTAGATCCAATTGTTTGGGACCTTTGTTAATTTAGAGCTAATAAGTTTTTAGCACCTCAAACTACTGACTTTTCAAAAGGTAAACTGTTCATGTGTATGGAGGTTTAAAATATGTCTATGGCCCTTCCACCTCCCGCCAGGCAGAAGCAGAACTTCCTCTGTTTAGGAGAAGGTTCTCAAACAACTGTAAGATCAGTTCTCTATATATGCAAAACATTCCCCCCCCAAATAAGGTGGCATAACTAAACGAAGGTCACCTCTCTCAGTTATGTGACTAACAAAACAGGTAACAGCCTTTACCACAGAAAATAAATAGAATGTGCTGCAGGCGTCTGAAGTCTGTGCTGGATATGATCACTCAGAAGTTAGCTGGGTATTTTAGATAAAAAATTTCCTATAATCTTCTTCTGCAAAGCATCAGTATATTTGCCTAGTCAATACAGGAATTGGGTTGTTTTGACAACACACCTGAATATGGCAAAACAAATGTGTCTCTTCACTGCTTCTATTTACTTATCAATTTGAAATTGTGGTACACTTCTGCAGATGTTTCTATGACATCAACAGCTGGAGAGAGAGCTGACTGGCTTGTTAGCTTCTACTAACAACTAACTAACCTGGTTAGCACTCTCTTTTTGGCTTGATGTTTTTAAGAGCAGCTAACATCCTTCCTGTCTTCTTTTTCCAGCCTCCTCTAACTCCCTATTTCTTCTTCACTCCCTCCCAACTCTCACTTTTTCTCTTTCTCTCAGAAAGAAGTGTTAAGAGAATTTATATTCAGTAGCTTGTCACATGACAGACATCTATTTTTCACTTGTTAGACTGGCTAAAATTGAAGTGAAAGTGTGTTAGTATGATAATCAAATAATGCAGATTCTCTGGGTCAAATCTGCAAATACGACTGCAACAAATACGCTTGAAAGTTATTTAGTTAACAACGGACGAAATTTCTACATATTCATTAAGGATATTTAAAAAAAAATAGAACAAGATAGGCACAACTACAGGCACATTGGAAAAATCAATAGCCATATAACAGTGTATCCCTTTCTAAACAAATCTATCTGGAAAAAGAAAGCCAAGAAGTGGCTAATCCTTTATCATCCAATAGAGCTAAAAATTTACACATGCTGCCAGTTTCAATAGAACCTACCATGTTTAATATATTCTGGGTTATATTTTTTCCCGGATAAATCAATACCAGGCAGCCATTCCCCAAGGTGAAAATATACATTAAGAGGGAAAGACACCAGGGCAAACAACCTTTCCCTTATTTAAGTAGTAGTAGTATTAGTGGTTTTCCCTTGCTTGCAATGAATGTAGGTGGATTTTATCTCCGAAAAACATTGGTATGCAATGTAATAGTGTTAAAGAAACCAAATGACACTCCTCCCTGTTTGATAACACAATACTTACTTTTCCATTATTGATTCTCCCACATAAGCGGCCTATATAGAAGAGAACACATTGCTTAGATTATGCTCCACAATGCTTGAGACAGAGCGAACCCAGCAAGCAAAAGATTCCCAGCTGCATAAACAATCATACCCTGCTTACTGCCTGATATGATATAAGAATGAAACAGCTGTATTAGCCTTGGCAGAGAGTTATTTCAGACACAACTGCACTTGATTTATGTAGGGGATCCATGAACATAAAGTTACACATGAATTTCTAGAAGCTGAGATGGTCAGACTCCCTTTATCTACTGCTACGTGAAACCAAGGTAATGGATGGTGAAACAGCAGCAGCCTGGGACTGGATGCTTTTTCCCATATCATACAGTACCATAACTTCATTTAGGAGAAGATGGTCATTTTTCCCTGTCTAGCAAAGGCATGGAGTACAGTAAGGCCTCTTCTCAGTCATGAAGAGATCAGAAGGGTTTTTCATATTTTAAGATACGCAAATCACAAACATAACAACTTCAGTTTTAATTAGACTGAACGAGACATGAGTGGATGAGTTCTGACAATGTATAGCCCTTTAAGGGCCTTGTCCTCTCCGTATTCTGCTATATCAGCTCCTCGCAACTCCCCTCCATCCATTCTGCTTTCTGTCCCCACAGCTGAACAAGCATCTCTAAATGATGCAGCACTCTAATTTCAGAAATGGCCAATAAAACCATGAGGCCAAACTTTCTAGTGCGTCTAGCCACCTCTTCCAGTTTTATGAATGCCGGTTTTCAGAGTTGACAGTTCTCTTTGATATTATTAATGTCTCCAGGAGCATAGGGAAACAAGCGATTAAACTCAGAGAACTCCCCTTAAATAACAAGGTGTTCAAGAACACTCTTCGAATGCAGAAAAGCAGTGCTATTTACTCTCTTCTAAGACTATATACTAAAGCTGAAATGGCATAAAGCAGTTTACAGACTGTATTTTTTGTGACCACTGTAAAGGCTGTAAAAGCAATGGAGCCAGGGATCTTTTAAAATTTTAAACAAGCTATAAAGAGAAGTGTTTCAAAGCTCAAAGGTTCTAGGGATTCCAACTCTACTACATGTTGCCTGCATGCACAAAACATGTTTATATGTCTGAAAACAGAATTGAGTTATAATAGTTAATATTTGGGAAGGGGGAAGAAAAATTTTAAAAAGGTATTTTAATCCATATATTTGGAAGACTAAGATAAATTCCAGGAATGAATTAACCATAAAAACCACCACGGAGTGGGTGAAGCATTTGAAAGTATCAGCTGCTCCCAGAGAGAATACACTGAGATCAGTGGATCAGTAAACCTGCCCCACAAGGCAACTTTGTTCCCTTACACAAAGCACATTTAAACACATTTTAATGCAAGATTCAGTCTTTGGTTCTGGTCTTTTAAAAGTGCTAAACTGTGTGTCACGTCTCGAATGCCATCCTGAGAGTTGGGAGTCGCGAGTTCTGCTCCAACGCTGCACTCCCAGTTGCCATGAGATCTTGGGTAGGTCACCCAGTCTTGGAGTCTCTCAGTTTACCAGCCTGCAATATGGGTATAATACAATAACATTTGTCTGTGTCAGTAAGGTATTTTAAGACTGAGCATTTGCAGCATGGTTTGCGAGTCTCATTTGAAAAATATTACAGAAATCCAAAGGATTTAATGCTCAGGAAGACGAAATGTGAAGAATTCTTTTCAGTTATTTTAAACTATTGACAAGAACAGGTTCTAAAACCCATTTTGTCAAATTTGAACGTATATATAGAAAAAAAGCTCTTTGCGTAAAGTTTCTAATTCCTTTTTAATTACCCACTTTTATCAAGTTCACTTCAGTTGCAAGAGTGGGAGAGCAGTTGAAATGAAATTGTAAACCAACAGAAGTCATAGTATATTGTAGATGTTTACAAAACCCACCAGTTTACAAGCGGCAAAATCTTCCATTCAAAAAAGAAAGCAACCTGCCACACACTGCAAAAGCAATTCATTTTTATAAAATGCATGTCTTGGTGAATCATAAGCAGACTTTCTACAAAACTGTCTCTCTTTTTCTCCTTATTCCCTGCAGACGTGTGCAATTTTCACTGCCTGTCAGTTTATCAAAAAGACCAGAGCATCAAATTTCAGCTCTGGATTGTCAGGTCTGATCCCTATTTCCTTTCAAACTCCAAAATACTGACACATTGATTGGAGTTCATAGTGTCAGACAACAGCACTTAAGAGACATTTTTGCTAAAATATAGCTTCTGATCTATCTTTTCTGTTTTGTTTTTCTCCTTTTGCAGCCTCGAGAGTATTGATCTGGGGCTCATTTATATATGATTTTCACAAAGTAGAAGGCAATTCACTCAAACAAAACAGTTCTTTTGTATAACCTCTTAAAAGGGGGCCCGTCAAAGGGGACTGATCTAGCTTATTTAGTTTGCCAAGACATCCCCGTAGCACTTCCATGAATTGCCTGTATCTTTAAGTTCCCAAATACTAGCGAGACAGATCTAAAACAAAAGCGCATGGCTACACAGCGTGTGCAGTGTCTTGCAAAGTTTTACGTAAAAGTTGTGACTCCATAGCAACAAACTTTTATATACACACAAACAGACACACTCTGATAATACTGAGTATTATCTGTAAAACATCTTTAGTAAATACATTATTACAGCAGTTCTTCTCTATCAGATGTTATCTGAGAATGTCATCAATACAGTCTTTTGATCCTGACTTAGACAACTCCTCTCTAAAGCCACCCAAACAGTCATCCTGCCTCCTCACCAACTGTCCTCTTTCACTGGAGATTGTGAGACTGCTGGAAGCTGCATATCCACGTATTTCAGAGGTAGCAGCAGTGTTTGGGAGCACTGCAGTAGTTCCACCAATTGCAGAACAACGGATTGTTAGGCACTCTTATTTGCGTGTACATTGTACTTTAATGTAAATGCAACTTTCCCTCAGGTGTGGAAGTCACAGAAAGCTACAATATTTCCCCAATACGCTCTAAATAAGCTACCTTCTTTTCCAAAAGAGTATGGTGGTGGGGTTTTTTACCTTCCCTGCCCAGTATATTTAAAAATATGTATATGTATTTAGCTGTGAAGCAGAGTGGAAAATTTGTTGCTACCTTGCCCCTCAGGGAACACTTTTTAAATATAAAAGATTGAGAAGAAAAAAAACAAGCACCCCTCAAGGTTTTCTTTTCTACATATCAATATACACTTGGGTTTTTTTAGAAAATGTGTGTGTGTGCATGTATATATGTACATACACAAACATTTTGACAAAATAATCAACTGTTTCTTAGATGGACACTAAGGGAGCAGAACACGAAATATCTGTTCCACATACTCTCAAAATAGGTGTCTTCCTTTCAGAGAGAAAAATTCTCAATGCTACTTTCAAACCCTGATCGCCCATGAGAGAAAGATGGACAGAGCAAACACTGCCTGTACTAATTGGATGAAAACCCTCAGAAGTTTCTCAATGAAATTTGAAAGGACAGAGGAATAAGAGTAAATGGGAAATTTCACAGTGTTTGAATTGGGATCAGAGGTCAACGAATAAGCAACCCTCAGAACTTTCAAAGAAGAAATAACAGCTAAAATAACGTAAAATATATCAGCTAAATTCCTGATGTTAAAGCAAAAACTCTTATCTAAACCTCTGTCCAAGCTACCCACCCTCTTCAAGAAAGCTGTATGAAAATTACATTAATTTTATCATGTTCACTCTTAATCTTCTCATATCTGAGCAGTGATATAAGAAGCTTTTGCACTATTCCCTATAGTTTATTCTCTATTTGTGTTAACTTCAGATAGCTTCAAAACATACATGTTATTTTTAAAATGATACTAGGAAGATATTCAGGGTGGGGGAGAAGAAAACAACAATACTTCTGTTCTAGTTGGTAAAATCCTAAATTTCCCAGAGCAGAAATGCCTTTGTCATCCACCTGAGCTAAGAACAGAGACATCTATTCTACATGCAATTCGAACACATCACGCACCTAAGAGAAAAGATACACAGTTCACTGAAGAGAAGCTGAAGAAGTTATTGTGCCAGCATTGTCTCGAGTTTGTGGGACTCAGGACTGTGTGTTGCGCTACAGTTTGAAGCACAAACTTCCTCCTGTAGGAATCGAGCTGCATTTACAGAAAGAGCTGAAGCTGCGATTTGCTTATCTTACTGAAGGGGATGTCTGGTTTTAGGCTTCCATATGACACCGGTTGTATCCGGAACAGTCATGTACATAACAATGAAACTATGAAAAGCTAATATCTAACTACAAGCATGTATGAAACCTTTCTTTTTAATATATTGTATTTATATGTTGTATATACATTATAACATACACATACACAACTACAGCCATATATAACAGCTAAACTAATAGAACTGGGTTTCACTTCTAGGCACGAGGGAAGTTGCAAAAGCTACCACTGACAGAACAAATCCCTTTGGCGTTTTGCTATGCTGTTTGTTTTAAAGGATCTAAAATATTTTGCTTCTATTTAAATATGGAGCAGAAGGACAAACAGAAACCTATTTTTATGCAAGTAAATCAGCACAGGTAAGAATATGTTTGGCTAAGTGAAAGATTGGCTACGAAGTTTTCAACATTATTACTTTTGGTCTATTAGCACTTGAATCGCAAGCCAAGATCAGGATAGAAATCTTGTTTCTGAATCATTTACCATTTAGTTAATTAATACCAAAAGAAAACCAAGGCACAGAGAAGTTGAGTGACTTGCTAAGGGTCATAAAGTAGCTCAACAGCAGAGGCAATAAAAGAGCCCTGTTGACTTTCAGCTGATTTCCCTTCCCACTGTGCCTTTTACACTGCAGCACACAGGGTCCCATTTTCTGTATGTGTTACCCTGTCAGGTAAAAGTAGAACCTAGTAAAAACTGTATAGAATTATTTTCAAAATAATTAACTGGTATGGGTATTTCATTTGTGAGAGGATTCCATCATTTATCTTTCATAGAACAAACCAGAATTTGTAGGTACACATACACAAAAAAAATCCAAATTCAATTAAGAAAATCATTTCTGAACTTCTAAAATGTTTCCAAGGGCTTAAAAAAAGTAGACCAGAAGGCTACCCTTCACAGTTTCTTAATTCTTGATGTCAGTTCTTCTAGAATCAGAACCTCATTACTGCTGACTTTTGAGACAGCAGGTATGTGCAAGTTATGAAAACTCGCAGTCTATGGATGCCCCAAAATGCAGAAGAATCTCCTGTCAGCATGGGTACACACAGGTTGGTGTGCAAGATCTCTACAAAGTCATACACCAAGTGGGTGTGAGCAGGTCAAAAAGTCAGATACTCTTACATTTAGGGAGGTGGATCAACACATGACTCAAATACCGTGCAGAAACAAAAAACATTAAGTAAAAACATGCCCTGAACTCCCCTGGGATCACCATGGTGAGACTGAGCTCTTCCTTGCTTCATCAGTTGTCACAAATCGCTGTTTATGTCCAGGCCTTCTACATCATCTATAAAGCACTTATACAGCAGAGTGCTGGAATTGATATCAGCTGGCAGACCCATTTTGTTCTGTGTCTGTCTTTCCTCCATGAAAGAGAAGACATATTCCAGACCTGTTTCCAGTCATGTCATAAGCGAAGTTGCCGCAGTTTCAATCAGATTAGGATTTTGCCCATACAACCCTAAGCAGAGCAAGACCCAGTACACCTCTAACACAGGCTTCTATACTGTTAGAAAAGACAGACTTGCTAGCAGAAGAGCGGGCAGTAGTGCTATGTCAGCTGTCCATCTAAACCCATCATCATTTGGCAGTAATGCCTCACTGAAAACGGCCAGCGTGCTGGGGCAGTGGGCACGAAGCCATTCCAACAGATGGGCAGGGGTCTCAGGCAGCCAAGAGCCCTGTATACGTGTCAAGTGAGGGTACTTAGGGCAGGATTCCCAGCTGGGAATACCCACATGGCTATCCAGTCTAAGCTTGCACTTCGACAAAGAAATGCGCCATTGCTAATCCAGCTCAGAGTGGGATTAAGCAGGAAGGAAAAAGAACAGCTTCCATTACCACTTTGGGCTCAGGGGGCAGGAGGCTGGAACACAGAAAGGCCTGTTTCTGCATTTTCTTTAGTCTTTTGCTGCAAAGCCCGCATGGACAATTATGTCCTTACAAATTACAACAGGAAATACAGGAGCCAGTGTCTTCAACCGAGGAAGAGCTTTGCTTATTCTTTTAAATACATATACGCATAAGCAATATTACTCTTACCAGTTCCCATACTAAACTAAGTAATTATCTGAAGTGTCAGCAATTGTCTTTTTCTGCCGTAACTTTGGTTATACAATATTGGGAATAACTGCTATGCAAAACGTACTCCAGACATTCCACTTAAAATGTTAGGGTATCTTGAGGCCCTTTGTGGAATTCACATGAGGTATTGCAAAGCAGAAGTGTGGAACAAAATCTCCATTGATGCCAAAAGTCTAAATTACGTTAGAAGTGAACATTTTGGGTCTGATCCTGTCTTAAGCTCTAAGCAAAGCACAAAACAATCAATAGGACCACAGAGGGGTGAGGGCCAAACATGCACCTTTAGTAACTAAAGTAGAGAAGTGATTAACTGCATTTAATTTGGTGTTAGTACATGCATTAGCCCACTGAAAAGAATGCCATAAACAACCAGATTTTTTATCATTTAACACAATAGAAAATCCATAATCACGACTAGTTATACTTAGATAACATTTAGCACTTTGAGGTCATCCAGGACCATGGATTTTAAATATTTTCCTTTGCACTTCTAAGAGGCAAGAGGTATTATCACCACACTACATACAAAGAACTCACACCACAAGCAGCTTTAAGGACTTGCTTGCTTTGGATGAAACAAGTGGCAATAGTTATGGAATTACAAGGAAGTTTCTGGTTCCTAATTTTGTGGTCAAGCCACTTGATCTTAACTAATTTTTTAGGGCCAGAAGAAATAATTTTATGATTGCTAGGATTGTAGCTAATGTAATTTACGCTATAAAGAAAAAGCAGTCATTCTGGAAGTTTCAAAACTACAGGATTTGATTCATAATGGCATTTGTAGTGTTTAGAACAGGGGGTTTAGGGTAAGAGAATTTGGATGCTGCAGAAAGGGATAGGAAGCAGAACAGAGAAAGTTACTGCACATCATTTGCAGACCTTTGCAGTCTTTTGGGTTCGTGAACCACATGCAGCCTTACAAGTAAGGTCACTGTGAATAGCTTTGAGCTTGAATGCAAATATTTAAAATACCTTTAATATTTATTATCTTCATGAAACACTGCTATATTTTGTATTATTCTGTTCTACAGGGACTTGGAAAAAAATTGTATTCTTGTTCTCACCAGTATGTAAATCATCACATCTGTGTGAAGATTTCCCCGAGATTTCTCTGAACTTCAGTTGCATGCTCTTAAAAAATACTATACATTCCAATAACAAATGATATTCCATTATTTCATATAATTACTAAAAATTATCCTGAATTTGATATGCTGATCTTTCACTTACATCTACTTCAGACAAAAAAACACAGACAGAAAGAAACTTGGTGTTATTTAATGAAAAAGATGTGGTATAGGAAACCTCAGTCCTATTAAAAGTGAAACAACAATCAGGTTGTACTGTAGCTGCAATCTGCTCTTGTGAATGACTGGACTTCTTTACATTTGCTCTTGTATTTTGTTAGCCTACACATTCACACCATTATGATTAGTTACCAATTTCAGTGATAGGCCAAAGGAAGATTTTATATTTTTAGCACACCTGAATTTTTTTCCATCAGTGTCAGTCACTCTGCAGAATGTCTTCAGAGAAAATACTATGCCAGGAGGAGTAACAGAATGCCAGCATCTAAAACAAGGACAATCCCAGCCTCTTTAAACATGGATTGATGAGCTGGTGAATACAGAATGCTTTTGGATTTGCCTGTCTATAAGTGGTTCTGTGTAGAGAACAACAAAAGCTTTGTGAAGCTCCCAAAAATGAGAAAAGCATGTTGTGCTGTATCTCATTTCCATGTAAAATTAATGAAAATAAAGCAATGCACTTGCCATGCATAATGAATAACCATGCCAAACTGTATCAACTTTTTCAGACTTTTCCTCTAGAGGGCTTTTAAATGAGGTCAACAGCAAACATATCTTTACATTTGATCTGAGAGTGAGCGGCATGGAGTAACAGAGCTCGTCCATGCAAAGCGCAGTAACAAGCTCTTCTTGATTTTGATGATGACAAATAGAATACTAAATACTACCCTTGTATTTGTACCAGATATGGATTTCACAGGTTGTGTTACAGACAGAAGACAGGACTGTGAGTAGAGATACACAGTCCCCGTTAACAATGCTGGAAAGATCAATGCTAGCTAAGCACAAGAATGACAACCCCATATGTCAGATTCAGTAGGACCAACAGCACGTGCCTCCTGAGGGAGAATATTATTCCACAGAGGAGCTTCAAAGAATCAGGTAAAACGCTCACATTCTACCTCAGAAACTGATAGTTAACATGCCATTTCAACAGAAAGCAGCACCAGCATAGCCACAATAAGGAAAAAGCAGCTAACAGTTTAGGGCATTATTAAGTGAAACTACCATAACAGCTGATGTTCTGTTTTCTTGGCTGGAAGCAGACCAGATCAGCAGAGCTCAATTGAATATTGTACATCTTTTCCTGGTCCAGACAAAGACACTATTTCTTGGCTATGACAGACAGACCACACTCTGAAAGTACAATAATATACAGAAAATAAAATGCATTGCATAGCTCAGAGTTTGTTCTTCCTGCGATTAAAGCACATTAACTACCGGTTTTGTTACTTTTATAAATGTGCTTTTATTATAGAAGAAAACAAATTCCATTAGAGAAATTATTGGTAGCATTCTGGAGACCTCTGTTAGCTCTGGCATCTCCTGCTTGACTTCCCAGTGGCCCCGCTGACACCTCTTTGTGCCCAGCAGCCTCACACTGGTATTTCCCAGCGAAGTAACACACACGGGGATATCCAGGATCCTTCCCAGATACCGCTTACATCTGTTTTTCCTTTGTTGCCTTGTACTTATAACAAACACAGAGTGGCCTGGCTGGTTCATAACCCCCATTTAGGACATAACGCGGCAGCTTTTCTACCAAGAGACTGCAATGTAGTGGACATACACCTAAACTACCTATGCAATCTGCCAGCTGCAGGTTTGCTGGGCAGGGGTAAGTTTAGAACGTGTCGCACTTCACATTTCTGAAGCAAGATAAAATCGGAGCAGGGAAGCAGTGAGCGACCAGGCTTGGCAGCCCCCCCTTCCAGAGGGATGCTCTCTTTGGTCAGAAATAAGATCTTACACTGCCACTTGGAGGAGGGTAATTTTTGTCTTGGCAGCCCTGTGTTATATAATATTTTACTGTAGACGTTTTATTAACAGAACTAAAGTAACTAAGAACCAGTCTTCTACACCACTGATGCTGGAATTAAAAGATAACATCCTTACTTTCAACTTTTCCTTATTAAAGGTCTATTTTATGTTTGTTTTAATTTTCTTACTACTTGTACTACTACTATTCAAATTAGCATTAATGAAATTTTCAGTAAAATGTAAAATATCCAATTTCAATTGAAATCATACTGTGCTGGGTGCTGTAAAACATATTACAAGTCCTTTTTCCTGGAAATCTTGTCATCTATATAGATTTTATTTTCTTTTTTTTTCCTTAAAAAAAAAAGTAGGAAATAATCACTGACAGAGTGGTTTTATAGCAAGTCTCACAGAAAATGTCAAGAATCAAATCTACATCTCCAAAGTGCTACTCAAATATTTTAAAACCAAGGCAATTACTTTTATATACATATTTAAACTTTAAAAAAAAAAAATTTCCTCTTTTCAAAATCTCCTCTGCTTCTAGAACTTTCTAACTCTGTAGTTGGGATGCTTTTAGATTTAACTGGCAATTAACCATGATTTTTCGTCAATCAGTACATTTTTGCCAAGATAAAAGTAAAAAGTCTACACTTACTGTCAAGTAAGTTCATTATTTCTTTTTGTCTCCTAAGAAGAGACGTTGGAGTGCTCCTCTGCAGCACCCTTTTGCATGACTCATAGGACAAATCAAATGAGGAATCAGGATTATAGAGCCAGGCCGTAAAAACTTTGAAGACATCTTAATTACAAACACAGATATTGCTGTTCGCCCCACAACGTAAGCACCCATAAATCATAAATCACTTCACAGTTACCTCTTACCAAAGGTTAATCTCCACTTAAAATGGTAATAAAAAGAAAGAGGCAACATTCCTCCTCTGTAATGCCAAATCCTGGAGTGGGAGCCTCACAGATCTCGTCAAACTTCTTTTTTTTTGGTATTTGTTTGCCTAATTTAAGATTTACTGAGAAACAAACAAACAAACAGTTTACTATGTTTAAAACTCAGGAACTTGGTAACATTTCAAGAAAAAACTAACATATACAAACATAAAAGAAAAATAAAAGAAAGCTTCTTTATCCCAGCTCTTGTCACACTGCATCTATTCAGCCAGACTATTCACAGCCACGACGGTGGGAACACCAAGTTTTTATGTTGCTATCCAGACTGATCATTCAAAATGAGTGTTTCAACTTGCACTTCATCATTGAGTTGAAAAACTGGAATGCATTAAAGTCATTTGTTGATATACAACTTGTTAAATACATTTATTTGTATAGTGAATTTAAATGTATTCAGGCCTGCCGTTAAAAGCAAACGGAATCCCACAATTACTGCTTAGGAATGTGAACTGCAACGCAATACCTGCCCCCCAGCCCCTTATACGTCAGCATTTCTCCCTATAATGAGTTAATATAGCTGCTTTTGTAATTGTCTTTATACATGTTGT
Organism: Pampusana beccarii; assembly: GCA_013399365.1. Lineage (NCBI taxonomy): Eukaryota > Metazoa > Chordata > Aves > Columbiformes > Columbidae > Pampusana > Pampusana beccarii. The sequence continues at coordinate 484,981 of VWYH01009373.1, forward strand.
TTAAGACAAAAGTTTGTATCTGTATAAATAGTTGCACTAAACAGGGAGAAAGGGACTTGGAAGGAAAAAGGCATCCTAAAATTCCTGTAGAAGCAGCTGCAACTATGCAAATTGTTCACAATCTCAGCAGTCTGGATGGAATTTAGGGAATTTGGGTTAAGCCCCCAAAGTGAGAAGAACCTACTGGGAAGGTGGAATGGCTAGGCTAAGTGATCACTAATTTGGGCTCTCTAAGGTAATTTACATTATAGTAATTAAAGTTTAGATTCCCTTGCTGCTCTATTTATGAACTCTATTAACCTATGACCTTTCTCTGAAGTTTACACCCAACTGTTTTCAATTTTTTTCCTGAGCAAAAGGAAAGCAGTTCCCATGGAAGTTATTTCTCACAATAATTAATTGTATTTGGAGCCTGAGAGGTAGATACATACTTTAAGACAATCTGGCTGTAGTGTTGTGCTGTGTAATTATACTAGAGATCTGTCTTTGCGATCCTTCAGTGGAGCCATTGCTACTATCCTTGGGTTTGTTTGTATTGATTTTGCTTTAAGTGCAGCCTGCTATATATTTTTAATTTAGTTGAATATAAAGTGATGGGTAAAATCCTGCTGTAAATTGTAGTGATGCAAACAAAGGACATGCTTGACCCTATATGAATATTTCGCTTTTATTAACTCAATTTTAATGACGTTTTAATAAGCAAGTGCAACAGCTTTTATGCAATGTATAGGCACATTATAAAGGCAAGAAAAAAAGCACATCTAGAGCTGTTGTAGCTGAAACAACGTTATCTGTTTATCTGAACATATATGAACACATATCTTCACATACCCTAGTCAGCGAGACCCCAACAAAACCTCATTCTGATCTGCAGCTGAATGACTCTGGAACAAGAGTCATTGTTTCTTACTATGTCTTAATCTATGTCTTAGTATGTCTACTTACTATGTCTACTATGTCTTAGTATCACACACTGTTATAGCCTATTACGATTCAGGGAGTGCTGACTTCAGAGAACAGGTCTTTAAAGCTGAGAGCAATCACTCATATCCAGGATGTTCATCATGTGCGATACAATGGCTTAAGAACATAGAGTAGCATAAGTAGCAAACTCAGTAGCATGGGGATAAAACCACATCTTTTCAAAGAAAGAGACATGAGTTAATCTGAGAGCTTTCTGCTTTGGAGAGCTGAAAATGGGCAACAGGGATGCTAATTTCTGGAGAAAGGAGCAGGTGATGGCTACATAAAGAGCACACTCCTTTTCACAACAGGGGGAAACGTTGCACAGAGAGAATTAACAAGTCTATTGGGCACCAGGGAATAAAATAACTTCATAAACTTCAGTAAAAAACAACGCTCCAGAGTTGGTCTTCATTTTTAATTGAGTAGGCCTCAGGAATCTATTGCCCTTCTGTGGGACTAGCCCTCGAGAGACAGCTGCTTTGCATCAGGCATTGATATCGCTACATCTAGAGATGAATACATCTATAGATACAATTAATGTGAAGAGCAGAGAGATATGTGCAGATTTGTGGAGACATTGCCTTTCTACTACGGGATGTATGACAGAATATCTTGTATACTTGGCTCCAGAATTATATTCAGGTAGCTATCTCATGGATTTTGTTGAGAAATAACTTATTACAAGATGTCTATATAAAATAATATTTTTTAAAAAATTTATTTCCCAGTACCACAACCTAACTATCCTTCAAGTTTGTATTTTCCCTGAGAACCTGGATATGCTTTTTTGAATTTACAGCACTAAAAATAAACAGCACGTTCATTTGTATCATTGATACAAAGACACGACCATCTGCCATCCTCAAGACACCTGCATGAGACTGGTGCTTTTCTAACTAATCCTGGAAATGATATATTCACACCGCTTTTAATGTCACACGGGAAAAATATCTGCAGCTGAGTCACCGGAATTTGAGACAAAAAGTAGTGTGCACCTTTTCCTTTAATGAACTAGAAATGTTTGTCCCCTCCAAATTGCAAGTAAATTCAGAGTTAGTGCATTAGATACGTAAATCAGATCATAAATTTGTCACGCTGTTAGTCCAGTCCTACCAGTAATATAATTCATAAGTAGAGATACATTTTCCACCAAAAACCTGAGTTAATCGAATGCCACCAAAGTTGCTGCCCCTAGTCAATCTGAACCCAGCTTCTGATTCACAGTTGCACACAAACATGTAAATAATTGTAATGATGTCTGAGAGCATCTTATTTAAATGCTGATTAAATAGTAATCATACCAAATCATTTCCCAGTAATCTAGATGCCATTTCTTGGCATGGGTTTAAGATTACTATTAGTGAAAGAGCAAAAGTTGTTTTTTAATTAAAGTTATTTCAAATTATGATTAATGCACTTCTATCTTGCCTGATGTAAACAGATCATATACCATAACATATACGGTCATCTATCTGTTGTTCTATACTATTAAAGGGTTTGTTTTCACAGAGGAAAAGTTTCTTAAGAGCAAGTGATGCTCAGTAGAGATCCAGCCAAGACGCACATCCTGAGGTCAGAAGTCAAAGTGATCTTATGTGAAATCTGAAGAAGCAGCAGCCTCTCTGAAGAGGAACACAGCACTGGGTGTTCACAGGTATGGGAGAGAAAATGCATTTCTGATAAGCTCAGCAACAAGCTATATCCTAGGCTAACCTTTTCTCTCGACTGAAGCACAAGGCTCTTAACAGGACAAAGAACAACTCCAAATATGATTCGAAACAACACAGAACTTCCAGTTTTCAAATATCTCTTCCTCTTTTTCTCATACAAAGTCATGACAAAATTCATTGGACTCAAAAAAACATTCCTGTATAAGTTTTAAGTTTGCATTAAGTCTTATACATATTCCAGCAAAACCCAGAATCATATAAATATAATTTCTAGTTTTTCAGGGGGTTGTTATAAACTAACAAACTAATTATACATTTCACTGAAGTTTGTAAAAAAATATTCATATTCTTTGTATTTCATATGGAGAAACAATTCTGACTTGCAAGAAATTACATTTTGTAGTGTTGCATAAAAAATTAACTTTTGATTAGAAAACAAGTAAAAGTTTGCAAAGCCATTAGGTAAAAAAAAGAAAAAAAAAGAAGTCTGTAAATTACTGAAGTAGCTCATAGCTTAGTTACCTATTTGCCAAACAGCTGCATTGGTAATGACTTTGACATTTCACCTGAGTAAAAATAAAATAAAATAAAATAAAACACTAGCTTTCCACTCCCTCTGCTCACCCTTCCTGACCAAAGCAGCAGTCCACAGAAGAATTTCTTTTCCTGGCCCAGGAGATAGTAACATGCTACTAGTCTCCAGTGACAAATCTTGGTGGCAGGACCTGTGACAGTGCTGGCAGAGCAAAGTCTCCACCTATTACCTTTCTTTTTTCTCTCTTTTTACCTAGGAGCAGTAACTAATAATACTTATGTATAGCGTGTATATATTGTATAAACGTATAGCATGTAGTACACACACATTATCAAGAAATAAAATAGCTAAACTGCTAAAGTTTTTTAAAGCATTTCTAATAAAATGTTTCTCCTCTTCCCGGGCTGTTACGCCACTTTCCTTTCATTAAACACAAGAAAATCCTGGAACATGCGGGGCTGCAGTTTGCAAGCAGCCATGCACTTTCAGCAAGAGCAGCGTAAGCCATGGCCCAGTGACGGTGCTGGCTGAGGCCATGGAAACATCTACCCTGTAGATTCTGGTGTATTCTAAAATTATTCCAGCATTTGAATCCATTCTTAAAGATGTTTCAGAAATGTGTATAAATCACATCAATCCCCTTGGGCAGCAGGAAACCTCTCTCTTTTCTCTGCTTGATTTCAGACTGTGCATACTGTGTGGTATCATTATTAGATATCAAGTACAAGTGCGATTTTCTTCCTTGGTGTGAAAAGAACATGCAATCACTTAGTCTCCAAACCTATAATATAGACTAGAGCAGGAACCTATCTGTTAGGGTAGCTTCAAATCTATAATTTCCATTCATTCCCTGCTGGCATTGTTATTTCTTATCTCCTCTCTGCTCCCCCAGTAGCATCTGAGAGGGTATTAAGGAAAGTAAATAAATAAGTAAATGGACAGATGAACTGAGCATTCCTCACTTTAAAAACATTAACTAAAACCCGAAACTAAACCTCCTATCCCTCAGTATTTCAGGAACCAGTTGCTAACATCCGGTACAACACAATTTTTCAGTATACTCGGAATTACAAGTATTTATAGTAACTATACTGTACCTCTGAGCAATGTTTTACAGATGAACATTCTGTTACAAAGGCTGTAGAGAGCCTGACGAGTTCACTATTTTCTGTTTCTTCACATGCAGTCTTGTTACATCCAAGAAAACAAACAAACTATATAAAACCCCGGCCTAAATTCATCTTTAGATTTAGCATCACTTTTTCAGCAGAGTTACAGCTTGATTTAGAATATTCAAAGGACAAATCTTGTAATAAATAATGTGTGAAAACTTTTTCTCCTTCATTTATCTGCTTTCCTGAGAGAGTTCAGACATTTTTATATTCAAAAATGTTAACAATGTCAAAAATAGTCATTGTTGGTATCAAACTAGTTACTGAATCAGTGAGCATTTACTAATAACATGCACATTAAAATCTTGACCTACTGCTGAATCTAAAGTATACAATTAACCACACTGCTTCCAGGATGTTTCCCTGCTCACCAAACCCACAGGTGCTTTTTTTCACCCAGATCTGCAGAATATTGTGTGTGGCTTCTGACCCCATCCACTTCAGAGTGATCTAGACAGTGAAGAATAGTGATACAACATAAATAGAAAACATCCCATTTTGCATTCAGAGTCAGAGATGAGCCAGTACAAGCTCTTTCTATAATTTTACTTACTCATCTGCCCTTGTAAGCATCTCAAAATCACTTAGTGAGTAAGATCTTGAAATCTCAAGATCAAGTGCCCTGTTTCTCTATAGCTAATTAGTCCACATGTCCTGCAATGCGAAAATATAATTGACTATGTGTGTAAAAGTATTTGGGGGGAGCCAGTACATTTGCATGCTAATACAAGGAACCATTTGTAAAGCTAGACCCCCTCCATTATAAATGGGATATCAGAAAGGTGCCAATTATGAAGAGGGGGTGTATTGCATTATAAACCAACTGCCTTGTGCAACTAACTAATTGCTTTACATGCTGTACGACCCAAAAATATAATTGACCCTGTCTGTAAAGCTATTTTTGGGAACAAGAAATCATTAGCATGCCAAAACCAAGTGCCAGTTACAAAGCAGGGAGTATGACCACTGTGACCATCTGCTTCCTACACGAGTGATCCACACTTTCTGGAGAGAAAAAAAAAATATATAAAAAAATCATCCCCCTTCTCAAATCCTCTTTCTTACTGTTGTCCAAAATAAAAACAGTGCTCATAGGATTTTATGTGTAGGGCATTTGAAGTACGCTGTAGGAGAGAAGTATCTTTCAAAGGAGTCTTCTGTTCAGATTGAAATCCTGCCAGCAAGGTTCACCGTCAGTCTGAGTACTGTGCCCATGTACACTGGTTTTGGGTTGGCAGCGACTCTCTCCCAGGAGCGTTCCTTATTTCCACCTGGAGAATGGGTTCCACACAAACAACAGGCAGAAAGTCCTTCGGTCAGGCAACACGCTAACTTCCTCCATTACTAAGCAAGAAACATCAGTGAATTGAAGACATAGGGTAGTGGCTGCCTGTGTACTCAAGGACAACAACAATAGGACAGATGCCACAGCTGCCCAAACCTCTGTGAATTATCAGCTGTACCATATAAACACCCCGGATCTTTATATTACGTTTTTGTCTTCAGCAGGCATAAAATGGTTCAAAAACACCTGCATTTTTCACATGTATAGCACTTGTGTATTGCCATGATCCAGAAGTACTGATGTTTACACTAATTGTCCAAATTTCTTCTGTATTGAGACATTACTGAGAAAAACTCATTCTTCACAACTCTATTACACTTGAACAAACTGCAGAGAAGTTCCCATTAGGTTGTACCATTTTAAGCAGCTCCTAGCAAATGCGTCTGCTTACTTTCCTGCTACCGTATATTCTGGTGGTAAAATAATTCAAACGTGTTTTTATAAATGAGTACTGTGAACAGCCACTAAAAGACAATTGAATTATAAATGGAAATGAATCAGATAATGCCCCTTTATTTATTTTAAGAGATTCAGATGAGGCCTGGTAAGAACATGAGTCTTCTCCTGCGTACACTTTGTAAGAGAGCAGATAATGCAAGAAAGTTTCTTAAACGTGCACTGTTTCTTCTCCAGCTTCAGGGATTTCCCAACACAAATTGCTCACGTGAAATAAATTCTATAGTCTGCATTAGGGAATTGTGACTCTTGGGCTCTGATCCACAGACTTTATCTGTGTTAGATACATGCCAGTAAAATCCTTGGTGAAAAATCAAATGAATAAACTTCTTCTAAGAGGGTTTACACATGTATACAGAGGTAAGTTCCTATCTGTAAATATTATTTCACTAAATGCAAACATCTGTCCTACTGTAGAGTATAAATAATTTTGTTCCATCATATTCTTCCTGGTCATATTTCTTCCCTCTTTGTAACAAGTTTTTTTACATACATGTACTCCAGTTTCAATATAGTTTAACTCTCTTCTTCTAGAATATCTGTAATGGCACAATTTACTCATTCTTTACTAGGTCTTCACTTTAAACGTATAATGAATTAATTTAATTTCATGGTAGTTTAGAAGAGACATGTATCTCTGTGCTGTTCTTGGAATGTTTCCTTGAATTTTCTGCCTAGCTAAATGGAAACCGACAGACTGAGTCAGCAGGAAAAAAAAACTACACCAAAAAACAGTCATGCAGTCAGCAAGGATTTTCTTCAAATAGTATTTACAATTTAAAAAAAAAAATAAAGTTAACTATTAGCAAAGGGTCAGAAAAGACACCTTCTGGCTACCAAACGATCTGGCCAGTGGAGCTTTCTTTTCTGTCACTATTCCCACTCTCCCCAACATGCCCATATGTACCTCCTTGGTTCTCTGCATCAGGAGAAACAGCAGATGAGGTTGAAGATTACCATTAAGTAATATTACAATAATTAATTATATTGCAATAACAAAATAATCAACCTCATTTACGAGCATAATTGTCTAGCTTTCCCTCACCATACTGTATTAATAAAATAAAGCAGGATCTTACAAGTGACAAAAATGTGACTGTCATCAGAACTTCGTGGTAATTCTTTTTTTTTCCTAAAGTCACTTTCCTTCCAAGTCTGTTGGGAGGTATCGGAATATAACACTTTCCTACTTTATACTTTTTTTATAGCCAATAAAAGTGTAATTCCTGGTCATTTCTATTCAGAACTTTATCAAGTAAGCACACACACACAGCAGTAAAGGCAACTTCCTTTGCACTCCCACACCTCACGCAGACGCTGCAACCACCGAGAACACCAATGTGATCTTTTCACCCTAAAGGCTAAGCTGATACAGTGACATAATGCAACACTATCTCCTTTGTGGGTATTATTAAGACAACTGCCGCTTTATTTTCTGGTTCCTGTTCTTTTCTGGTAATTGTAGAAACATCTTGACAAAATAGCTGGGAAAATCCAACATCTGAAGTAGCAGAATAAATGTGAGGTTCTTGATGATGCAAGTATTATTAATGAGAAAACCGTACGGATTCCTCGTTAGCAGTTATGACTTTCAGTTTGAGACATCACTGCAAAGAGGAACCCACTGGAGTGGCGTAGAGAGACCTCCGCTGCTTTTACTTCAATCACGATTTTTCAGTTTCCTCTAATTGCAACAGTGTTTTTATCTGATGCATCTCCACAACCAATATTTGGTGGTGTCATCAGTTTCAGCTTCAAGAGTTTGTAAATATTATCAGAGTTCACATACTACATAGACATCACATTCTCAAAAACGATTTGCTGTGATACAAAACTCACTTTAAAGTTCAGTCACCTTCTTAAGAAACATTACAGCCAGCTTTAAAATTTCACTTACTGTGTTCTGAAATAAAAATATTATTTCAGAGTCTCATTAAAAAAAGTGCAAGTACTATAATATTTTTAACAAGAAATTCAAAAAAGTAAATGTTTATACTAAGCAATTCTTCCTTAGACAGAAAAGCTGCTGTGCTCACACCAGTGCTAACAATCCATCAGCACTAAAGTGCCTTCTCAAATCACCTTAAATAATGCCACAAGAAGTACCATAGTTCGTAACTCCAGCAATTTAAGAAATTAAAGAAAAATAACTGACCACAGGAAAAAAAAAAATAAAATCTTTTTTTTTCTTGCCTTAAACTCACCGCCCCACTGAGATGAACAGTATTTGACTTCTAACATGCAATTAAAACTATGTTAAAATTCTCTTCAGTGCTTCTGCAGCATTTGCTTCACTGATTGGTGTCAGTTGAGGTAAAATTTTGGTCTTTATTTTGTAGGATTTTGCAGATGCTTGGCTATTGTCTCAGGCAAGTGGAATCTAAGCAGTGAAGACAACCATATCACAAACAAATGTTTGTTAGAATAATCACGTAATGTGAGTATTCAGAACACTTCCTCCTGCATTTCTGAGATCTTGAAAACTAAAATGAGGACAAGAACTTTACGATATAATCCTCCTCTTTTGCTTCTACATGGGGAATCTAATCTGTCAGAGCTATAAAAATATAAAATCAGGATCCACTGTAACAATAAAATGCAATTAGATCAGTTGAACCACATATGGAAATAGGCCTCTCAAATTTATGAAAACTTCAATTTTATCAAGTATATTAAGTTCCAAAGCTTAAGAGAACAAGTATTGAAGTTGATGATCACACATTATGCACCCTAACAATTCATAGCCTGTAGCACATGCTTCCTAGCCATAAAGTGAAGTGAAAGTGTGAATGTCTCCTGTTAGAAAGTCTTTTGGTTAGTGCAATTCAGTTTCCTCACCACTATTTCATGGTTACATAACAGAATAAAAGCCAAAATTTTGGAAAAAGGCTGTGGCAACTCTCAGTGCTCAGTGACAACTCCCTTGGTCCTGCCCCCAGTATCCCCAGTGCGCAGAACCTGTCACTTATGGAAAACTGGGACAGATCCTGGCTTGGTTTTGTAATTTGGAAAAAAGTCTCCTTGGAACTGAGTCAACCAAGCTCATGTAACCTGTCCTGAACTGTTACTGAAGCAAGGTCTCCAGAGATGGAAGGTTGTGAATTAACATACTCATTCCAAAACTTGGCGTATTCCTTGCTTTTTCTTCTGCTTCTCTGTTTTAAAGAGCTATTTATGCTCATTTATCTGAGGAATTTTGTTTTTTAAAGTGTTTGGCAACCAAACAGGAGAGGAAAAAAAAAAAAGATTGGTCTATCAAAATCTTTATTATCTTAGAGTTTTAAAGGAAGCAAAGCCTAACAATGATACCTTGAATTTGTTCTCTCCTTCATAGGATACGACATATCAGGAAAGACAAGATAGCAGTAACTGTTTATCATACTGTCTTAATGCAGGTCTAAAGATAAAGAAAACTTAAAGAAATAAGTTCATGATGGTTTAAAGAAGAACTATATGTAGGTTCCTTCTTTGTTAGAGGAAACACTAATACCTATATTCTGGATTAACTTGAAAGCGCATGAAAGGCCCTTGCTGAACTAATGTCAAGAGTTTCACCAGACCTTGATTCAAACATTCCAAGATCAGTAGGAGTTTCTGCTTGACAGGATCTGGATTTTGACGAGATACCTGCTGAAGACACATGTGCAATGTCCAGCGATTACGAACACATCCTGCTCCAGCTGGGCTTTCCTTATTTACACCCTGCTGGATGTGCAGTCAACAGACTGCTAAACGTCACCGTGATTCAGGTAGTCACACCACACGGTGACGAACTTTTGTAGGGCTCTTACATACATTGTAACGAAGTCCTTCTTCGACACTCTTCAGGTGATAAATTACTGTGGTTGAAGCGTCTCTCAACTAAAAGTTTCCTCTGGTCACTGAATTACTCGGGACAAAAATATCATAAAATTACACACACCATAGCTGCCACAGTGGTCTCAATGTTGAAATATGTATGTATATATGTGTGTGTGCGCGTATAGATATATATATATATCTCCTTTCCCTAGCTCCTTTACATTATTCTGCAGTGTTACTACTCAAGGCTTCCAAGCAGCAGCTCCTGCTGAATTGTGTGGTGACAGGGTTGGCTTTCACAATCAACTATATATTCCACCAAAAAAGGCAATCCAATTATTCCCCAGCTCCCAACTATGCCAAGCACAAGAGTTTATGAGGCCACACAGTCAGCTAGATATGGGAACTGATCCAGCTTAAAACTGACTTACCAAAGAAAATATTTAGTCCTTAGTTAGGTGACCACATGGCCCAATGTCAATGGGAACAGCAGGAAAGAATCTTCCTCCCAGAACAAGGATTTATGTTGTCTTAACATCATTAAAATTCAACCATGGATTATTTTCAATTTTCACTTCTCATAATACAGCCCACATTTTTAGAGATTTTGCATTGCTTATTCCTAACTATCCAGCTTTAGAACTCCGTATTTGTCTGTACGGACTAAAATTCACAGGTAGATTTGTTTACAGGGAATGAGGTCACAGAGTAACCCAAACTCCTCTCCATGGATGCCCCAACCAGGCCATGACCTGCCACCCTGACGATTTTTATGTCACCTTTAGACACTAGTCATGATTTTATATCATTCACATGTGAAAACACAGGGAGTCAGGCCTCCCACCATTCCCACACAAACACGGTAAAAACACTCCCATTTAAATGATTATGCCCCATTAACAACTACTTTTGGATATCTGTCAATTAACTAGCACTTAATCCACTTAAGATGGGCTTTGCTGATATTGTAGAGTGTTAATTTTTTATCAGAATGTCACACAGCAGTAAGTCAAATGCTGTACAAAAGTCTAAGTCTATTACATCTACATCCACAATAAAGCCCACCATTTTATCACCACAGTTTTACAACCTGCGTTTCAAAAGCTGCTAAATTCTTTTCTATTTTTTAACATTCCATGTCTAAGTTTTCAACCTTGAATAAGTAACTGAAAAAATGGAAATTAAATAATTTACCAGTTTCAGATTCTAACCAGTAAATTGCTGTGAATTTGTAACTGCGCTATCATTTTCATTGTACTACATTGGCCATTTAGGTGAATGATAACCCAGGAGACAGCACCATGCAGGGCTAGCAAACAAGTAAATCATTTAGATTGCACACTGCTTTCAACTGAAAAAGGGGCAGTAAATCTGTCCTGCCATTGCCTTCTCTTTTGTTGAATTTTCAGGATAGTGCAGTCTTTTCATTGAAACAAATAAAAAAATTCTACAGATTTAATTTATTGTCTGGGTTTTGCGCATAATGACTAAGGCTGACCAATACAAGTCAATGCGCTAGAAGAATAGGTTTAGTCATTTAAGATCGTGCCAGATAGAACAGGCAGCTGGTTTTAAGCATATGAAAATTCTGGTTACGCCATGGCACCATCTAATGGCTTTGGGTTTAACTGCAAGAACTCCAAGTAAGCAGCTCTAGGTGGTGGCAGTACCAAGTGTCCTTACATGATTGTTTGGGTCACCTACCTCCTTTTGGATTATTTCTGCCAAGAAGAAGTATGCCTTGATTTTCTGTCGTTTTGCACAGCGTAACATAACACTTCTTTGAAATGTATGCTCAGAAAGACAGAACTTTGTACAATTAATTGGCAACTTCCATTCTGATTTTCTTTGTCAGCAAGTTAGTGGTAGGTAAGAGACAACCAAAACTCTTGGATTGCATTCCCATCTGCTGGTGACTTACTGTATCGTACTCAGCAGTTCACTGGTTTGCCTGCATGAAAACTGTTTTCATTACAAGTCTGGCAATGCTAATATTAAAATTCCTTGTAAGGATGCCAAAGATTTTTAAATCTTTCGAGTATATTAATAACGGAAAACATGCATTGTCATGAGAAAAATTACTCTTGTAGAAATTCCCCAGTGAGAGATGCAATAGCCAGCATTTATACAGGAATCTTCACTTGAATATTAAATATAGCTTAAGGACACATGACTGCCACTGAGATGTTAACAAAAAGCAAGTTGTATGTAAGAGACTTATAAGTGAAAGGCACCATAACTTCATCATGCCATCAATTTCATTCAGCACATTTAAAACATAGTTTAAGCCTAAGAAAAGGGTGGTTGAACACAGGAACAGGCTGCCCAGAGACACTGTGTAGTCTCCACTCTTGGAGATATTCCAAACCCAACCAGACAGCCCTGGGCATCCTGCTGCAGCTGCCCTGGCTCTGAGCAGGGTTAGCCAGGCTCTTCTGCAGAGGTTCCTGCCCACCTCAGCCATCCTGTGCTTCTCATCCCCTTAAATGTTTTGAGTTTGGTTTTTTTTCCCCTGCTTTTGAAAACAAAACCCAAATCTCAAAGAATTACATTGTATTCATCTCCAAATCTCGTGCTTATCCTCCAAATCTCCTAAGATTTAGAAAAGTTCCCTCTCTTGTAAATGTTCAGGATAATATCTGAGGCTAGCCAAGGAGTGAACAACTGGAAAGACCTAATAGTGAATCTGGAACTACCTCAATGGTTCCAGAGACAAACAGTAGAATTTGGTCACACCTGGCATTATCCATAGTACACAGATTTTTTTCATCTATAAACATAGCACTACGAATAAAACCAGCAAAAATTTAAAGTCAGATCTACATAGTAGTTCAACTGTTCTCACATACTGAAAATATATTTTTGCTTAAGTTCTACAAAATGGGAAAACAATTTTTGAAAAAAGGGAATAAAAATACAAAATCAAGGGACGGAGAAACAGACCTGATTAATATGCACACTCCAGACCTTCTCTTTTTATCCTTTAGAGAAATACATTGAAACGATCCCCTTGCTACCTTTTGATCCATACAGACTTTCTCATGTTCCACTCATGGACAGATAATCAGTTATTTTTGTGATTACTAATGGCTTGGAGCCTATTCATGTCACTAATGCAAAAGCATTTGCTGACTCAGCTATAATTTGGTTGTTCCCTTTTATGATCGCAGCATAAATCTGTTCGGAATTGCAGCTGGTTCTGAATCGTGTTCTAAGCAGCAGGACGGATATGAATACATACACTTTGCAAAGTCTAAAGCACCATGATAATGCATTTTTATCAGATCTTTCTCGTAAAACTGGATCCCGAATACTGTTTTGAGGCCTGTTCTTCAGTGAGGCAATAATGCATTTGTCCAGCTCACAGAAAACTGAGGTATGGATAGGGAGTCGCTGTTGCTCCTGTCCAGCACTTTGAACGCTTTGAATCTGTGACTGTTAGCTAAAAAAGAAAAAACCCCAAAACAACAAACAAACCAACCCAAAAAGCATTTTACAAGAGAAAAAAAAAATAGGGTACAAATGCTAGGAAGATCATATTTCTAGACTTATTTTCCGTAGTATCCTATGGCAAGTAAGAAAGACGCTTAACAAAACAGAGCTACTATAATTTAATTTCTATAGTTCTTAGCAGAATTCTAAAGACAGTGTAATAATCAGCACAGATCATCATAATCTATTTTTGTTGAGCAGCCCAGAGCCCCCCTATACAGACAGCTCTTTCACCCTGCATTTTAATCCCTCAGGAATGTATGAAAAAAGGATAATCTTCTCTGTAATGTATACATAAAAGTAACTTGGATATATTACAATGGTGTCCGCTTAAGATGATTCTACACTTCTTCACCTCTAAATTTTCCACTAACCCTGCTCTGGCATTACAAGCAAAGCTGAAGGGGGCAGATAAAGCAGGGTAGAGAAGCATAAAGAAGGCCATACCATTAACTGAGATATAATGAAAAGTCACTTATGGCTCTTTAAACCGTTCTTAAAATTCAAGGAAACTTTGCTTATGTGAAGTTTCACTCCTACACAGTCTTCTCTGAATTATACTTCAGTGGAATTTCTTCTGTGATCAGCAGCTCTAATAATCAGGCACTCACAAAAAGGTTCCGCTCTACTTGTGCTGGGATGATTACGTAGATGCCTGACAGCCTGTGTACAGATGACTGTATGTATGTAATACTGGAAAGGGGTAGGAGATTAATAATCTATTTTCCATAACCTTTTTGTCCTTCCGCTCCCAGTGGGACAACTTTGCAGTGGCATAATGCAAGGTTTGTAGACCCCCATTAGATGGGTCTGGAAGGAGCTAATGGGCTGTTGGGGCCCTGAGTGGCCTTTCCCAGGGGTGAAGACAGACTTCAAAGGAGGAACAAAAAAGGAAGAACCCTGCTTAATTAGTGCTTCGCAAAGAAGAGGAGCGGACTTGGGGAAAGACACAAAGATAACTGCTCCCTGTCAGAGTCCCTCGGTAGGGAGGCAGGCCTGGCAAAAGACATTCACTTCTTTGGCTGCCAACGCTCAACTTAAGCTTGCCCAAGTCACGGCAGCACGGATGTTTTTCATGTGTTAGTCATTTGCGGAAAGGAACAAAGAATCTGCTGTCAACACAACCCAGAAGCAAGACAGAAGTGGAACTGTTCTGTATGTTTAGGTCTAATCTTACCTACACCAAAGGAAAGAGGGGTTGCATACATCTTAAGCAGAGGGTTCCATCTTTTCACTCCTCCAGGTGTCTGTGGGCTGGTGGAGCAGCGGGAAGATCGGAGCCAGCGCAGGTAGAGCTGCAGGTTCTGTACCTGGGGATGCCCCCCAGGGCACAGTCCTGGGTGCACCCGCTGCCTGGCAAGTGTCAGAGAGCAGTGACAACTCAGGAGGCATTTTCATGAATTAACTGCAAGTTATAAAGGGCTTTTAAACATCAACTTTGTACAACTTTTGTGCTTTTTATTATAAAAGGCATGAAAAGATTCGGGTTTGTCATGGTAGTTGCTTTTTAGGTTTTTTTCCTTTCTTTTTTTTACCTAAGAAATATCAGAAACTAAATCTGGTCTTCAGTGATTTGCCTGGATGGTAACCGAGAAGAGGACGATGTTCTAGGACAAATATATGTTCATAATAAGCTCATAAATAAAGGACAGACAAACACAACCTGCATTTCTCTTACAAAATGAATACTTCACAGAATATTAACCCGACAGATACCTCATCCGACTCTTCACATGTTTTCATCACATCGCTCAAACCAGTAAACTTTAAAAAATAATTTAGGAAAAAGGTAACCAAGTTTTAATGGATATAGGAAAAAATATCTGCATCTTAACTGTCCTTAGCAGAAAGAGATTATGAGAAAACATCGTTCCAGAAGAAACCTGTAAAACAATTTCACTATCAAAACAGCTAGATAGTTTCAGCTTAAATGTTTTATGTATCCATGTGTATAAATGCAGATATGGAAATAAAAATATTTTGTCATCTTTTTGTTACTGTCAATTTTATTTACTCTTTCTCAATTTATTTTTTCTCTGTCCAATTGCATATAAGATCAAAGCTGAGATAACTAGCTACACTGATATTAACAGAATATACCATTTGAGTATAGAGACTGTCAACATGAACATTTTCTCTTAGAAAGCTTTTAATTTTTTCCTTTCTTGCTATGTTGGAAACAAAGTAGATTGATTTCTCATAATACCCAGGAGAATACAAGGCATCAACAGCTGAGAAAAGGGACAGAGAGGCTTTGGAGACATTAAAATAACAGAACAAGAGCTTAAGAACAGCATCTACACAGACTGCTTCACATCCTGTATTACGAAACCTACTCACGTCTAGAGGATACCACTTTGTTTTCAAAGAATAAATGAAGTGCACAGTCAGATTTATTATACGCTTCAGAAAAAGAGAGATATGGTCTCAGAATAAGGAACCCATGCTCAAATGCACAGCAAAACAAATTTATAATTTTCTTACTTCACATTCTTCATACTGAGTATTATAGACGTAACGCAAGCCTTTCTATGCAGGTTAATTCATAGATGGGAAAATAAAACTCATGTTAATAACAGAAATCTATAAAAGCTCAAGTCCTTGGAACAGAGGCTTTACAAGCAAGCTGAATGAGAGCTGCTGTTTGCCACAGGGTAACTGGGAGCGGGGGGGGCAGGGGAAAACAACCCAAAACTTGAGGATGAATAAACTACATTGACAGTGTCTGTTTATTCATTATCTTAAGACTAAACAAGTAGGGCATGAGTAAAGTATTACAAGGAAACAAAGAACATGATGGACAAATCAGTCTTAGAATAGAAATATTATCAGCTGTGTCTCTTAGTATTCACTAAGAGCTTTTGACAATCAAGGACCTTCTGTAGAAATACCCAACTCCTGGGTTTTAAATACAATGGATTATAGTTTAGAAACTTGTGGTCTTCAACTTTTTTTTTTTAATATGAAAACCATCATGATCTGAAGAGGCTAACAGAAAGAGAACATGAGGAATGAAGTACTGTTAAAACTGAACAAGTTATTATATGTTTGTTTAGTACAGATCTAAGTTCAGCCTGAAGACTGCCATTAAACATAGCCTAAAAGTGGAAAAGGCAACCTATGATTCTGTAATAGCTTCAGCTGTTTCAAAAGGATATGTTTATCATTAAAATATTAAGTAGTATCTATTTTGAATTAACTTTTCACTCTATTCATTGCTTATATTAAATATGTAGCAGAACAAAAACAGTGATAAGATATAAAGATGTCCATTTAACATCTTCTCTGGTAACACCTACAGACTGACTGGGATGCAAGAAATACGAAGAGTGCAGGTATTGCCATCTACTCACAAAATCATAACATTACTCATATGCATGACACTTCCCAGAGACAATAATCCCATAAACCCTCCATTATCAACCAGTAGAGAAAAGCCCTACAGGGTTCTACAATCACCCATGCAAAACAGCACATGCAAGTGTCTGTCACTGCTTCCCTCCACTGATGTTCACATGTTTCATTTTTGCTTTTACTCCATCACAAATCTTAATGCAATATCTTCAATATAGTCCTCAGATTCTAGCAACCACGCTCTATCTGCTTTACAATACTCAACAGTCTTTCGTGACCTTACTTCGCTATCACCTTACAGTTACTGGAAAGTCAAGAAAGTGAGTTGATATACAACTTTGCAAGTGATAAAAATGAGAACAGCAATTAAGGAACTCCTTCTGTGCCACTGTAATTACTACTGGAGCTGGGTCAACACAAATAAAAGGAAAACGGGCTGTTGAGGGACATCATATATAACAAACAGCTGTTCAAAGTGTGAAATATGACAACAGTTTGCTGGTATAGGAATGTCTGTGTTCTGAAGGCATGCACGTCGGCTCTACCACGTGGGCAAAAATGTTTGTGTGTGTATCAGTTTCCACTGCTGCAAAACCAACAGCACTTACAAATTTATCTCACAACGGTTCCTGAGAATAGTGACAAGTGATATTATTCGACAAGAGTAGTACAGACACCAAATGCACCATTCTGTGAAGGTTAACATTTACTTAAGAAGCACTGTGTTGTACACACAGACCAATAAACAAAGATATGAAACATTACTGTAACACTTCATCATTATATGCCAGAAGCAATCTCCCCTCCACATTCAAAGTAACTGATATTTCCCGAGTATAACTGTAATTCTTAATTATTAAATGACGGCTTAGCGCACCTGCCTTTTAAGCACAAAACACTTATTTACAAAGGTGATTTCAAAGAACTGGTAAATGCAGAAGAGTGGGAAGAACAACAGTAAGCGAACAGAAAGTTTTGTGATGACGAATAACCACCTTTGAAGTGGTCTACTTCAAAATTGCTATTTCTGGAATTTCAAGTATGAACTCTGCAAGCAGCCAGACTACACATTTCTATTCAGTGGCAATAAAAGTCAGCTAATTTGGTACCAAGTACAACAGGATATTATTGTTTATGTATAGTCTTTATCTCACAGTTAAGGGAAAAATTTGACAAATTCCACAAGTTATTTCCTTATTGAAGGGAATTTTAGAAATAAAGAGAGGGATGGTGTTAGTACGCAGTCCTCTAATTTTCTTCCATTGAAAGGAAAATGTCATTCTTGGAAAATACACTTCAGTACTGAATGTATTCATTAGCCTTTTGCATTTGATCTTAATTTGATGACAAAGGCATTAAATGGATGTCATGTTATATTGAATGCAGTTTTGATAATGGGTTCATTCATTTGTTGTAGTAAGAAAAGGCCCTTGTATTAAAAGAGCTCAAAATTCTCAAATATCATCTCAAAAGGTGATTAATTTAGGCATTAGCTCAAAAAATCCTGTCACACTCCTTTTAAGTTTTTTCCCTAAACAGTAATCAAAACACATTTGCACATTGCAACACTGTTGGGTGTCGCCTGAAAAAAAAAAAAATCACAATGCATAAATTACAAAGCAAGCTTTTTCACAATAAACACAGAGCTGTGCACAAATTATAATGATGTCCTCTTAATCCTCAAAGCAGAGAGTAGAGCCAGATATATCTTTAAAATGATCCAAAGCTGCTGCTACTTTTTTTTTAACCATACTCCAGTGCTACAGGCTTCAATTTCTGTCATTGCATTGCTCCAGGCAGTGGATGTCTAAACACACATGCTTTTATCCTGTGAATATGGGTGAGAGGATCCTTTGCCCACAAACCAATGCCTGTCTTCCAGTCTTCAAAATAATGGCATTTGTAGCTTGGTTCTAACTGCAGTTACGCAAGAACCTGTGAGATATCAAACAGGCTAATGACACCTGACTGCTTTCAGAGGGACTGGCTGAGAGCTTGACACTCATTTTTGGAATAAACATTTGAAGTTGTTACCTACTGCAAATGCTTTCCCTTGGGGTCCAATAGTAACTTTGTTTTAAGTATTTCAAGTAATGTCATAATGCATTGTATGCTGAGATAATAGTATTTGATTGTCACAGATATATTAGTATTAATTTCTGAAACCATTAGGCATGGAACATATAAGCCTCAATAAATCTGATGGAAAAAATACAGGAAGAATTCAGTGTCCAAATAAAACTTCCTAAGAGTTGTTTGCATTTCCTGTCATACAGTCTAAACTAGGAACTGATAGTTATCAGTAAGAAATGCCTTTCATCCCTTATTATAGTATATAACTATCTTTCCATGAAAATGGAGGTGGATTATGAAAAAGTAAAATAATGAAGTGCTATCAGTGAGAAAAATATTGATTAAAAATAAAGCGATTTGGAAAATAAAAAGTACTGACGATACTCACATCTGCATTCTTTTTAAGTCGAATCAGTCCAATCATGAGTCTCTGAACAGTAATGCTACAGAGTAGTAGGCACCAAATTCATTCTTCTTTTGAAACCCTTGATCTAGAGTTACGCTTTTGCAGCCTACCATAATTCAAGTGAATGAAATGTGGTCATCCAAGTGGCTTTGACGATTAGCTTGATTTGAGTGAAATGATCCGTCCTTGCTTTTCAAATTGATATATAAATAATTTGTGATATTTGTATTATATATCCCTATATTACTTCAGGAAAAAGTATTCTTAGAAATGTCCAGTTGCTTAATAGTATTTAAACTGGCATACAGTAACACTTCTTTCACACGCCACCCCATGACATAGCATGCATGCAGATTCAAAATGCTTTTAGTTATTATTATTTATATCTTTATTTTGTATTTTAAGTTTTACCAGAAAAGGCGTTTTTTTCTCCAACACAGGAAATTATTTGATCACTAAGCTTAAAGAACAAAATATGACCTGCGAATAAATACCCTAATATGATGAGTAAAACATCACAGGTCTACCCCACCCTTCGTTCAAGAAAAATAGAAACTTGCGTAATGAGATTGCATTATTAATGTGTTCATGACTTGCATTTACAGATCCTGAAGTGAAGTAAGATTTGGATTGCATTCTAGCCAAAGCACAATTCTAACAAAAGATTGTCCTGCATGTTAGATCTATAGCTCACATCCTTCACCAAACACTAACATGCCTTGCACTGGCTCTACATGCCGTATTTATGTAGCAGTCAGCTCCTGAATAGATGGCACTGTTAAGATCAAAATAGTTGCTTGTTACAGTATGCAAAGAAAAGGGAATTTTCTTATCTGCACATACACTACTTTGAGGCTGTCCTATGACAGGTATCTCTCAAACATAATTATTTCCCTCTTCTCACCTCCCCCCAAAAGGTTGCAAACTTTGTGATTTTTTTTTATCATGCCCAGAGGAATGGATGAAAAATACAAACAATGCCAAATGTATATCTAGAAAAACTGCCTTGGAGTGGGGCGGGAAAGTTTACATCATCTTGGCAGCTGCTGTGTATTCAAAAGCTTTTACAGAAGCTAAAATAAATTAAGTCTTGTTACAGAGGCTTGCTGATTCTGGGAGTTATTTTCTTGCAGGCATTCTAAGATGTTCAGCTTTCCAGACAACATTCACTGGGGTAGCTGGCCAGAGCAAGCGCACCGTGTGTCCCCTGAACAGGCTTAATTCTTTAAAGCACAAGATTTTTGAAACTATGCAGAATCTATGCTTTTGAAAGGATGAAATGCAAACTAGGAAGTGAAACTCTGGCCATTTGTGGATTCTTCTGGCTAATTTCTTTAAATTTAAGTCCTTTTAACCACAAAAATCAGTAGGGTCTAGAACACTAACTTCCGTGGCTGGCATGGATATTCAATGCATCTTTACTGACGTAACAGCAAACCATAGGCATTGAACTGAATCTTAACGTAATTTTAAATTAAATTAATATGGTCAACAGAATTTTGCTTAAGATATTGTTGACATCTAGTGAAATTTCAAGGTAAAAAACTCACTAGAAAGAAAACAAGTAAATTCTGTCTTGTGATGCATGGATCAGGACACGTGACTGAAGACGTACCAAGAGGTGACTGTAATACTTTACACACCATTATTGGTTTCTTTCATGTCAACAAAGAGAGGAAGCTGAATTTTCATCTAAATTCCTGTCTCTCAAATATCCTTCCTCACTTTTGAGAAACTACAGCTCCAAGATGGTGTTGCCACTATCAGGTATCAGGCAATACCATCGCGTAGAGCTACCTACCTCTGTAGATATTCCGGCACCTGACTAGACTGGGAAAAGCCCCAACACTCAAATAGCTTTAGCATATGCTTGTAGCAAGAGTAAGGTTTCATGGTAGAATAGGATTTTGAACCCATAGTTGAATAGAACTACAGAATCTGAAAGCCATCGGCACCCAGGCAATCAGACAGAGTTTGGACAGAACGCCTGGACACTTCTCCTGTGAAGAATTGCAAGATTCAAGCTTCTCATTTTTGCTTTGGGATTAAATCCAAACAGCAAATACAAATACCTTGAGTACAATCAAATACAAGAGCTTTTTTAAAAACAGAAAATGAATCCTTTCCTGAATAACGGATTATAATTTTGTATTTTAAAATCTTATATTTAATTTTCAGATGGTTCCTGAACTTGATATTGACTCTGATGTCTACAGGCATTCAAACCAAGTCTAAAAATAATTTTTAAAAAATTAAAATATGATATGAAATGCATAACAACTCCAAAGGAAAATTCCACAACATAAGTGGAATAACTACATAACTTTTTTTCCCCCCATGTAAACAGAGACCTATGATTAAAGTCTGAGCTACCATGGTTTTGATGCATACAGGTGTGCATTACACACACTGTCTCAGCAGGCACTCATTAGGCAGCCACAGCAAAGAAAAAGTAAATGCCTCTCTGAACAAGGAGAAAGGAGGAAATTTTTCACCAGTTCTGTCAAAAGACAACTACAACTTCAGTAGAAAAGGAATTATTGCATACTCCTTTTTTTATCTGTGATTTGGGATAAAATTATTTACTTATAATAAGTGGTTATAACAGTACCGCAGCTAAAAATTGTTTCTGGAATCTGTAAGCCTCAAGAGTTCCTTGCCACTCAAAGAGTAACTACACAAGTATATAAGATTAACTACGTAATGTAAAACCTGAGTAAATTATTAATTTAGGTTAAGTCAGAAACAACAACCGGCCCGTTAATATTTTGGGGGTAAATGATATATGTTCAATTACTCCAGACACACAGTCGCTGAAAGCTAGAATTAATCCAGGAGACATGCTCTAGTTCTTCATAGTATTTTTGTTCCACAGAGGATGTAAATCAACCCATCAGTTTGGGAAGGACGGAAATAAACATGGCTGGATTCCACCACAGCTTAATTCATTTGATTTCCACCCCTACATCAAAACCATAAAACTCCAAACCACAGAAATTCCATTGCCTACGGTGTGGTGCAGAGAGCTAGATCTGAATGAGAAACAGTTGTTCCTCTCTCATGGCAACCAAGATTTCATCTCCCACTTCACATTGCAATGATTTCCATCCCCCCTCCAAAAGCACAGATGAAGCTAACCTCCTTGTAGAATATCTAGCAATATATTAGATAGTTCAGCAATAGATCAGGACATTTGCCTGATGTGAGAAAAAAAAAAAAAGAGAAACAACAAATCAAGCCCCTAATTCAAAACTCTACTAATCATTTTTTTTAAAAAACACGTAATTTCCAGCAGTGAAAATTTGCAAATTTGCTGCCAGAGCAGAAAAATAGAACACTGCCACAGCACCCACTCAAGTCACATCACAGGAATGAACCTGGAGTTTCTACACTCCTCCTATGCAACTAACTCTTCTTGGGCATATTCTCCCATCTTGTAAATAAAAAAATATTGACAAGTTTCTGCTGAAGACTTTCAGAAAATATTACTCCCTTTCATAATGTCATTCAGTCCAACACTTCAATTTAGCGAATTTCCCACTCCATTTATATTTTGAAAGCGTATTTTCAAAGAGTTGAACCTCTCTCTTCTAAACCAGAAATCTCATTCTTGACAAAAACGCCCCTTACCGGCCTACAAAGAGTTCTGGTATTGAGAAATCTGGCCAATAAAATGTCTAGTTGGACAATTCCTGATCAACACAGATGGATTTATCTAGCAGTTCGGGGGCTTGCATCATTTGAAAGCAGGACAATTAGTGAGAATATAAAAGAGGGCTTGTTCTTTTGCAAGAAACTAAGAAGAAAACCAACATTTGACATCTTCAGGGAAGTAGTTTAAAAAGCACACTATAGTGACTTACTATGGTAAAGACATCACACTTCAGTATCTACATGCAGTCCCTTTTCATAGAAATGAATGTTGTTTATCTATACCTGAGGGAAGAATTTATTTTTAAGAAGATTACAGATTTAAATTAATGAAGCGTGTAATGTATGTCAAGGACAAATTGTACAGATTTTTTTTTTTTACTAGTTTTTAATGCTATTTGTAGCAGTTTTCACATATTCTTAAATTAGTCTGTGGGCATTTTGAAGGTTAAAGAACAATGAACTTTGAGAACATAGTAATGAAGTTTAATGTGAAGAACAATATAAATCATACACTGGACATGGTGACATTTCAATTTTGCCAGAGGCAAGGCAAAAGGCATTAAAAACAACTGCATTAAGTGGAAACTTGTTATGTTAAAAGAAAAGGTAAGAAAAATAGCAAGACTACAGCCAAGACTGAAAATTACACATTTATTAGAGGTGTTTTCTGGGATGTCTCTCCTGTACAATCTTTACAATCTAAGGAGCCAAAGACAAAGGGAGCAGTGACTGTAAAGAAGCATTTAATAATAAAGCAAACAACTGTAAACTTCAGAGGGCTATTGAGAAATTGTGCATGTGGAAGAGCAAATGCTGTCTGGCACACCAGGAATATCCTCTACACGTATTATGCACTGACTATTCCATAATTCTTCCACTTCCATCTTAACACTACAAAAGGCTCATATGTGGAACTAAGACAAATATTCCCTGAGAAAAATAGCAGCTGGAGTTGCACTACTGTGTCATTGAGGCAATTTCTGTTATGAAACTCCCACTCTTAAGTTTTAGGCTGGTATATGGCCCATCCATGTGAAAGGGGCCCTAAATTCAGTGTACAGCCAGTCTGATAACATCGGTGTCAAAACTTATGTGAAGTACATGCTCTAAACTTGGGCAGCATTGAGTCAAGCATTTAAATAACTTCACTCTTAGGATAAAATTTTTAACAGATGCAGCTGGTTAGAAAATCCCTAACACATCTCTCTCCCTTCTAGCTTTTTCTTCCTTGTAGTGATTGAGAATTTACCACTTTGTTGCTAACAGTATTTGCATAGCCACTGTTAGAGATAGTGTCTAAGGCAAAACCAAACCATCAGAACTACAGGCTTTTTGGCAGCTGTTGTTGATGGCTCCTGAAAACATATACTTGAGCAGACGCATTTAGAGAAACATTACTGTTATAAAACACAGATGAATAGTCTATATGTTTAAGTTGTCATTAGATAAAAACTTCAGATCAACTGTTGAAATGTATTGCATGTTAAAACCACAGTGTGTTTTATCACATGCTTTAGCCACAACCCAGAAAAATACTACGGCATGCACACAGTCTTAAGCACTTGAGTAGTTCCACTGATCTTCAAAGGGATTATTCACGTACTTAAGTACTTTATTAAATGTTGTGACAGATCAGTCACAGCCTAGGTCACAGTTTTAGTATAAACTTGGGCCTCATCTATATAGCAACATGACATCTGAAGATTTTTTTTCAGAGTGTACAGCACCTAGAGTCAAGTATAAAGACAAGGAAGATTCTTCCAAACAGGGATTTGTTCTACTAGTTCTTCAGCATTATGGATATGTAACATATATATTTTTTTATCACATTGCAACTGTAGTAATTGATTATATGTATACAGATATACAAAACAAATTTAGCTAGCATTGCACTAATGAGCTTGCTCATTTAGACTATTTGCAAGAATAAATCACAAAATACTTTGGCTCATTATTCGTAAACATATTCAGTACATACTGCAGACAGCCCCAAAATACTGAATATTCTAAAGCAAATCTATCCTAGCTCTGTAATGAAATTTTAAGTTTCTAAGCAGCTAAGGACTGTCAAATGAAAAGAACATAATAAAATTATTAGTTTGTTGAAAGGTGATTAAATTTACGTAGAGACTGTGGCTTTGATTAAATGCTGGGGGGGAGGTTCTAATACTGTAAAAGACAGAATCACCCAAGTCTCACATCTGAATGACAGTTTTTTACTTCATGCTTACAGATTCAGTTATAGCAGTATAAAACCTGGGGATTTTCTCAGGACTGAAAATATGGAATAGCTGTAAACCAAAGATACTTGGAATCTGACTGTGTACCTCAAGTTTAACTTTGAAAACTAAATTTAGGAAAAATGTAAATACAAACAGTAGCTTTAGAAGTGCAATTTTTTGAGCAAACCACATAAAAAATTGACCAAACAACATCATCAACATCAATGCTATCAACAGGCAAAATTCCTAGAACTGAAAGATTTCTTCCGTGGTTCACATATTCTTCATTAAAATGATGGAGGCTTTCTCGTAAACTGTGTTTCTCAAAGAATTTCAGTTTACATATTCCAGGAGAACTCTAAGTCAGTAAAAAGTCAGCAGAACACAATACAAGAAAAATACACCAAAAATATGTGGAATATAGAGTACTACGAAATCAAGGTAACATCAGTTTCTGTCTCACAGCACTCGATATATTTTTGTTCAAGCAACTGTGCAGTTTACCTGCAATAAGGCTGTCCTGTTTCCTGAAACTGTTTGCAAGTACTCACCTTGGAAATACAAGGCAATGCAGTTGCAAGGAAAAATATGCACAGTCATTTTTAAATATCACAATGAAAGAATTGCTATCAAAATAAGGACTCTGAAAATCCTGTTTTGATTAAACATAGCAAGGACTTCTAAATTATTTCACTCAAGTAGGAGAAAAATACTTAAAAGCATTTAAGTGCCTTAACAAATACTAGTAAAACCCATTCTTACCACTTTGAAGTGAAACTGGAAGAGAAGGGAATGGAGCATAAGCATCTTATCCACCGAGTCTAGGTTGCTTTATTCACTGTGAAAGTACTAATTGCACTGCCATGTTTGAAGAACAGTGCATTTTTACAAATTTGTAGCTTAAGTATCATCACGTACCTTACATAGATTCCCACCAAAATACGAGCCCTGTTAACGCTCCATGGGTTTTGCAAGGAAACATCACATCCCTTCATCTGCCCCAAGACATCCGACCGGTCAGCTTCCGACACTCAAAATTTACTGCTCCTCATTTACAGAGATCAAAGGTAGCTGCATTGTGCCCCAAGCACTGTGTTTTCACATTAAGGAAAATCTCTTACCAGAAATTGCATCTGGTATATAAATGATCTACTAAAAGTGCCTTATCAGCCAGTTATAAGCACTTGTCTACTTGCAATCCAGTAGCTACTTTGGGTAACTTATTAAGACAATGCCACATAGGTTCTGTTTCTCTTTCCATTGAAACATCTAAACATCTCATTTTGAATTCAAATGCTAAGACTTACCAACTCACGATCTGCAAATCACAGTGAAAGATATGCTTTAAAATTATTTTATCAAAGTGCATTTTACAAGATAGCCTGTTTCGATTTGTGAGACAGCTAACCTAAAAGCATTTTTTATGTTTCCAAAGGATGTTGCAAACAAAGAATATAAAGAAAAGGCCAGCAAGATAGTATAATTAAACAATATGACCTGTAGAAAAGTGGCAGTATGTCCTTGTTTTCGCAATTACAGCTTCTAGCAAGGCCACAGTCCATGAGCTAAACGCACCTCCAAAAGAAATCTCAGCCAACAAATCTTTTAAAACGCTGTACCTTGTTTTCACACAATACAAGGATAATGACAGCAGTACCAGTCACTTTTTCCTTTTTTCCCCATACAGACACAGAGCTGGAAGCACCACTCAGAGTTAGACCACAGGTAGGTTCCACAACTGCCACCAGTAAAAACTTGCTTCTAAATCCCCTGATATTAAGTTGCTGATATGAGCAGCTCCAGCTCTTCAACTGGGAGCCATATGTGCGGGATGTGTCAATATTAATAAAAAGGTCTGTTGAACCAGCAAGTTTTGATTACTATTACAGCTGGATTTTTATGTGCTAATTAGTTTCACAAACTCAACATCGGCACATTTCAACAGATTCCTACATGGAACAAACAACTAAAGTCACAGACAAAACAATCACTTCTGGTTTTCTTGGCTTTTTACTGCTGGACTCCTCACAACCTCTTTTTCCTGTTTTCAGAACAGTGTATAGTCTTTGAAAAGATTTTTTTTAAAAATAATTCAGTAAATAATTTTAACAATTTGATAAACTTTAATACTTTGACAAAGCATTTCATGTTACAAATGCTACACACAACTATATTGTTAGATGGCTACACACAAGTCTGCTTAATGAGTTGTATATACGACAGGACAAACCACTGATGGCATCTCAAGGGTGCATCAGCTCAGACAGACCCTGTCCCTGACTAGGAGAGACCTCATCTGGGTGTGCTACTCCTGCATCTCAGACTCAAAGATGAGGCTTCCTAAGTTGGCTAGACAAAAGGCAGAAACACAGAACCCTACAGCTTTGCTTGTGACATGGTTCAATCTGAGTTAACAATACAACCACAACAGCCACTTACTCACCCCCCTCCCCACTCCCAAACAGGGGAGAGAACCAAAGGGGAAGGGAAAAATGTGGATTGAGATAAACACAGTTTAATAAAATAACTAAATACTAATACACTACTAGCAAATATATATATAAAATAGAAATAAAAGATATTCAAGGCAATTGCTTACAAACTCTGTCCACAGGGAGCAGCCAGTCCCAGGAAGCAGCACCTGGTCCCGAACAGCCAATCCTGAAGAGAGAAAAAAAGGCAGAAAGGCTCAGAGGCCTCTGCAAAACAGCAAAAGGCTGAACTAAACATCCTGAACCAAACTCTCCAGCTCAAGAGAGGAAACACCTAAGAAAGAGAGAAATCTCTCCCCCTCCTTAAATATGAAGCATGATGCTAATGGGCTGGAATACTCTTATTGATCAGTCTGGATGTCAGTCAAGCTCTGCCCAATCTGTTCCCCCTTCCTTGATGCCTCACACCTGTGGGCAGAGCGCTCAGAGCATCCTTGGCTCTCAGACCAGAGCAATTAAAAACATTAACTCTGTCCCAGGTGTTATCTCTTACTCTCAAACTAAGTCCAAATAATGACCATGCTAGCTATGAAAAAGAAAGGTTTCTAACTGCATGAAGAAAACTAACTTGTTTTCAGTCAAACCAGCACAGCTTGCTTGAAGACACACCTAACTAGCAAATTCTGCTAAAATAATAAAAATTATGCAACTAAGGCACTGCATTAGCAATAAGTACCATAACAACTTGTTTTCCAGAGCCCCATGCATTCATACTTCCTTTGGGAGAAAAAGCAGGTGCAGGTCACCTTCTTTTCTGGGATAAAGCCACTCGTCCTTCCAATCCCTCCCTTTCTATCTGTATATTAGGACAGGACATCTCAGACCAATACGAGTGTTCATTAATGCCTATGTGACAGTTTTACAATTAGGTGTTGGAGGATATCTAAGAACTATGAAATATATCATTATCATTTTTTAGTTAGATCTACTTTCTATTATGTTTTGTCTTGTGGTTAGTTGCCAGGTTTGAGCCCCAAAATTGTTCTGCTGAGTACTGCTATCTACTATTTTTGCTCTATGTTTTAAATTAACTCACTTCATATCAGGTCTAGACTGCCACCACCAGCATTGCTACATATCCCATTAGGCAGCTACAGCAATGATTTGGTATGTAATGACAGTAATGTGGCAGAAGTGCTGGCGTTATGTTTCTTAATATCTATAAAGTGTTCAATAAAACAATCTACTGAATGTCTTTTGGTTTCTCTGATGTACAAAGACATTTTCCACACATAATATAGCAGATCACACAGTAGTAAGCATGAATCTCAGTAGGAAACTTGTATGCTTTATTTGAAATCTGTCAACATTGTTCATGTATCTTCTAAGAAACTATTCATTGCACTTTCCTCCCCACAAATCCTCCAAGTTAAATATGCTTAATAAAGAAAACACATTCTAAAAGACTTAAAATGGAAAAAACTGCAAGTATTAAAAAAGTCAGAAAGATACGTTTTTCATGCATCTCACTACATCATCTTTAACTTTGCGTAAAATAGTATGCTAACCTTAAGGTTATAATTCTAATGTAGGTACGCAAACATTTGCATATCAGTTTGCATTCCGCATGCAGCTCATATACCTGTAAACGGCCCTGAAGGCCTCTACCCTCAGTACATAGATTCACAGTTTGCAGCAGCATTAAACATATTAATCAGGTACTACAGACATCACACTCCAATCTAGAGGCCACAGAACTAGCCATGAGGAAATACACATTTCTGTCATCCAGGCAGTAACTATAAAAGATCAAATTATCATTCAGCAGTAGGGAAATTCATGATCACAGAAGTTCGGACTTCACAAGACTAAGACCTGCACTCTTGAACTCATAAGGATTAAGGCTGACTGTCAGCTTTACTACGTTCAGAATGAAATGCAAGAAATGCAAAGGCAGACAGTGAAAATAAAAAACATAAGCTCCAAATTCTACCCTTTTAGGTCCAGCTATAATTTTCATGCATCCCAGCCAGCCATATGAAAAGAGCAAACAACATTCCCAGGATGATAGTTTTTCTTTGAACATCCATCAGATGTTTGAATATCCATCAGATGTTTGTCATCACAGGAAGAAGCCGTGCTTTCTCTTTTAAGGGACATCTTGTTACTTACAGATGCCTTCAAAATGAAGGGAAGTTTCCAGATACAAGTGACTTGCAATACAGTGCTGCTACTGTGTATTGTGACTTGCAGAGTCACTGGTTTTCTGTACCTCGATTTTCCCATCTGTGAAACGAAACTGATAAAAGATATTCTGCTCCAATAGTGGAAGTGTTATTTTGCTAATAACCTGTAGTTTAGAACTCTCAAATTCAAAATTCTAAACACAGCTTGAGCTCTTGAGCAAGGACTGCAATCTAAATAAAAGCGCACTAGAATATTCTACTTTTTAGCAATGACCAGTCAACTCACAAATGTGATAGCTACCAGGCAAGTTTCATTTAGGGAAAAAATATATATATATATATATCCTCCTACACATATGGCAGCATCATTGAAGACTACCAGCAGTTTATTGGGGAATCATGCACAAATCAAATCTAGCTATAGCAACTGTTTTAATGTACTAAACAAATCCTCAAGATTTGTAATGAATTAACCAAAACATTTCTTCATACTTCTGCTATTTTAACATAAGAATTTTTAACGCATTTTAGTACTGTGTTTCTCTTTTATTATCTTTTCTGACTGCCCTACCCATTAGCTCATGCTTCTTTCAAGAGGGGTATGCATTGCTCTGTATTTATATTTTACAAATTAAAGTGTACTGGGACAGACGAAACTCGGTGAGAACTGAGAGATTCTCCCTCTCACACCAGCAAGATGCTCTTGATCCCCCCAGACAAGTGATTTCTGGAACTCTGATAACAAGGAATTTCCAGCTAAGTGATCATGGATAAAGTACAAGTTGCCAAAAGCTGCACCATTTTTCTTTATCTGATCATCACTTTTAGCAGTAACAGCCACTTTGTCACTAAGCAAATAAACTGCCCACACATTGAGTCCTGCAGTGACTGAAGCGAAGTTCCTAATCCAAAAACAGGGTGAGGAGAAGCTGCTAAATTAAGGTATACTGTGATTAATCATTAATCAATGGACATGATGAATGCTTTCTAACTACCTGCAAAACCAAGGGATATTTTTCAAGTTTTAGATTCTCTTGCATGACAAGCTTGATACAGAAGATTAAGTAATATACTGTTTAGAAGCAGAGAACCTAGCTTATATTTAACTAGAAACTAATAGGTGCATTGTAAGTAAGAAACTAATCAACTACTTATGTAAGTGAGCACTAATTGCGCTTGTGCAAAGAGCTGCCGAGGTGGAGAGGTCGATCAGCAGACACCTGAAAAGACTCCCAGAACCCCTTCAAAGAGACTGTGGCACCGGTAAAAGGACACTAGATGGCAGCAAAGGCCGTGAAATAACTAACTCCAGCTTGGTTTCATGTCATCATCTCTTAGCACAGGTGCGTTTTATGTTAAAAATTCCCCAAAATTGTAATTAATATGCAATAATTGTGCAGATATAAGCAATGCAAGAGCATCCAGTCGCTGGAGTACTTATGGATAATGATTCCCAGAGCTCCCCAGTGCTGTTAACAAAGAATGCCACTTAACAGTATAATTGACTCTGCTGTTAGGTTTATTTCTCCATTTCAAAAGGAGTCCCCTGAACTACACTGTTTTTTCCAGTTGAAACCCTATTTATGTACTTCTTTTTAATTCTTATTTTGCACTTTGCCTGACTACCATCTACAAAGTACATCATATGAAAGTTTAATTTCTGATGTAATTAGAAATACAGCCCACTAACAGTATGATACTGTATAATTGCATTAAATAAATATTTGTTTTGTTTGAATTTACAGCCAACTGCACTGGAGTTGAGGACTTCATAGCCTGCTGGGGTAATACAGACAACTTCTGTCCTACTGATATTTCTTGTCAATGTAAAAATTAAAAACTTTTTTGCAGGTAGGTTGGTTGGTTTGTTCGTTTAAATATATGCAGAGAGCATTTGCATCAAAACTAGCATAAAATGTGTATTACTAAGATAAGTAACATCTTTAGATAAAGAGGATTGCTGTTGGACTGAATCATGGTATGTGTCATCTGTAAAGATATATAAGTCTATGGTTTTCTATGGTCGGGCTGGACCTCAGCACAGGTCCCCAGCTTGAGCCAGCCCTCCTGCTATTCTATTCCTTTTTTTTTTTCCCTTGAGGATTTTGTTTCCTGAAAGTCTGCTCTGCATACAGTTACCAGGCCTTGTCAGAAAGCCTGCCTCTGAAGTTCTAAAATATAGACTCCAGAGCGAACAGTTATCAGGGAGGGAACACCTGAAAGTTTGCTTTTGTGAACGGGTACAGGTCTCCCCTGAAAGTTTACCTTTGAACCTCTGAAATACAGACTCCAGAGCGAACGGTTATCGGGGAGAGAAGAATCCTGAAAGTTTGCACTGCAACAGATACAGGCACCTGGAGAGAAGGTGAGCAGCATTCAGCTTGGCATACTTTCTCCATGCAGTAAATAACAGAGCGAACCTGCCACCCAACTCCTTTAAGTCGCACTTCTCTTTGAGGAATCTAAACATTGTTCTGCAGTAAGCAGAACCCTAAATTGCTCTCTTGCCACAGTTTGCTTCACAGGGTGGTTTAAATCCATATCAAAAGTCTTCCTTTGTCATCTCGTTGATCCTAACAGCTGGAATGCTTTGCCTTTAAAAATCATGGGGCTTTTTTTTGTCACTTACTTTGTAAATAGTGAAAATAAATGAAGCTATGGAAAATTGTCTTGCCACTAACTACCAAATTAAAGATACTGAAGTCCTGGATATATTTCCCGTTTTCCAAAAAGTCTAAAGCACATTATTTTAACATTTATATTATTATTTTCCTTACTCTTAGGGAATATGTCAAACCATAGGACAAAACCAGAATATTAAGGTTTCTTTAGAAAGGTGAAAATATTGGCATTTCCTCTGTATAATTCAGAATGCTCTCCTTGCGGCAGTTCCACACCTTCACTGCGTGCTGGCACATCCCGTGCTTTCCACAGCTCTGTTATTGCCCAGACTGTATTGACTTTCCTGTGCAAGTACATTAGCAGAGAAGCCAGAAACCTACTCAGACCCCTACATTTTGCTTTTTGTTCCTTCCAAGTATTTAGTGACTACGTACCGCTTCCTGCTGAGGGAAAAAAAGAATGGTGGCTCCAAAGCTGGCAGTTTTTCTTGTGTCTGTAACTTGGCTGCTCTCCTACCTGGTATTCCAGGTAGATTTGCCAACTGTTAAATCATCTGATGCTGGCAGAGGAATTTTTAATGGATAGCTGAAATCACAGGCACCAAAATTCAGTAAAAATAACCCAAAGATTTTCTTACTATGGACTGCTTGCAAACCTGCATTACAATGTCTCTTCTGAGACTGCAGACAGCCCAGAACAAGGCTTGTACAGCAGTGTTAAGAATTTTGTTGCTCATTAAAGCACAAAAAAGTGTTCATATTAGTGACATCTGCACAGCCAGCTTGAAGAGGCACCTTGTTCTGGCATCACCAGAGGATGAAGCACGGAAGAATGCTATTGCTTTTACTTGTATCATCCGCTGTTCTTTTCACAGCCAGGTTCAATAGAAGCATCCTCCTATCATCCAGTTATTTTTTCAATTTCTGTCAGAAATAAGTGAAAATGGTTCCCTCTCCATTATCTTCAGAAACATACAGAAACAGTGTTAGCATGTCTGTTTAGATCCTAGACTATCAGGTTAAACTACTTTTGACCCCAGAAAGTCAGATCCTGATGTGTGACTGAATTTTGTCAGTTAATTGCTTTTTTTTTTCCTGCCACTTCATAGCCTACAGTAGTGTCATCAGTTAGCAAACTCTGGTTGTTGTTGACCTGTAGCTCCATTTACCAACCTGGAAGCGACCACAGAATTTGAATGTGTTTGGTTTGATATCCCACCACTCCTTTGAAAATGAACAGGAGAAAAGAGATAAGGTGATCCAGTCAAATATACGTGGTGCTGGCAAGAGAGGAGCTATATAAAAGGTACACACTCATGCTGTTTAAATTGAAATTAACGAAGTTTCACAGAGACTGAAGGTTTTGCTCTCTCCTGTTTAGTCTCAGGCAGATCAAGAGTTGCAGGACATGAGCTACATGGATAGACATTGTTCTGATAACCACTCATGGTGCATCAATATCAACATCAGGCATGTGTATGTGAAAGAAAACTGTGAAGAAACTGCTTGCAATACCCTGGTGTCGCTTCTAACAACAATAATATTGAGGAATAACTTTGGAATGTGTCACTTGCCCAGCATTGTGCTTCGGCTGTCTGCCTCTCACCTGGGGAGCAGAGCAGTTCTGTAATCCTTTGAAATCTGTGTGTTCTGAACCGCAGGGTTGTCTGCTGGGTGTTGTGGTTATCATGTGCTACCTCCCCATCAGGTATAGTTTAAATTAACATACAGACTGGTGGTTTGGCTGGTGTGTGTTCTTTTTGATTCATGGCTGCACTTTTCGGTATTTGAATTCCTGTGATCTTGGTGTCTCAGTGGTTTGATTTTTATTCTGTGCTTCTGACCAGGGCTTTGGGTTGATTTTTCCTTGTAAGCGCTGTCTCGCTTTGCAAATTTTCATGCTGGGTCTAGTGTTAGATGTTGTGGCACAGTGTTGGCAATAGCCTCACTGTTGCTGTTTTATGCTCATTTTCCTTTGCGATTTCCCTTGATATCACCTCAGAAGACAGAATCCAGCATTGATGGGATTTTGCCGAAGAAAGGGATAATTGATCTCTGCTTTTCTGATTATATCACCTTGTGAGATTCTCTCTCGCTCTTTGGATTTGGATTGGGATCACCTTTTTGATATTTTTTTTCCTCTCATTCCTTAAATGTGTTGGTCAGTTTGAAATTATTCTCTCATTACAATGTCTTTTTTTTTCCTAGAGCTGGAAGAACCGATTAGAATGTTCTTAATACTGTATTTACCTCAGTGTATGGCATGTTACGGACAGCTTCACCCCTTAAAAGAAAAAAGAAGGGGAGTGGGGTCAAATTAGGAGAGATCTCCAAGTTCTGTGCTGAGGAGGTGAAAGTCCAGGGGTAAGAATCTTTTAGGAATTCCAGGAGAAAACCCCTGTAACTCTGTATTTAACCACTATTTATAATCATGAAGTGCAAAATCAGATGTACTCGCATGATTTCGGAATCTGCACAGAGGTGCTTGGTGCCATTTTTGACGCCCTGTGGCAGAGCTGGGCCGGGCGGTTCCCGCGCTGGGGACAGCGGCCACCGCTACGGCTACACCCGGTGCCCCCCTCCCGGGGACAGCCCCCGTTCCTTTCGTCTTTCCCGGCAGAACCCGGGGGGTCACCCGCCGGTCCTGCCCGAACCAGCCAAACCGCGCCCGGGGAGGGGGACGGGAGGGGGGGGTCGGCTCTGCCCCTCCCGCGCACACGCGCGCTCGGCGGCGCGGGCGGAGTGCGGGCAGCGCGCGGGCAGAGTGCGGGCAGCGGCCT